>PVIW01002818.1:187011-197112 GCA_004026585.1 Noctilio leporinus
CAAGGAAGATACAAATAAATGGAAGCATATACCATGTTCATGGATGGGAAGAATTAACATCATTAAAATGTCCATACTACCCAAAGCAATCTACATATTCAATGCAATCCCAATTAAAATACCAATGACAGACTTCACAGAAATAGAAAAAATACTTCAAAAATTTATATGGAGCCAAAAACACCCACGAATAGCCACCACAATCCGGAGAAAGAAGGACAAGGTAGGAAGAATCACAATACCAGACTTCAAACAATACTACAAGGCTACTGTCATCAAAACAGCCTGGTACTGGCATAAGAATAGACATATAGATCAATGGAACAGAACAGACAGCCCAGAAATTAACCCAGGACTCTATGGTCAACTAATATTTGACAAAGGGGGAAGGAACATAATATGGAGTAAAAACAGTCTCTTAACAAATGGTGTTGGGAGAACTGGACAGCAACATGCAAAAAGATAAAACTAGACCACCAACTTACACCATACACCAGAATAAACTCAAGATGGATAAAGGATTTAAACATAGGCAGTGCCACCATAAAGATCCTGGAGGAAAATAAAGGCAGTAAACTTTTGGATATCTTACATAGAAATATGTTTACTGATACTTCACCAAGGGCAAAGGAAATCAAAGAACAAATCAACAAGTGGGACTATATATATCAAATTGAAAAGTTTCTGTTCAGTTAAAGAAAATATCAGCAAAATTCAAAGGGAACCAACTGTATGGGAAAACATAATTGCCAATGATACCTCAGACAAGGGTTTGATCTCCAAAATATATATAGAACTAATGTAACTCAACACCAGGGAGACAGACAGCCCAATTAAAAAATGGGCAAAGGACCTGAACAGATAACTCACTGAGGAAGATATACAAAGGGCCCAGAGGCATATGAAAGAATGCTCAACATCAGAGAGATGCAAATTAAAACCACAATAAGATACCACCTCACCCCCGTCAGAATGGCAATCATCAGCAAATCAACAAACAAGTGTTGGCGAGGATGTGGGGCAAAGGGAACCCTCATGCAGTGTTGGTGGGAATGTAGGCTGGTGCAGCCACTGTGGAAAACAGTATGGGGTTTCCTTAAAAAACTAAAAATGGACCTACCTTTTGATCCAGCAATTCCACTACTAAGACTATACCTGAAGAACCCTGAAACGCCAATTCATAAGAACCTATGCACCCCTATGTTCATAGCAGCACTATTTACAATAGCCAAGTGCTAGAAACAGCCTAAGTGCCCATCAGTGGATGACTGGATCAAAAAACTTTGGTACATTTAACACAATGGAATACTACACAGCAGGAAGAAAGAAGGAACTCCTAACCTTTGCAACAACAACATGGATGGAACTAGAAAGCATTATACTTATTTAAATAAGTCAGTCAGTGAAGGACAAATACCATGTGATCTCACCCATTATAAGACAATAATGAACAGAACAAACAAGCAAAACAGAACCAGATATATGAATACAGTGAATAGGCCTTCAGTGGGCAGGGTGAAGGGGAGTGGGGGGAGGGGGGAGGAAGAGGCAAAGAAGGGGAGCAGTTTAGACAAGAACCTAGTATGGACATGGACAACAAGTGGGATTGACTTTGCGGGGAAGTGGGTGGGTGGGGAAGAGGACAGAGGGGAGCAAAACGGGATGGATGTAATATAACAACAATAAAAAATTTTAAAAACCCCTAGGATTTAAAAAATTTTGTAGAATAGTATTCTAGCTATTTTTTAAACTTGTGGTTAACTTCCTATGCGGTCCTAAACTAACCCTTGAACTATTTCAGTGTCTGTTGAGGTGGAGACTAGGTATGTTCACATTTCAGTACTAAAGTTTACTATAGCATTATTTCCTTTTCCCAAGCACCCCCAGTTTGAGGGCCTTTGTAACTGGAAATGTATATTTCCATGATTTAGGTGAAAGGAATCTCATCTAATTTACATGCTAAAATGAGAATATATATTGTTTATGTACATGAATGATATAGTTTAGTTTGCAAATTCCATCCAAATTGGTCTTCATTCTCAGCATGCACTGTCATTCTTAATGACAGCTTTGCTAGATACAGAGTAATCTTGGTTGTAGGTCTTTGCTTTTCTTTTTCATCACTTTGAATACTTCTTACCAGTCCCTTCCTGCCTGCAAAGTTTCTTTTGAGAAATCAGCTGACAGTCTTATGGGAACTCCTTTGTAGCTAACTCTTTTTTTCTCTTGCTGCTCTTAAGATCCTCCTTTTATCTTTAACCTTTGGAATTTTAATTATAATGTATCTTGGTGTGGTCCTCCTTGGGTCTAGCTTGTATGGGACTCTCTCTGCTTCCTGGACTTGTATGTCTATTTTCTTCACCAAATTTGAGAAGTTTTCCTTCATTATTTTTTCACACGTTTTCAATTTCTTGCTCTTCCTCTTCTCCTTCTGGCATCCCTATGCTTCAGATATTTTATTACATTCCAGTCCATGAATGTTTTTTAATAAAGTCACATAATTTTAAAAAAAGAGTAGAAGGATACAAAAACATTAATACTTAACCAAAGTTCCCTATGATAAACATAGGTAGCTTGGGTCACATGTATATCTTCATACTAAACCAAAAGCATGAGAAAAGAGAATGCCTATAAAAATCTTTGGAGACATGTACAGTAGTGGAGATGGGCCAAGAATTACTGCCCTCCTAGGAAATCAGTTTCCTGAAGACTACATCAGAAAGTACAGGTCAGAAGGGTCAGCCCAAGAGCCTGTCAGCTGAACAGCAGTGGCCCTAGGAGGTTCTGACCCAGCTGTCATTCTCCGGATGCTGCCTTCTGCCCTTGCTACCAGTGGCTTAGAACCCCATTACTCTCTGTCCCGACTAGCATGTTGCAAGATAACTCAGACATACACATCTCCTCTTGCTCACCATGCTATTTCTACAGGTTTGAACTTGCACCCAATTTCCCCTAGAATTTGTCATCTGTGAACTTCTCTTGGTATTTTTTTCTATCTCCTCTAGCCCCAAAGCTTCTCTGACCTCCTTAGGGGCTATTGCATTTCCTACATATACCCAAAGGAGCATTGGATAAGCGCACTACATTCTGCCAAGCATACAAGTATGATTGTAGCAATCTGCCTTGATGAAGATCATTAAACTTTCACTCAGTCCTGTCTTTAACCCTTTGTCACTTCTGAACAAAAAGATTGAGACAGCATAAGCTATGCCTTTTCTCAACCTATTTCATTACAAATGAAAAACTGTCCCATTTTAAGACATCTGGAGGCATTTCTCACTTTCTATAGTAACTGTTCAGCAAGCCTCACAGAAAACTTTATTGTATTCTCATCTATCCCATATGCTAAAGTTACAACTTGCTGTTTGTTGAAGCAGAGGTTGGTTCAATATTTGTTGTTCTCTAACATCTTTTCTCCCCTTCTCCTATGGTGATAGAAGCCCTGACTAGCAGATATTCACATGGATATCCAGTATAAAGATTGCATAATTTAGCAGCACTTCCATACATTTAAGTGTGGCCATGTTACTAAGAGCTGGCTAATTGCATGTCATGGGAAAAGATATGTTCAACTCTGGGATGTGTCTTAAAGGAAAGGGCATGGCTGCCACTCCCCCACTTTTTATGCTGCTTTTTGTGAGGTGGATGTGGATGTGGATATCCTGGCATGCCATAGAGGGCCTGTAGATAAGGGCAATGTCCTAAGTGTCAGAACAATAAAATGGAGGAAATTTGGATCCCTGAGTGACCTCATGGACTCTTTCACTGGAACTATCTCATTCTTAACTACAACATGAGTGAGAAATAAATTTCTACCTGGTTTAAGTCATAGTTACTTTAGGAACCTATATAATAATAAATATACTTGTTTGCTGTCCCCAAATCTTCTCTTAAATCCTATCACACTCATTCTTTTGGCTTTCTCAAGATAAATGTCTATTTTTCCCTGTCCTTATTACTGTCCTATAAACTTTCTCCAGATGCTCTCTATTATGCAAAGTACTTAACTTCTCTGAGGTTCTATCTCCTCATCAGTAAAATGGAGATGGTGAAATCTACGTCACAGTGTTATTAAATGTTAAATGAGATTATATACATTTTTAATTTTAGAGATTAAAGAGGGCCACAGTTTCTTTGGCATTGCTTCCATTGAGAGGCAAGTTCTTTGCCCCTTTCTCCTTGAATCTAGGTGAACTTTATAAATACTTTGATCAGCAGACTATGGCAGAAGTAACGCTATGGCCCCCATTCAAAATTGCTCAGTGCTGGAGTTAACCTAGTTACCATTGGTTAAGGGACCTTTTAAGGGTTAGTACAACACTAGCTTGAACTACTTTTCCTTTCTCATAACTTCATAGACCAGATTAAGTTAGAAAAATACCTCTATTTATACTCTCAGGTTCCACTTCTGTCTCTTGAAACCCTTATTCTTGGAAGCCAGCTGCCATCTAAGAAGCTACCCTAAGACCACCACACTGTGGGAAGCCAAGGTATGTGGAATTTGGGGCCAAGGAACACTGATGAGCCAAACATGTGAAATGTGAGTCTCCACAGCCCAGATGCCCTAGGGACGCCATGTAGATCTTAGACAAATTACCTAGCAAAGACCTCCCCAGATTTTTGACCCACAAAATGAGAACCAAAATAAAAGGTTGTTTTAAGCCACTGTGATTTTTAAATAGTTTAAAAAACTCTTTGGAAGTCTTCCAGAATGATGATGTTCTATGTGAATAATACTGAACATTAGTAAAGAAGCACATATATTATTCTTATCAGTCTTTATTTTAGATATTTTGATAACAATATTTTGATTTAGTTGGTTTCCTTTGTAATACTGTGCATTTTTGTTTTACACAATTAAAATCTTACATTGACATAAAATCTATAAAACTTCATTAAACTTCCAAAGAATTCTTAGCAAAAAATAGAAAAAGAAAAGAAAAGAAATAAAGAATCCTCATTGGGGGATGGTGGAGAAGGTTAAAGGAACCTGGGTTCCTCAATAATTGCATGAAAGAGAGTCCTATCCCCAACCATCCCCATCAACTTAGAATGGACTGTGATAAGAGCCTAAAATAAACTTTTATTGTGTTTAGCCACTAAGATTTGAGAGTTTCATTATTTAGCCCATTCTTCCTAATACAGTGTCTAATTATAGAAGATTTCATTTATACCCATCAAAAAAAGGCTACCAGGAGGACAGGCTATGATAAAGGACAAAATAGTTTAGCCAGGATAATATAAAAAGATAAAAGCAATTCTAAAGATTATAACCAGTCTCACGGATGACCTCAACCAGGGATCTTCCTGCTCTGGAGCCCCTGCTGGTCCAGGCTCTACCATCTCCCCCAATGAAGACTCTTGGGTGCATGATCTCTCCCTTCATGCTAATCCTTCGCCTCCTCTAAGCTTTTTCAAAGTTCTCTGAGGGATGGCTATTGCTCAGTGTTGACCCTCACTGCCTTAAAGCACTGGCCTCTGCCTCTCCTTGGCTCAGGTTGGCCTCCTCGGCCTCCTCATGCCTCACTCTTATCTTGGCCTAAAGTCTTCTGGCCTGGCTCCCACCCAGCACCCAGAGTGCCCCTGCCTAACATCGCCTGATGCTAAAGTTAAGCCAGTCACCCTTGTTTGAGTGACCTGAGGGTTAGTCAACACTAGTTGGTATTATTTTCCTTCACCATAATTTTTAAAGTAGATTGAGTTAGAAGACTATACATATTTGTACTCTTAGCTGTTCATGTCACCTATTATATAGTACATGAAGGTAAACAAAAAACTACTTATTGAGCATTTTATTGTGTGTCAGCCAATATGTTAAATACTTTTGCATTTCCTTTAATTATTGTCAAAATATCCCTTTAGGTGTTATAGCTACACATTTTCAGAATAATAAAAATGGGAATCTATAAGATTCAATTATTGCCTAAGGTCACACAGCTATTTAGAAGTAGAGCTGGAAGTCTGAACCTGGTCCAATTTATCCCAAAGCCCTTTCCCTTTTCACTCCATAATGTCGATTCTGACCACCATATTTTGAGTTATGATTATTTGAATAGGCATATAGAGCACTAGATACGGCTGGAAGAAATAAACTGCAGATGCATGAAATATGTCCTGGGCATCAATATTTCATATTTTTCTTGACAATTTCACCCATGGAACAGAAATATGGCTATTATGCCCTGGCCAAGTGACAAAGTTGTTTGGCACATCATCCCATCCATACACCAAAATGTTGCAAGTTCATTTCCTAATTAGGGTACACAGCTAGATTGTGAGTTCTATCCTCAGTCAGGGCTCATATGGGAGGCAACTGATCCATGTCTCTCTCTGTCTCCCCTGCCTCTCTCTCTAAACATCAACAAACCTATTCTCAGGTAAAGATTAAAAAAGGAAAGAAAAGAAAAGAAATGTGGCCATCACTTGCCAGTGATGTTAAGGTGATTAGTTGAGCAGCAGTCAAAATAATCATGGTAAAATCTAGTAAGGAAAAATATAAATATACACCTTTGAAATACACTTACTTAAAAATATTCTCGGGTTCATAGTGACTCAGCAGAACAACTCTAATAATATATTCTGATGTTGTTAATAGTATTGAATATTGCATTGTTATTTTTTAAATAAAATCTTGACAGGTTGGAAGCCAGGTCTCCAGCCAGGTTCTTAGCTGGAGGCAGGTGAAAGGCAACCACACACTGATGCTTCTCTCCCTTTCTTCCTCCCTCCCTGCCCTTCTCTCTGAAAATAATGAATAAAATCTTTTATAAAAACTGTTAAAAAAAAAGGAAGAATAACAGTAGAATTCTATAAACTAAGTTTCTCTTTAGTGAACATTTAAAATTTTTATAACACCAGTGCTAGAGTATTGTAACTCTCAAATGTTGGTGGAAAAGAAAATCAATTTAATAAATTAGACAATATCCAACAAAATATGTAGACATTCTTTCACTAGCTATTAAACTGCCACATCTTTACAGATATAGTTACAAAAACTCAAAACAACTTAAATGTGAGTCAATAGAAGACTGGTTAAATATTTATAGTACACTGTATAATAGACTATTATACAACAGTTAAAAACAATGTGATAGCTCTGTGTGCTCATATAAGGAAATCTAAAAATCTATTATTGAATTTAAAAATCAAGATATAATGGAATAGCATAACATTTTTTGTGAAAAAGATCTGAATTTTATACATACATTCATACACACATGTATGTATACACATATATATGTATATGCAAGTCTCAGGATGTATTTCCTTTCCTGAAAGGATAAACATGCAATTGTTAACAATTGCTCCTTTAAGAAAATGTTCAGGTGGTTAGGAAAGAGTGGGGGATGGTAGGAACACCTCTCTGTATTATTTGAATTTTTTAAAAGCATGTGCTTATATTACTTATAAATTTTAAAAATATCAACGGAGTTATCTAAACAATAAGATTATGGACCATTTAAATTTGATTCTTTATTATTTCCTCCAAATAAAGAAGTACAGTTTTTAAATCTCTGGCAAAACAAATCATGAAATTTTATTTTAAGACTTAGATATTTGGGCAAATACTTTCATGACCATTTTAAGTCAGGTGGTCTTCCATTGTTTATGTCTACGGTGAAAAGCCAACCAAACTAAATCAAACAAACAAACAAACCTCTGCTTTATTTTCTTTTTTGACAAGACAATAAAGGATATTTACTAACAATCCCCTCAGTTCTCTTCTTGGTGCTCTGTTAACAGTCTTTGTAGAAGCTTTGTCATTTTATTATTTTTTAAAGCTTTAGTATAGGATCCATCATTTTCTATATATTTTGCTTAGACAGTTTTGCTCAAGTATTCTATTGTTCCATTGAATAAAATATATATATATCATCTAAGGATCCTTTAGGGTCTGAGATACTTAAAGGTCCTGTCATATAAAAAGATTGGCTTTTTTAATTCTAGTCATGGTAGTTAAGGTTTAAAGATATATATGAGGGGGGAGAAATCATCCGGGATAACCAACAGAACACCAACTGGAGAGAAGTCTTATTACCAGGGGCAGAACAGAAGAGCCGATTCATCACAACGTGACCGGTAGGAAGTGCAGAGATGTGAGTGGCTGGTGGGGCTCCCACCAGCGGCAGCTGAAGGGACTGAGAAACATCTCAGCAGCTGGGGGTTCCACCTGAGAAGGGTGGGACCTAAATCCCTAACTGGGCTTCCCAGTCTACAGCAGCACAGCTGAGAGTAAAACAGCACCCAGCTGTGAAAAGCAAAAAGCCACCAGGTTTAGCCAGCTTGACAGAGAGACTGAATTCTTAAAGGGACCATGCATGAAAATACAGTGGCACCCACTTACTGTGGGCTCCAGCAGAGGGAGGATACAGTGGACTAGAGACACTTAAGGAGGGTTTGGGGCAGTGGCTTTTGGGGGATAGTTGAGGGAGCAGCCTGTGAGTCCAGTGCTGACCCATCCCCCATACAGCCAGCAGACCACTCTTCTCCAAAGGGCGGGTGCCTGAGGGGAAGCCACAGCCCCACCCATAGGAATTAACCAGCCCCACCCAGCAGTGGCTAAACCTACCCTCAGATCACAGGTTGATTGGATTAACAACTGAATTCATCTGCCCCACCCAGAGGTGCCTAAAACTGACCACTGATCACAGACTGATTGGATTAACAACTAAAGGGGACAAAGATGGTGGTTCTCTGGTAGTCTCCAACTGGCTGACTAGGCCCAGACTGGGACATGAGCTGATGTCACCAAGCACAGATCCAGGAAGTAAAAAAAGTGCATGTCTACACCACGGAAGATCATGCCACTAAGACAGTAAGTCAAAGCAGACCAATCTAAGAAGCAGAAACCAACAAGAGCCACCTAAAATAGGAAGACAAAGAAATAAACCCTCAGCAAATGGAAAGGAGGAATCCCCAGGAAGAGTGCAAAATGAAATAGAGGCAAGCACCCTCTCAGACTTGGAATTCAAAATAATGATGATAAAGAAGCTCAATGAGCTCAGCAAGTTCAAAGAAAACTACAAACAACTCCAGGGGAACTATGAAGAACGCCAGGGGAACAGCAAACAACTCCAGGTAAGCTACAAGGAACTTACTAAGAACTATACTAGCATTAAAAAGGACTTAGAGCCAGGAGGAAATGAAGAATACAATTTCTGAATTGAAGAACATAGTAGAAGGAATCAAAAGCAGGCTAGAGAAAGTAGAGGATTGAATCATTGAGCTGGAGATCAATGTAGAAAAAAAATTCCCAGGCAGTGCAATAAAATGAAAAAAGACTGAAAAAAGAATGAAGAGGTTTTAAGAGAGCTGCAGGACAACATGAAATGTAATAACATCTGTATCATAAGGATACCAGAAGGAGAAGAGAAGGAACAAGGGATAGAAAACCTCTTTGAAAAAGTAATGGCAGAAAACTTCCCTAACTTGAGGAGAGAAAATGTTATGCAAACTCAGGAAGCACAGAGGGTCCTAAGGAAGATGAACCCAAACAGGCCCACTCCAAGACACGTCATAATGAAAATGGCAAATTTCAAACACAAGGAGAGAATCCTAAAAGCAGCAAGAGAGAAACAGCTAATAACATACAAGGGGACTCCCATAAGGTTATCAGCTGATTTCTCAACAGACACAATAAGCCAGATGGGAAGAGCAAAAAATATTTCAAGCAATGGAAACAAAGGCCTGCAACCAAGAATACTCTACCCAACAAGGCTCTCATTCAAAATGGAGGGTGAAATAAGGAGCTTCCCAGACAAAAGAAGGCTAAAAGAATACATCTCCACCAAACCAGCATTGCAAGAGATGCTAAAGGGTCTGCTTTAAGAAAATGAAGAAACAGAGAGACAGACAGAAACACAGGTACAAAGGTAAATGGATTAAATGCACCAATTAAAAAACATAGGGCAGCTGAATGGATAAGAACCAACTTTAATTTACGAATGCTTTAAAGTGATCTTGTTACTATACCTGAAGAACCCTGAAACACCAATTCATTAGAATCTATGTACCCCTATGTTCATAGCAGCACTATTTACAATAGCCAAGTACTGAGAACAGCCTAAGTGCCCATCAGTGGATGATTGGATAAAAAAAATT
>PVIW01002819.1:0-196716 GCA_004026585.1 Noctilio leporinus
GTTTTTGTCCATTAAGTATGATGTTGGCTTCAGGTTTCTCATAGATGGCCTTTATGATGTTGAGGTATGCTCCCTCTATTCCCATTTTGCTGAGGGTTTTTATCATAAATGTTTGCTGCACTTTATCAAATGCTTTTTCAGCATCTATTGATATGATCATATGGTTTTTATCTTTCAATTTGTTGATGTGGTGTATTACTATTTGATGAGTCTTGACAATAATATACTCATATAATCAATCACCCAAAACGATATATAACATTTTCATCACCCTCTTTCAGTAAACTACACCACTTCCTTTACTTCCCTTACCAACCCCAGCACAGAACCAGACCAATATTACATGGAAGAAAGATATCAGTACTAATCAGTGACTACTGTGTATTTCTAGCTCAGCATTTTGCATATTACTTTGAACATATAGGTTTATATATCTACCTTCTGTGCTCAGATAGTGAACTCTAAGAGGGAAGGGATGCATCTTATTTATTATTTATTATTACTGAACTCCCTACACCGAGTATAGAATCAATACCAATGCATAAGTGCTCAGGAAACACATATGAAAATAAACATAAGGGAGATAAATGTTGTATCCAGAAACCGCAGCTAGAGTGGCACATGTATCAGAATTTCATTCCTTTTGAAGGTTGAATAACACAGTATTCCAATGTATGTATGTATGATATTTTGTTTATCCACTCATCTACTGATGAACATTTGGGTTGTTTCCACCTCTTGGCTATTATTTTGTTGAGGATTTTAAAATTTTCTGTTTACAAGATATTGGCCTATATTGTTCTTTCCTTGTAATATCTTTGTCTTATTTTTGGTATCAGGATAACATTGCTCTCATAAAATGAGTTGGTATTCTTTCCTCTTCTACTTTCTGAACAAGACTGTGTAGAATTGGTAGCATCTTCCTTGAATGTTTGGTGCAATTCCTAGGAGAAACCATCTGGGCCTAGAATTTTCTTTATCAGAAGGTTTATAACTATAAGTTGAATTTCCTAATAGATATGGAACTATTCAGGTTACCTGCTTCTTGAGTATATATTGTTGATTTCTGTTTTTCAAGAAACTAGTTCATCTTATCTAAGTTGAATTTATGAGCATGAAGTAGTTTGTATTACATCTTTTATCATTTTAATGTCTGTCAAGATTTCCTCTTTCATTTCCAATACTTCTAATTTGTGACTTCTTTTTTAACTTGATCAGTATGGCTAAAGGTTTATCAGTTTTACTGACTCTTCAAAGAGCAAGCTTTTGGTTTCACTAATTTTCTCTATTGTTTTTCTGTTTCCTATTTTATTGATTTCTGCTCTTATTTTTATTTCCTTTGCTTTGTGTTTGTTTTGCTCTCCTCATTCTAATTTCTTAAGGTGGAAGCTTGAATTATCCATTTGAGACCTTTCTTCCTTTCTCATCTAAGTATTTGATGCTACAAGCTTCCCTCTAAGCCCACTTCAGTTTCATCTGATATGTTGTATTTTCATTTTCATTCAACTCAAATATTTTCTAATTTTCCGTCCTTGACACGGGTTATTTAGAAGATATTGTTTAATCTCTAAATATTTGGGAATATTCAAGATACCTTCCTGTTACTGATTTCTAGTTCAATTCCTTTGTGGTCAGAGAGCATACATACATTGTATGATTTCTATTTTTAAAACATTTTTTAAGGTTTACTTTATGATCTGTCAAAAAATCCATCATGGGGAACGTTCCATGTGCACTTCAGAAGAATGTGCATTCTGCTGTTGGATTAAATGTTATAAAAATGACGATTATGTCAAGTTAGTTGATAATATTGCTCAGGTCTTTTTTACATCATTCCTTTTTTATCCATTTGTTCATTAGTTATAGAGAGTATAGTACTGAAGTTTCCATATATAATTGCAAGTCTTTTTTATTGTTCCTTCAACTGTATCACTTTTTTTTTCACATATTCTGAAGCTCTGTTGTTAAGTATATACATTAATATTTATAGGTATTATGGGTAAACTGACCCTTTTATCATTACATAATAACTTTCTTTATCCCTGGTAATTTTCTTTGTTGTTGTTGTTGTTGTTCTAATATCTACTTTGGTTGAAATTAATACATCCACTCCAGATTTCTTTTAACCTAGCTATATCTACTTCATTACATTTAAAGTGGATTTCTTGTCACACTGATGGTTGACAGATGGGGAGGAGGTTGGGAAACTGCAGGAAAAGGTGAAAGAATTAAAAAGTTCAATTGGTAGTTTCAACAAAGTCATGGGATGTAAAAAACAGAATAGGGAATATACATAGTAAATAATGTAATAAGTACGTGAGGTCCTTGGTAGGTACTGGAAATGAAATATTGGGGTCACACTTTGAAAATTACACACATCAGTCTAACGTCTATGCTGTATACCTGAGAGAGAATGTGTGTGTCAGATGGCATAAAGTATGACATTTCTGCTCAGTTTTTAAAAAATAAAGTGGATTTCTTATGAAGAGCATACAGTGGGTTATAATTTTTAAATCTAACCTGATAAACTGTTCTTTTAATTAATATATTTAGGCCATTTACATTCAATGTAACTACTGATGTGGTTGGGTTTAGATCTGTTTTATTTTTTGTTTTGTCTCCCCTGATCTTTGCTCTGCTTTCATCTCCTTTTTTGCTATCTTCTGATTAAAAAAATTTTTAATATTCTTTTTATTTATCTATTGGTTATATCCCTGGGTTTTTTTTACTGGTTGCTCTAGAAATCACAATACATATACTTTATTTTCTACAGTCTACTAGTTTTTATTTTACCACTTCCAGTAAAATTTAAAGGCTTCACAACTATATAGGTCCTTTTAAGCTCCCATTAATTTTGTTGGTGCCTTATGGATCTTATCTGCATATTGTCTCTTGACAATGCTATTACTTTTGCTTTCAACATAATATATCTTTTAAAGAACTTGAGAAAAGAAGTCTATTTTATTTGCCTGAATATTTACTATTTCTGTTGCTCTTTATTCTGCATCTTCAATTTTCCCTTTAATGTTTCCCTTCAGTCTGAAGAACTTTCACCATTTATTTTAGAGCAGGTTTACTGATAAAGAATTCTTTCATCCCTGGCTGGTGGCACAGTGGATAAGGCGTGTGAACCCAAAGGTCACTGGTTCGATTCCCCAGCCAGGGCACATAGCCAGGTTGCAAGCCAGGTCTCCAGCCAAGTCCTTAGCTGGAGGCAGGTGAAAGGCAACCATACATTGATGTCTCTCTTCCTCTCTTCCTTCCCCTCTAAAAATAATAAATAAAATCTTTTTAAATTAAAAAAATAAAAGAATTCTTTCAATTTTCTTTTTATCTGAGAATATCCCTACTTCACCTTGAGGGATATTTTCACTGGAGACAGAATTCTAAGCTGACAGTTTATTTTAGCACCTTAAAATGTCACTCCACTGTCTCCTATACTTCATGGTTTCTGAACTGAAATCTGTAGTCATTCAAAACATTTTTCATCCATCTGTAATGTACTGTTTTCCTATACGTAATGACTTTTCTTATATGTAGTATTGCTTTCAAGATTCTTCAAAATCTATTTTCCAATAGTTTTATTATGTTTACGGGCATGCTTTTCTTTTTACTGTTGTTCTATTACAGTTGTCCCATTCCACCCCCACCCTGCCCTGTTGCTCTCCCGTCCTGACCAACCCCCTACCACAGTCAACCCCCTCCCTGTTATCGACATCCATGTCCATGGGTCATCTATACTATTTCCTTGACTAGACTCTTCCCCTTCTTTCCTCCTTTGTTCCCCTCCCACCTCCCCTCTGGTCACTGTCTGTCTGTCCCTTGTTTCCATGCCTCTGGTTCTGGTTTGCTTGTTTGTTTTGTTCATTAGGTTCCTGTGTGAGATAATATGATATTTGTCTTTCATCACCTGGCTTATTTCACTAAGCATAACACTCTTCAGTTCCACCCATGCTGTCACAAAAGGTTGGAGTTCTTTCTTTCTGGTAATATTTCACTGTAAATTTTTTGACCCACTCATTCACTGATGGGCACTTGGGCCATTTCCAGCACCTGGCTATTGTAAACAGTGCTGCAATGAACATAGATAGGGGTGCGTAGGCTCTTCTGAATTGGTGTTTCAGGATTCTACATGTATAAACCCAGCAATGGAATCACTGGATCAAAAGGCAGTTCCATTTTTAGTGTTTTGGGGAAATTCTATACTATTTTCCACAGTGGCCACACTAGTCTGCACTCCCATGAACAGTGCACTAGGGTTCTCTTTTCTGCACATCCTCATCAGCACTTGTTTGTTGATTTAATAATAGCCATTCTGACCTGTGTGAGGTGGTATCTCATTATAGTTTTCTTTTCATTTATCCTCATTGGGAGTTACTAAGCTTTTTGAATCTATGTATTTTTGTCCCACAGAACTTGAAAAGTTGTAGCCGTATTTTTTCTACATTAGTCTTTTTCCTTTCATGGGACTGTAATAACACAAAATCCAGACCTCTTGATGTTGGCCTATAGGTTTCTGAAGCCCTGGGGATTAGTGTTGGTATGCTTTTTTTTTTGCAGTGTTTCATTAAAAATTTTAGTTTTCAATTAGTTTATATTCAATAGTATTCTGTTATTAGTTTCAAGTGTACAGCATAGTGATTAGATAATCACATACTTTACACAGTTGTCCCCGATATTTCAAGTACTCACCTAGTATCACATATAGTTATTAACATATTATTGACTAGTTCCCTGTATTTTACATCCCTGAGACTATTTTGTGACTATCAATTTGTACTTCTTAACTCCTTTATATTTTCAACCAGCTCCCCTAGGTCACCCTCCTTTCTGGCAATCACCCGTCTGCTCTCTGTATCTGTAAGTCTTTCTAGTTTGTTTGTTCATTTATTTTTCTCTTTAGATTCCACATATAAGTGAAATCGTATGTATTTATCTTCATCTGACTTATTTCACTTAGCACAATATCCTCTATGTCCATCCATGCTGTCACAAATGGTAAGATTTCATTCTTTTTATGGCTGAGTAATAGTCCATTGCATATACAGGGTGCGTACAATTGGCAAGAACTTTGCATCTTATTTCAAGGGCTTCTTATTAATTTTGAAAAACTATGTTCCTAAGGTTATGATTTAACATCATTGTTTCAGATATTAAGTATTAAATTCTGAGAGCAACCATCATGTTGAAGGAATACGATGTCAGAGCAACCATAATTTCTGGACTGTGTGCAGGGCAAACTGTTAAGGAAATTGCGGACTTTAATAACATCCCTTTACCTACAGTTTACAATGTGAAGAAGGTGTATGATGCTGATATGATGTCACCACACCAACAAGGAAAATGCATAAGGTATGCAAGGATCACACAAGTCCAGATATTGTACATAGGATCCAGAAGATTATCAATGAAGATCCAGGATGTTTACCTTGACATTTTGAGAGTAGTTGTACTGTGGATGAAGCAAGTTGCAAGTGGATGTCATTTTATCTTCCAACTAGATGGTGCACTAGCAAATAATGCCAAAAAGGTACAAGAACTTCTCAATGTCAATGTTCCTGAATTCTGGTCAAAGGAAATCTGACTGCCTAGTTCACCAGATGCAAATCCTTTAGATTATTATGTATGCAGTGTTTGTGAGAGGTTAATAAACAACCTTATTCCAATCAAGAGGCTGTTAAAGCTAAGACTGAAAACATGATGTACATGGATAAAGAAAAGTTAATTAAAGCATGCTCAAAATTATGAAGTCAAATTGAGTCTATTATTTTTTTGAACAAAAAAATGACTGTATTTACATAGAATAATATTCTATGTAAATATGTATTTACATAGAAGAATTTTATTTCAAAATATAACTTTCATGGTATGTTAGTTTACGAAAATTTTGCCAAATGATTGTGCACACCCTGTATATTATGTACATTAAATTTTTATCCATTCATCTATTGATAGGTTGCTTCCATATCTTGGATGTTCGGGGGTTTTTTGCTTTTGTTCTGTATCTTTTTCCTCTATATTCGTTAAAAGATGTTTATTTATTTTTAGAGAAGGGAGGGAGAATGAGAAGGGGAGAAACATCTATCAGTTGCCTCTCCCATGCACCCCAATTGGGACCAAACCCACAATGCAGGCATAGGCCGACTGGAAGCAGAACTGGTGAATGACCTTTGCTTTGTGGAAATGATGCCCAATCAACTGAGCCACACCCAACAGTGCTTTCCTCTATACTCTTGATCGGATTATTTCTACTGATCTGTCTTTGAGTTTATTGACTTTTTCTTTCCTCTGTCATCTCTATTCTGTGAGGCAGGTCATCCACCAAATACTGTATTATTTCAGTTCCAAAATTTCCATTTGGTTCATTTTTTTAAAATAATTTTTTAAAAATATTTTATTTCCACTGTGCTACCAACCAGGGCCTTTTTTTTTTAATATCTATTTTTTGGGTGAAAATGTCTATCTTTCTGCATATTTCAAGAGCATTCAATTTTACCTCATGGAGTATAGTAATAAAAGTTGTCTTAAAGCCATGCTTACCCTTACATCTAAATCATATCAGGATGGCGATCTGTTGACTTTTTCCTTGAAATTTGGTCATAGTTCTCTGGTTCTTTATTTTACTAATTTTGGGTTGTATCTTGGATGTTTTGATTATGTTGTGAGACTCTGAGTCCTCTTAAAATTTTCCAGAGAATGTTGATTTCTTTGAGAATGTGATGAATTTAGTTATGTTTAGATAATAAGTTTCACTTTGCCCTTCTGTGCAATGGTGCCTATGTCAGTTCCATTTTCAAAGCCTTCCCCATATAGCTCATCTGAGGTGTTAGGATGAAACTTGGACGGTGATTTATATTGTAGGTTAGCTCTCTATGTTTCCCTGGCTCTGTTACATGTATGTGAAGTTCACAACGAGGACTTGTGTCAGTTTATATACAGAACTTGGGAATCTTCTAGTCCAGCTCTCCTCTAGAGTCTTCCCCACTATCCAGCAATCAGAGGCCCTTTTCCCCAGTCCTCTAGTTAGAAAGTCAGGGTTTTTTTTCAGTTTTAACTTTTCACACTGTCAGCAAAACAAAGATGAAAATATAGAACTGGATTTCCCTCAAACTTTTCAGACCACAGGGGCCTTTGTTTGCCGTTCCTCTGGCAAAGACATTTTTTTTCCTGGGATTTTCAGGTCCTTGTGCCACCATCACTGACATGGTGGTAGTTCAGCTGTGTACTGCAGCTGGCTTTAGAGTAGGGCTAGGAGAGAAAAACAGAGGAGGGGGAAATGCTCTTCACGCTTTGTAGCTCATGGGAGTTGATTTCTCTAGTTGCCAGCTTAGAAAGCGGGGCTTCTCTTGCTTTTTCTATTGTTCTTGCCCACAATTCTGTGACTTGGCCCACTCATGGGTCAAAGCCAGGAGATAAAGGACTATAGAATAAAATCAGAAAACTCACCACCATACTAGTTGTTCTTCAAGTTCTGATTTCCCTCTCCAATAAGCTTGTAATTGCTTACTTTCAGAATCCTCAATTATGATTTTTTGGGGAGGAGGGGTATTCTGTTCAAACCTTTTAGTTGTAACCAGTGGGATAGATATGTTGTAATGAACTTACTCTATTTTCGCTTCTACCAGAAGCTTAATCTCTTTTTGTTAGGAGGAGTTACGAAATACCTCAAGTAATAGGCAATAAAAGCCTGAACTGGAATGGAGCAGGGAATGAAAAGAGGGCTGCAGAACCAATATAGAACTGAAGCTTAGTAAATGGCTGTGAAGATGTCAAAGTTTACTCTACTGTTACCATATACTAAAATACAATTAATGGGAACACCTAGCTTTACAAATGATCTGTTACTATAAGTGGGCACTAGAAGTCCTCTGCCCTGCTGCTAAGGTTGTTATACTCTTGGGGTCTATACAAGTTTTACTATTGAAAGAATTTTCCTATAGAAATAATGCTATACATGCTAGTGCTGTATTTCATAGGTATATCATTAGAATATTAGCATGCTATTCTTACGTAGGTGTACAATAGTCTAAAAAGGCTCTTATGAGTGGACTTAGAAAGCTAACCACCAACCACCAACTAAAATATTGCTTTTATGAATATATTGATATCCACTTATATATATTTCTTATCCTCACCCATGGACAAGCTATTTCTTCCTTGCTGTTAAGGGAGAGTAAGAGTGAGAGCAAGAGAGAGAAATCAATGTGAAAGAAACATGGACTGGTTGCCTTCCCATATATGTCCCAGCCAAGATTGAATTTGCAACCTGGGTATGTGCTCTGAGTGGGAATCAACCCAGGATTTTGGTCTATGGAACAATGTTCCAACTAACTGAGCCATATGGACTAGGGCTCCAATTATATTTTTTATAATTTTTATCTTTATCAAAATAATACATGTACGTAATTTTAAAAGTCAAATACTATAAGGTTTACAAAAACAGAGAACTCATTTCTAGCCATTTCATTCCAAATTAATAGTTCTTCAAAGCAACCTTAATTATATCCATGACAGTTATTTCTACTCTCCATTTATTTCTCATCCAACTTTCTTCTGATACTTAAATCTTTTTCTCACAGCATGTACACACTACTTCTTGATTTTAAAAATCCATCGAAGAGGATTTAGTTCTCATGACAATACACACATTCTCCCCCATCTTTCATTAACAAGTTCATATTCACTGCTTATAATTTAATTATTATTTTATCTGTAGAACCATGTAGTATACTACATTTTCTTTCTTGTACAGTATTTTGTTTTTCCAGAAATTAAGAATTGTTTCATTTTGTTATTGTTTCTGAGAATTCTTCCTCTCGGTTAAAAATGTTCCTATATCATCACCAAACTCTCTTAAAAAGAAACTGTAAATGTCTCAGTAGATTCAAACTATCAGTTGTAAATTTTTCCTTGGATGCCCTGAAGCCTTTATCCTTTCAGTTTAATTTAGACTGAATGATCTTTAGTTTAACTGCACAGTTGTCATTATGGGATTCCTCTTAATTGTTGTTCTCAGACTTCCTTTACCTCCATCCTGTTTGGATCCATTTTTTCTTAGATGACTTGTATGTATCAGTCATAATAACCCAAGTTATGCTGCAGTAACAACCCCACAATCTCAATGGCTTATAATGACAAAGGTTTATTTCTCATATACATTATATATTCATCATGGGTTGCCTTTACCTCTGTGCCATGTCATTTTCATTCTAGGACCCAGGGTGACAGCAGCCTCTGCCTAGAACAGTTAGTCTAGTCATCTTGGCAGAAGCAAGACAGACAATGAATCCTGAGCTAGTTCTTCAAAAATCTGCTCATAAGTGACATATATCACTTCTACCCACATTTCATTGGCCAAAGCAATTCATATAGCCATATTTGAGTTCAACAAATGACCATATAATATCCTCCTGGAGGAGTCAGTGCAGGGCAGGGGGTGGGGATAGGCAGGGAACCCAACTGCACAGTCAAGTCTGGTATCCACAGAGCAGAAATATACATTGTTATCTGTTCTACCACTATTGCAGGTTTGTCTTTTCCCTCCTTTACTGTCAATCCTATAGATTCAGGATTGTGTTCATTCTAACATGTATAACTAAAATACCACCAATCACTTTAAGAGGGAACTTCTAGGACATGGCCTATCTGAAAGATAAGAACTTTATCTTTCAAAAACTATCATTTTCATTATTTACAGTTCTCCCCAGATCCTACAATATTAATAAAGAATTTAAAATGCATTTCTTTTTGAACATAAAACTACCCAATATGGTAAATTCACTTTAAAACTGAGGAGGAGTTTTCTAAAACAGCTTTGATCTTAAATATCTTGATTCTGCCCTTTTCTAATTTGCTTTTAAGCTTCAGACTTATGTCTTCAATAAAATCAAGCTGCTCAAAGGAATATCATTCTAATCCTATAAGCACAGTGAAATATTCAACCTCTTGGCCTAGCTCTGAAATCTACCTGCCATTGCTATCTGTAACTTATCTTAACTATTATGTTTGGTAAAATACATTTCTAAGATATGTTTCCATACAACAATATCTTACTTAATTGGGAAATGTAAAATATAATAAAAGTTTGCTAAAAGGGAATAATATAAAAGAAATGGTCAAATTCAGCTTTTTGTTAGTTTTTATTTTATATTCTCTTCTCTAATAACTGCGATACAATAAATTTTCAACTTTTTAAAAAAGAAAGTTGCTTTTTAAATTTTGGAGTGTACACTAAAAAGATTAGGTATTTCTTAACAAGTAGGAGTAAAAAGGGGATGGATGTAATACAACAATAAAATAAAATAAAATAAAATAAAAAGTAGAGTTTGCTCAAACATGTCAGTCATGTGTCAGCACTTGCACTGCTTGGGCCTGGACTTTTGAAGTTAGGCTTTTCTTGGTTCAAGTGCTCATGAGCCATGGTAAATTCCTTAATCCCGTCAACCTCAGTTTCCTCATTTCTAAAATAAAAATAATAGTATTTCTAAGAAAAAATGAGAATTAAACTAGCCATATGAAGCTTTGACATAGTACCTGGCAGAGAGTAAATGCTCACTAAATGATGAATAAATTAATTTTTGTTCTTCTAACAGCTACCTGATTTACTTTTAAATGTTATACAGGTCAAATCCTATTATGACCTAGTTTAAAAACTGTATATCCTTTATTGTTAATAAAGTCATCATTTTTATGTTTGATTAAAATTCCAAGTTATTTATTAAGCATCTTTTCATTAAAGAGAGGCTGAGGTTTTCAATTTTCGTTTTTGTTTTTTCTCTTCTAAATTCAACCAATTCAAGAGGGAGATCATTATCTCCTTAGGTACTACTTTTTTTTTTAACCTAATGAATCTAAAAAATTCCATGAGAAAATTTCTCACACACCTCTGCTCTATCTCTGTCTACATACAATGTGCAAATGTGACCTGTGTCATATACAGGCCAGAGTAAAATGCCAAGAGATTCTTCGCTATACAGATCTAGGGGGCAGAGTCTTAAAGAGCCAGACTTCAGTGAAACTGGGTTCATTATATAAATGATAATGAATGAATCTACAATCATCAGATATGTAAACCATCTATAACTACTTTATAAAGTGTTTGAATTTGTTTAAAAACATTTGGGAGGTATCTGAGACTCTGTAAGCAACTGGAGTAAATCGCCTTTTGTGAATTTTTGATATCAGAGACTGAAAAGGCTTTTACAAATAAACTAAACTAAACCCAAATGACTCTGGCTGCAAATGCAATCAATAGCAGATATCAAGGTAGAAAAAAGCAAAGCAAACCATAAAGAAATGGATCCATTCCCTTCCATTCTTTGTTGTTCAATTGATTCCTTTTCTTTCTTATATAAACTCATTACAAACATTTTAATATGCACCCAAATGCTGCCTCAATTTGCATTTATGTTAATAGTGGAGAGAGCAGAACATGTGGTATAGAAAAAGCAGTAAAATTGGAATCAACCAAAGGGTTGCCAGTTCGATTCCCAGTCAGGGCACATGCCTGGGTTGCAAGCTAGGTCTCCGACCAGGTCCCCACCTGGAGGCACATGAAAGGCAACCATACATTGATGTTTCTCTCCCTTTCTTCCTCCTTCCCTTTCCCTCTCTCTAAAAATAATAAATACTTAAAAAAACACTGGAATCAGACTTTATGAGGATCTGTCTGAGCCTCAATTTGCTCATCTGCAAAATGGCAGTGCAAATGTCTACCTCACAAAGTTGTGATTATAAAATAAGGTAAACTAAATGAAAATGACTGGGACATTGCCGTTGGATAGAAATATAAGGTGAACCACAATAAAAAAGCAGGTGAAATTAATTTTAATAACATTTTATTTCACTCAATATATTTAAAATATCAACTCAACAGGTAAATCAATATAAAGTTATTGAGTTTTTTTACATTTTTTGTATTGTCTCTGAAAAATCAGTGTGTTTTATACTCATAGCACAGCTCTATTCAGACTAAAGCCATGTTTCAGGAGCTCAATAAACATGTGCAGCAACACAGCACTGACTTAGAACCAAGCTGAGAGTTAATAATGTATTCATTAGATCCAAATAGTATTTCCTATCAGGTAAATCCTATGGGATGTAGGAAAGTTAATTTAAAATCAACTACATTAAATAGTTTGTTTTTATATTTTTAGTATAAGTACATAATATATAATATGGAATATTCTAACAAGAACTTAAAAAATTATCTATACTAACTAGACCAAGTATTTATCCAAAGAGCTACCAAAAATGATTGCTAAGTCACTAATATTTATTTTATAATTAGTTATGTGACTAAATCATTAGGATTTGAATTATATATTAATTTAACATAAAAGGAAACAACACCTGACATTACTATAAGCATACAAGAAATTCAAGCTATAAGCTACAAATGACAAAACTACACCTTCTAGCAAAGAAACAGAAGTAAAAATTAAAATTATTTCTCTGTATTATTAAATTTTTCACTCAAAGAACCTACCATTGTAAGTCATGTTACAGTTTTAATAGCTTTCTTTTTATTTTCATAAAAATTAAACCAGTCTCTAAATAATAGAATGACCACCTATGATGATAATCATTTGTGAATATAAGTAAATATAGCATTAAAAGGATGGTTTCAAACAATTCACTGGGGTTATAACATTAAATACCTTTTGTATTACATTCATTATTAAGATTACACTGCATAGTATACAGTAGGCACATTCTTGTGTCTTGAGTTCAAAGAGCAGGATGAAAAAAAGAATGGAAAAACCTTTGACTGTAAGGTCTTTATGAAAATCATCCACAAAGCACAGAGCATGCGTGCACCAACACACATTGATGCTCTTGCAGTTTATATATTTTCTATCAGTTTTTCTCTGGGCTGCCCAATAGTCCAACACAAGTAATTAGATAAGATACAAGAGTAAAATAGAGATAGAATATTGGATAGGCAACTGCTACCACATTTCAAATCTGACAAGGACCAGGTTAGTTACCTAATATAACTTCAACATTACAAAGCGTTATGAAATTCTTAATGATCAAAACTCTTTGGACTTTGATTTTTCACTTATATTCAAAAGATGGCAATTCTAGAATATCAGTCCTCTCCTCCAAACATATAATCAGAAGGCTCAGTCAGAAGTGACCCATGAAGAAAGTGACACCAGCTGAATCATTAATTCTATGCCCTACAGAACTACCTGTGACCTTCTGCAGTCTCCTGACAGAAAACAACTCATCCAGCCCTGATCAGGCTTAGTTAGAATCTCTAACAGGTTCACACTACAGTTCTGTCTCACTGCAGAACACAGGGCTTGAATACTCACATCATCATATTTACATAGCTTTCATTTAGATTTTCCCAAGGAAGAAGCTGTTCCCGCATTTAGGAATGCATTTCCCAAGCTAACCAATACGGACCCCTAGAATCACTGATACTAAACACAAACACGAAGACATACATTATACAATTTTAAATACTTGTCAACAAATTGCTGAAATAAAACTACCCAATTGATTAAGAAATACTCACATCTGGCATTTCTGTAGAGAAGGAAAGGGTCCTGAAGCTGGAAATCCAGGTCTTTAGTAATGGGTTCTGTCCTATTTTCCATGCTTAGTCTATTCATAATGGTGAACCCATGCATTGGAGAAGCAGACCTAAGAATCACAAGGGGTGGGAGGATATCAAAAGACAAGCTGTTCTGTATAGTAAGTACACTTTTAGTATAACTGCATTCAAATGTGTCTTCAAACTACATTTCAGTGTGTTTTCAACATTTTTGTGTATATATATATAGCTTTGTGCAAGCAAACTGCACAAATATGTGACATTTAAAGCAATGATTCTTTACCAGTAGCTAATAGCACTAATATATTAATTTATGCAACACATGCAGATGACTAATAACTGGTCCTGTTATAAAATCAAATCCTATTTACTTAACTGTGTATATGTATCTTGTTTCCCTAAGTTGTAAATTCCAGAAAAGATGGTAATTAATATTTTTAAAACTACGTGATAGTTAACACAGAGTGTGTATCACAATTACATAAAGAAAACTTTCACAGAAAATCTTGGTGTCATTCTAAAATTAAAAGTTGTGAAACCTATTAAAGAAGTAATGCAGCTCTGGTCAATTACCTGGCAAGGAAATATAGTACATTTCAGTTTTATATAACTTAATGCAAAAAGCAAATAAATTTTGTTTTCTTTATATAAAGCAAAGAGCTTCACAGATAAACTATTATAAAGTTTTTCTCCATAAAAATGTGGTATTTAGTGACCTTTTTATTTTTCATTTTATTCAATAAACCTTCAGTGCCTACTCTCTGTCAGGCAAAAAGAATCCAAATTATACAGAGTATAAAGTCTAATAACTACATTTGCATTTATCTACTCTTGCTTGACCACCACACAGAATTCAACTATGCAGCTTCTGGTGACAACAGAAACCCCACATGCTTACATACTGAAAGTAAAAGAAGTCCAATTCATTTATTTATTTTAAACTAGGGTCCCAGGGTAACGAACGCACAAGGTGTTATGAGCATTTGCAAGAAAAGGTGTTTATATCTTAGTTTGATATACACTTGTTATCTGAGATTTGATGCTAATAAAGAAGTAAAATACAGAGATCCAAGATAGTGGAGGATCATAGGGAGCTACACCAATTTCTTCCCAGGTCCAATCTGGAATTACAGCTTAATTGAGGAGGAATCATCCAGAATAACCAACGGAACACTAGCTAGAGAGAAGCCTTATAAACACCGACAGAACAGAAAAGGCCACTTCATCATGTGACTAGTAGGAAGTGCGGAGATGCTACAGGGCTGACTGGGGTCCCATAGGTGGCCGCTAAAGGGACAGAGAAACATCTCAGCAGCCCTGGGCTCACCCTGAGAAGGGCTGGGTCTAAACCCCCAACTGGGCTTCCAGCCTACAGCAACAAAGTTGAGAGTAAAACAGCATCCGGCTGTGAAAAGCAAAAAGCGTGGGGTTTTGCCAATCAGGGAGAGATGGCTAAAGACACACGGAGTTCTTAAAGGAACCACATACACAAAAAATACATTTGCACCCACTTATCCTGGGCTCCAGCAAAGGAAAAGCAGAGTGGACTAGAGATCCTTTAGGAGAGTTTGGGGTGGTGGCTTTGAGGAGAGAAATAAGGAAGCAGCCAACAGGGTCCCAGTGATGACTTATCCCCCATATTTCAGGCAGACCACTCTTCTTCAGGAGGCATCAGCCTGAGGGGAAGCAGTAACTACACCCATAGAAATTAATCTGCCCCACCCAGTTGTGCTTAAGCTTGACCACTGATCACAGATCGATTGTATTAACAACTCTACAACCAGACAAAGACAGAGGATCTCTGGTAGATTTGAACAGGCTGCTTAGGCCCAGATTGGTACATGATTGGACTTCACTAGGACTGGATCAAGGAAGTAAAGAAAGTGCATTTCTATAACAGTATACAAGATGCGGTGGGTGAAGGACACTGTCAGCTAGCTGAAGTGAAGGGCCCACCAAAGAGTAACACAACAACCAAGACCCGAGAACAACCAGACAGTCCAAATAAATGGCATAAAGGGCATCTCATGAGCATCAAGTTCAAGAGATCAAGGAGATTGCACCACTGAATCCCACAGGTCTCCTACCACATAAGGTCACACCACAAAGATGGGACGTCAAAACAGATCAGTCTAAAAAGCAGAAACAAACAAGAGTCACTTAAAATGGAGAGACAAAGAAACAAGCCCCCATTAAAAGGAAATGAGGAATCCCCAGAAAGAGTCCTAAATGAAATAGAGGCAAGGAAACTATCAGACATGAAATTCAAAATAATGATTATAGAGACACTCAATGAGCTCAGAGAAAATTACAATGAACTCCAGCAGTACTATGAAGAAATCCAGAGGAAATACAAGGAACTTACTGAGAACTACACCAGCATTAAAAAGGACATAGAGACTATCAAAACAAACCAGAAGGAAATGAAGAATACAATTTCTATTGAACACGGTAAAAGGAATCAAAAGCAGACTAGAGGAAGCCAAGGACTGGATTGGCGAACTGGGGGACAAAACACAGAAAACAATTCCCAGACAATGCAACAAAATGAGAAAAGACTGAAAAAGAATGAAGGGGTTTTAAGAGAGCTACAGGACAACATGAAAATAATAACAGCCATATGACAGGGATACCAGAAGGAAAAGAAGAGGAGCCAGGGATAGAAAACCTGTCTAAAAAAATAATGACAGAAAACTTCCCTAACTTGATGAGAAAAAAAGTCACACAAGTTCAGGAAGTACAGAGAGTCCCAATGAAGATGAACCCAAACAAGCCCACTCCAAGACACATCATAATTAAATGGCAAATTTCAGAGACAAAGGGAAAATCCTATAAGCATCAAGAGAGAAACAGCTAACAATATATAAGAGGGCTCTGATAAGGTTATCAGCTGATTTCTTGACACAAACACTACAAGCCAAATGGAATGGCAAAAAATATTCCAAGCAATGAAAAACAAAGGCCTACAACCAAGACTACTCTACCCAGCAAGAATCTCATTCAAAATGGAAGGTAAAATAAGGAGTTTCCCAGACAAAAGAAGGCTAAAAGAATACATCTCCACCAAACCAGGACTGCAAGAGATGCTAAAGCATCTGCTTTAAGAAGATGAAGAAACAGAGACAGAGGGGAACATGGGTACAAAGGGAAAAATGGTGATGAGTAAGCACCTAGCAATAATATCCTTAAATATAAATGGATTAAATGCACCAATCAGAAGACATAGGGTAGCTGAATGGATAGAAAACAAGACCCATATATATGCTGTCTACAAGAAATCCCCCTCAGAACAAGGGATGGAACAAAGTACTTCAAGCAAATGGACATGAAAAAAAAGCTGGGGTAGCAATACTTGCATCAGACAAAATAGATTTCACAACAAAGGCCATAAAAAGAGATAAAGAAGAACATTTCATAACATTTAATAGAACAGTCCATCAAGAAGATATAACCCTTATAAACATACATGTACCCAACATAGAAGCAAATATATAAAGAAAATAAACATATAAAGAAAATCTTGGAGGACTTCAAGAAGGATATTGACAGCAACACACTCACAGTAAGGGATTTTAACAATCCATCAACAATGGACAGATGTTCCAAGCAAAGAAACACTGAAGATATTGTGGCATTGAACAACACTCTAGGTCAAATGGACTTACTGATAATATACAGAAATGTTATGCCATGGAAGCAAAATACACATTCTTTTCACATGCACATTAAACATTCTCAAAGATATATGATATGGTAGGACAAAAATCAAACCTCAACAAATTTAAGAAAATTGAAATTATATCAAGTCTCTTCCCAGATTACAACAGCTTAAAACTAGAAACCAACCTCAAGGAAAAAACCCCAAAACATTCAAATACATGGGGACTGAATAACATGCTATTAAATAATGACTGAGTTAACAATAAGATCAGGGAAGAAATCAAAAAGTTTCAGGAAACAAGTGAAAATGAACACATGACAGCCTAAAACCTATGGAACACAGTGAAGACAGTCCTGAGAGGGAAGTTTATAGCAACATAGGCCACCTAAAAAGGATAGAAAAATCTCAAATAAATAATTTAACCCTAAATCTATAAGAACTAGAGCATTAACAACAAACAAAGCCCAGAGCAAGTAGAAGGAAGGAAATAATCAAGATCAGAACAGGATTAAACAACACAGAGACTAAAAGAACAATTCAAAGGATTGATAAATCCAGGAGCTGATTCTTTGAAAAGATAAACAAAAATCAACAAGCCTTTAACTAGACTCATCAAGAAAAAAAGAGAAAGCACCCAAATAAATAAAATCAGAAACAAAAAAGAAATTACAATCGATACCACAGAAATACAAAGGATTGTAAGAAATTACTATAAACAACTATAGGACAAGAAATTTGACAACCTGGGGGAAATGGAAAAATTTCTGGAAATACATAATCTTCCAAAACTGAATCAAGAAAAAGCATAAAGCTTGAATAGACCAATAACAACTAGTGAAATTGAAGCAATAATAAAAAAAACTGTCGGCATATAAAAGCCCTAGATTAGGTGGCTACACAGGCAAATTTTACCAAACATTTAGGGAAGAAGTAACTACTATCCTTCTCAACCTACTCCACAAAATCCAAAAGGGAAGACTCTCAAACTCTTTCTATGAAGCCGATGTTATTCTAATCTCAAAACCAGGTGTAGACACACCAAAGAAAGAAAACTTCAGGACCACAGATGCTAAAATCCTCATCAAAATATTGGCAAACTGGATCCAGCATACATTAAAAAAATCATACACCATGATCAAGTGGGATTCATCCCAGGGATGCAAGGATGGTATAATATTCACAAATTAATAAATGTAATACACCATATAAACAAAATGAAAGTCAAAAATCATATGATCATATCAATAGATGCTGAAAAAGCATTTGATAAAATACAGCACCCATTTATGATAAAAAATGCTCAGCAAAGTGGGAACAGAGGCCATGTCTGAGAAACTGGCAGCCAACATCATACTCAATGGGCAAAAACTAAAAGCTCTCCCCCTAAGATCAGGAACAAGACAAGGGTGTCCACTCTCTTCACTTCTATTCAACATTATTTTGGAAGGTCTAGCCATAGCTATCAGACAAGAAAAAGGAATCAAAGGCATCATAATTGGAAAGGAGGAAATAGAACAGTCATTATTTGCAGATGGCATGATAGCGTACAAAGAAAACCCTATAGACTCCACCAAAAACCTACTCGACCGATTAAGTGAATTTGGCAAAATAGCTGGACACAAAGTCAATATCCAGAAATCGAAGGCATTTTTGTACACCAACAATGACACATCAGAGGGAGAAACTAGAAAACAAATCCCATTTACTATAACAACAAGAAAAATAAAGTACTTAGGAATAACCTTAACCAAGGAGGTAAAAGACTTATACATGGAAAACTACGGAACACTGAAGAAAGAAACTAAGGAAGATATAAAAAAATGGAAGCATATACCATATGTTCATGGATGGGAAGAATTAACATCATTAAAATGTCCATTCTAAGCCCCGGCTGGTAGCACAGTGGATAAAGTGCCAGCCTGCGAACCCAAAGGTCGCAGGTTCGATTCCCTAGCCAGGGCACATAACAAGGTTGCAAACCAGGTCTCCAGTCAGGTCTGTGGCTTGAGGCAGGTGAAAAGCAACCATACATTGGAAAAAAAAAAAATGTCCATTCTACCCAAAGCAATTTATAGATTCAATTCAATCCCTATTAAAATATCAATGACATATTTCACACATCTAGATCAAATACTTCAAAACTTTATATGGAGCCACAAATAGACACAGCTACTTAAGAAAGAAAAACAAAGTAGGAGGAAATCACAATACCTGATATCAAACTATACTACAAAGCCACTGTAATCAAAATAGTCTGCAACTAGCATAAGAATAGACATACAAATCAATGGAATAGAATACAGAGCCCAGAAATAAACCCAGGTCTGTATGGTTAACTAATATTCAACAAAGGGGGAAGGAACATAAAATGGAGTGCAAATAGCCTTTTCAACAAGTGGTGTTGGGAGAACTAGACAGGAACATGCAAAAAATAAAATAAGACCACCAACTTGCACCATACACCAGAATAAACTCAAGATGGATAAAGGCCTTAAACTTAAGCTGTGTCACCATAAAAGTCTTAGAAGGAAACATAGGCAGTACAATTTCAGATATCCCATACAGCAATATTTTCACTGATATTTCTCCTAGGGCAAGGGAAATAAAGCAACAAATAAACAAATGAGACTACATCAAAGTAAAAAGTTTCTGCTTAGCTAAAGAAAACATTAGCAAAATGAAAAGGGAACCACTATATGGTAGAACATAATTGCCAATGACACCTCAGACAAGCGTTTGATCTCCAAAATATATAAAGAACGTACACAACTCATCACTAGGGAGACAGACCCCAATTTAACAAATGGGCAAAGGACCTGAACAGACACTTCTCCAAATTCATACAAAGGGCCCGCAGGCATATGAAAGGCTGGTCAACATCACTAGCCATCAGAGAGGGGCAAATTAAAACCACAATGAGATACCACTTCACACCTGTCAGAATAGCAATCATTAACAAACCAACAAGCAAGTACTGATGAGGATGTGGAGAAAAGGGAACCCTCGTGCACTGCTCATGGGAATGTAGACTGGTGTAGTCACTATGGAAAACAGTATGGAATTTCCTCAAAAACCTAAAAATGGAACTGCCTTTTGACCCAGTGATTCCGCTGCTAGGATTATACCCAAAGAATCCTGAAACAACACTTCATAAGAACCTAAGCACCCCTATGTTCATAGTAGCATTATTTACAATGGCCAAGTGCTGGAAATAGCCTAAGTGTCCATCAGCGGATGAATGGATCCAAAAACTTTGGTACATTTACACAATGGAATACTACACAGCTGAAAGAAAGAAGAAACTCCTACCTTTTATGACAACTTGGATGGAACTGGAGAGTATTATGCTTAGTGAATTAAGCCAGGCATCAAAAGACAAATACCGTATGATCTCAGCTAATACAGGAAAGTAATGCATACAACAAACAAACAAGCAAAACAGAACCAGAGGCATGGGCAAGGGGGAGGGGAAGAAATGGTAAAAAAATGGGGAAGAGTTTAGTCAAGGAATTAGTATATAAGACCCATGGGCATGGACAGTAAGATGGGATTGACTGTGGGAGAGGGGATAGGATGGTGGGGCAAGGAAGAGCAATGGGGCGGGGTGGGGGAATGGGACAACTATAATACAACAACAAATTAATTTTTTTAAAAAGGGAAGTTAAAGAAACCAAACCCCCCTGCTACCGTGATCTTAGACTTGCATTTCCCAGAACTGTGCGAAATAAAGTTTTCTTGCTTAAAAAAATAAAATAAAAAACAAAAAGAGAAGTAAATACAGCTATATTACCACTTCAGAGAAATTTTCTTTTGAGCCTTCCAATTTTAAAATTGATGGAAGGTAATTCTTGTCTAATTAATTTTGCAGAGAGGTAAAGTGGTAGGTATATAATTAAAACCAGACATAATCATAATAATCATTTCAATTTAAATTCTTAGGAAGAATGAAAACTAACTTCTAAAGATCTCTTGACGGATTCTTTTAGAAGTGTCAAGTTCAGAAATCACCAGTGGGTTCTCTATGAATTCTATTACAAAAAGAAAGACATAGAAGGAAACAAAGAAAAAAATATTTTTTAAATAGAATTAGGTGCTTTACACAGAATCAGAATTTGATTCTTCAAGTATTTCATTAACACAGCAGGCTCTCACTCTTCTAACAGTATGGCTACAGAGCAAAATAAATCACTGGCATTACCTATACCCCAAACTCCCTTTTGCTCTGTCATTCTCTGTGGAGGAAATCCCTCAACATTCTAGAAACTGGCTTTGGGGTGGGGGGTTTGGGGGAAGATGGGAGGAGTTAGCAGGAGCTCTTATTGGTGAGGAAAAGATTAAGAAATAGGGAAGGCTTTGTCTCCCAGTTTAATGGTTTAACTGACAGCTCCACTAGGAACTCAAAGTAAATTAAGAAGTACTTGAAAATACAAACCTGTATTTGTTTTGAGTACACTAGAAAAAAAAATAACCCTACTTAAAATCCCTAAATAAATCATTAATGCATATTAATGTATCTTTTTTACTTTTACTTCTCAAAAGAATAGTACTTGTTTTAAAGACTGAATGAGACTGCATATTGTGTGCTTGGCACACAGTAAAGTTCAATCATTTGCTTTTCTTTCCACACTTCAGAATTCTCAATAGTAGTCTCTACTGAATAAGCTCAATCTGATGCTTTTGCAGTGTTTTGGAACACAATGTAAACTAACATAGCCAATGACTCCTGGGTACTCCTACTATTTTCCTGAAATGGAATAAACCAACCTCCTTCTTACCTGCTCTGATGGCCTCACCCTTCCAGTCCTTTCTTCCCACTCCTATTACAGCTGCTTCCAACTAGGTTCACACCATTCCTGTGCTGTGCCCATAAATGGCCCCTTTGCACTGTTCCAGCTCTGCTTTTATCTTTACGGATGCTCTGTATCCTTGCTGGCTCTAAAACTAACCATTAGTCTTCCTCAGTTCCCTCTTTCCTCTCCATCAAAGAACATATTTTCTTTTACTGTTTCAATGGCCAGATTAATGCAGATGACTCAAAACTCTGTCAGCAGCCATGGGTTGCTGGACATCTCTCTCCATCTGCATGCCTGCTGTCACTCCAAATCGTTACTTCAAAATGAACTAAAATGTATTTTCAAATCAGATTCTTGACCTCCTATTTTTCCATTCCATCAATGACTGTCATTCCCTCAGTCTTCCATTTCAAAATTTTAATTTTATTTTTAAAATGCTACTGTTCCTTCTATACATGCAATATTTCAATAAATCCTTTCCATTTCAACTTTGATCACTCTGGTCCACTCTCACCATCTCATGCCCACTGCAAACATCTTCTCAATGTCCTTCCATAACTCCGCTTTCTTCTAGAACCAATGCATGCTCACAATGCTGACACACTGACTTCCCCCAATTCTGCTGTAATTCTATTACTCTCCTGTTAAACCTTCAATGACTCCATATTGCTAAGAAATAAATTTCAAAATCCTTAGCTTGACATTCTAAGCCAGCAAAATTGCTTTACCCTCACTATCAACTTTTAACTAATATAAATCAATGTAAACTCTCTGCACCAAAGTCATTATCCCTACTGTCCCTTTGTGACTATCAGTTCCATGCCTCCACTTACGCCATCCCTGCTTTTTAGACTGTCCCTCCCCGTTTCTCTATGCAAGTTATGTTCTGCCTTCATTCCGGAGGCTGACTCAGTTATTCACCACTCTATAGAAAGCCTTCCACAACCTCAGCGGCCCATTCATTGCTTACAGTCTATCAACTGGCACTTAGGGTTAGTTCTATATGCACTGCAGTTTATCTTTAAATGTCAGTGTATGTATTTACTGTGTGTGTTTATTTTCTGTCTCCCCAATAAAATTGTTAGTCCTGGAAGGGTTTGTATGAAGCCTTTGCACCCTCCATGATGGTGATGTACATTAGCTGACATTTTAAGAGAATAAAAAGTTCAGCTATTAAGACAATAAACATACTACATGACCCTGTGTGCATGTGTGACATTAACAATATCTGATATAAATTACTAACACAAGTTTATTATTAAATTTAGTCATAATTAAAATAATGCAGTAAATATATCCTGAAGCATATTATATTAACTAAATAATGGAGGGCTCAGGCATCTTTAATTTTGGATCATGCTACTTTACATAGTCAAGGATGGTAGGGGAGAGACATCAATGAAACCCTATTGGGTTTGGAATATTTAGACCCTATGGGTCTAATATGGATTAGATATTAGATATTAACATGGATCCATATAATGATATGGATCATAAACACCATATGATCCACTTATATGTGTAATCTAAAGACCAATATAAATGAACAAACAAAACAGAAACAGACCCACAGATACAGAGAACAGATGGATGGTTATCACAGGGGTAGAGAAGTGGGGGACTGGGGGAAAAAGGTGAAGGGATTAATAAGTACAAATTGGTAGTTAAAAATAGACATGCGAATATAAAATACAACATAGGGAATATAGTGAATAATATTGTAATAACTGTTTATGGTGCCAGGTAGGTACTAAAAATATTGGGGGAATCGCTTTGTAAAGTATATGATTATGTAACCACTATGCTGTAGACCTGAAACGTACACAAAGTAATATTGAATGTAAATTGTAACTGAAAAATAAAATTTTAATATATATAAATGTTTTTCTAAATATTGGTTAAATAATCTAATATTGTTAATGGCATACATCTAGTTCCTTGCCAATGCATTATATTCAAGAACTTTGTATATTCATTTGAATTAAAAGATAAATATTTAATACTATTTTTAAAAATCACAAAGATTTAAGTTCATTTATAATTAGGTTTAAATTATATTCTTAAATTAGTATGCCTTGCACTATCCTAGGTGCATTAGTCAGAATTACCTTATGTCAACAAAAAGTCTCAAACTAAGATTCATTTCTTTTACCTCTTTTAGAATAAAACCACAACTAAAGAATGACTGTCAGTCTCTTCATAAAAATAAAGTACTCTTACCTTGTGTAAACAAATAAGGTTCCTTCCACATCAGTCTTCTCCTAGAATATAAAAAGAAAACACAAGCAAAATATGTATGTGATCTTAATTCACAGAGGTTAAAGAACATAAAGTTCTTACAGAATAGGAATTCTACCCAGTTTCAAGTAGGGCCAACTCTAAGCAACATCTGATCTAGCAGGCTTCTTCTCAGAGAGGGGAGAAAAACAGGATCAGATCTCCGCCTGACTTTGGCTCTGCTGATTGAGCAGCAGGAAGCAGTCTTTCTCCTTCTCCTTCTGTCATTTACAAAACAAACCATCATTATCTCTCTTTAGCAAATGAAGGGTTAACAACACACCATGGATCTCATGAGAAAAAGAATATAAAAAGTGTTTTGCTTTTTCCTCTTCCCTCTGAACTGGCATATAGCACGCTGCTTCTCATTACTGGTCTCTTTCTTTTCTGGATTCATTTTCTCCTGCTACATCTCATCACCTAGGAGAGTAGATAATCTGCCAATAACTAACTCTACTTGACTATTACACAGCAGACACCAATGATGTCATACTTTCCCGACAATTAATCACCAGTGTAATTATTTAGAGTCAAGTTCTGATTTTTGAAATAAAGTTAGACAGAAACATTACCAAGTTAGGACTCAAGAAATACGCCGGAGAAAAACTGGGAAAAGTGGTAAAGTTAAAATGGTAAACTATCATTTGGAAAGGTTCATTTTTATCTCAACAAAGGCAGGACCCCATGTCCTGATTAAAATGTTCACCAGTAAGTTGAATTCTAAAACAAAATTTAAGTACCCATTTGTTTGATTAGCTAGTAATCAGACTATTATAATTCAGAATTTAAAATGTAGATTTGCTATTTACATGATTTAATTTTGGCATTCTATTTAACCTTAGAGTATTTTATTATTGATATCCATTACCAAAATTATTCAAAGTTTAAGTACTCTGTAATTTTGAAAATAACACTCTTGAAGAACAAAAGTGTCATATTAAATGATAATTTTTAAGAGGCACACACAAAAATGTTGGAAGCACCATCCTTTCACAAACAAGTAATTTCAGCAATTTTCTTCAGTCACTGTAGTTCAGTGGGTCTCACAGTTCAATGCGTCCCCATATCAGCAGCAGCATCACCTGAGAATTTGTTACAAATGCAAATGTGTGGGTCCTTCCCTAGGCCTACTAATCAGAAACTCAGGCTGGTGTCCAGCAGTCTCTTTTATGAAGCCATCAGCTGATTCTGACCATGCTGCTGCATGCAAACCACTGCCCTAGTTCAACAACATGATCTCCATCCACAGAAATATATCAGGAGTCATAAAAACAAAACCCATTACAACCCAAATTAAGAGCAAATAGCTATCAAGAGTAAGTTACTTAATAAGATTTTAAATCCTTATTATTATAGAAAATTATGACAAATTAGAAATAAAGAATTTATAATAGTTAAAATAATTTTAGCCAGTGTTTTCTCTAACATACATATACACTGGTAAGAAAGTTAGGGACTTCATTCTTAAAATGGATTTACCATGAAGTTTGTATAAATCACTTCAACATACTACGAAAGTATCCTTATTTTTCAAATGTGGCCCATTTGCCACTGTGCTTTGAAAAATACCCTGATAGCCCTGGCTGGTGGCTGGCCTGTGAACCCAAAGATCGCTGGTTCGATTCCCCAGCCAGGGCACATAACCAGGCTGCAAGCCAGGTCTCCAGCCAGGTGTCCAGCCACGTCTGTAGCTGGAGGCAGGTGAAAAGCAACCATACATTGATGTCTCGCACCCTCTCTCCCTTCCCCTCTCTCTAAAACTAATAAATAAAATCTTTAAAAAAAGAGAAAGAAAAATACCCTGAGTAGAAATGAAAAAAAAAAAAATTACATGGAAACATTATCTTTCTTTGTAAACATGGTTAATTCCTATCTGTTGAGAAATCTGTAACCTGGATGCACTTTAAGAATTACGTAAACCACCACCACATTAGTCATTGAAAAAGTGGCCACTACAGTACAATAAATGTCACCCACACAGGCTAAGGATTTGTGGATGGTACTAAAGTTTAACTAGTATAGTTAAGGTATTTACTAGTCCACAAAGCCTTTAAGAATAAATCTGTAAAAATTAAATATTGTATTTATTACCTTTGTAGAAAACTGGAGATACAAGTGAGAGAACTAGGACTTAGATCTTACTTCCATTGTCAGGATCACTAGCTGCAAGGACAAAACACTTTCCTGTCTTCCACTATTTGACCTTGGACTATTTCATCTTCGCGACCCAAATCAGGATATTTATATTTATCAGCATACATAAAGCTAATGGCTTTGACCTTGTTTCTTTTCATTTTTTTTTTAAGATTTTATTTCATTATTTTTAGAAAGAGGGGAAGGGAGAGAGGCAGAGAGGGAGAGAGACATCAATGTGAGGTTGCTTTTCACCTGCCTCCAGCCACAGACCTGATTGGAGACCTGGCTTGCAACCTGGTTATATGCCCTGGCTGGGGAATCGAACCTGCGACCTTTGGGTTCGTGGGCCAGCGCCTTAACCACTGTGCTACCAGCCAGGGCCTCTTTTCATTTTTAATAAAGCAATAATAGAAACTACCTTTAAGAAAAAAACTTCTAATGCCCATTTTTAGTTTTGAAAAATCCAGAATCAGAAATGTAAAAGCTATACTTCTCCTGAAATTATTCTCTAACTCATAAGCATTTCTTAAAAATTAGACTTTTATATAGCATTACACACACAAAGAGCCTAGGTTTGTTCACAGAAAAGAACTGTTTTAGAAATGACAATACTGGACCAGGAGTGGGGTTCTTGTCAGATCATAGTGGGCTAATCATTATTCTATGCCTCAGTTTCTTCACTGCACAGATAACTAGCCTACACCATTCAGATCTGTGATGATAGAACCTATTTTTCTCTGGTCTATTATGGCTGAACAGCTCAAATTCAGGCATTTTTCTGGTCCCTCCACAGTTATCCTAGGTAACCAAATATTTTATTTTTCCCATTCTGGGCAAAGCCCAGGGTTGGGGGTATGGGAAATAGTTACAATAGGATTTTATTTGATCTTCCTTAGGACCTCCAAGCAAGGAGGACTTTTACATTAAAGTATTTGTTCATAGCTCTGGGGCATTTTAGCTTCAATTTTAAAAGTACAATGTAATGATTTAATATTACACTTCACTATAAAAATATAAGTGCTAAAAAATTAAGCATTTCAAAATTTAAAATACAATGGAACATACTAGTGCTAGTTTGCACATTATTGGGACTCAGAACATTATCTGATGCCTCTCAATAATACAAAGCAATCTCCGTATTACTGATTGTTAAAATAATGAAAAAGTAGGTCTCCATTTACCTTCTAAATCTGTCTTTCTCAGTCATGTATGTAGCATCCAAGTCACCTATATCTCAACAAATATCAAATGTTTGGGCCTCATATCCAGAAATTATGATTACCCAGAACTCAGAAAGTCAAGAGCTAAAAACAATAGGCCACTAGTAGCTATGGCAGCTTCACAAGTTCAGCCCTTCCGTAGGATATTTAGCAATACCTCTGGCCTCTCTCTGCCCTCTAGATGCCAGTAATACCTCGTTCTCAGAGACAACCAAAAATTTTCCGCAGACACAGTCAAATCAACTCGTTAAAAACTACTGTCTCAGGGCTGAGAGGAAAAATAAGATCAGGGTTATATTCTTCCATACTCGGTTATTTTTGGGGAGTGGTCTTTCCTGGCAGTGGGAAGTAGGTCTAGTTCTAAAATTCCTATTTTAGTCATGACATCATCTTTTTAAAGCCTTCCTCAAAACAGTTCATTTCCTGCTCCCTTTTCCTTCCTAATTCCTCCTGCTCTGAATGCCTGGTCAATCATCTATTTTCAGTGTAGTAATTTTCAGTGTCTTTACACCCCACCTTCCTTTTTGTGTTGGCTTTTTCCTCCATTCTCAAGAACGTTCCCTTCGTTTATTAGGTTCACTTTCAAAAGGCTCCCATCCAGAAGGCCAGAGTGATGGCCTATGGAGACAATGATGACAATTTGTTTACCCCTAGCAACACTCTGCAGCTAAACTAGGTCTGTCTCTCTGTCTCTCTCTCTTTCTGGCTAACACAGCCTTGAAGATTAGTCCTTTGAAAGAATGACCTTTTACTGAGTGAATTATAGCCTGTCTGAAGGTAACTCCAGGGAGCAGGAAAACCTAATCCTGTAAATAATGCATTGTGACACTTCTGCCTTTTCAAGAGGCTTTAGTATAAAGGCTTCACTAATAAACCTCCCTAATAAACATGTATCTCTCTCAAAAGCCTTGACCAAACAATTGTTATTCAAGAGGAACGCTATCCTTGACAAGTTTCAGGATTTCCCAGACCCTAACCCTGATCTTTCATATAACTATATGTTGCTGATCTTATCTGTACTTCAGAATTCCCTTGACAGAATTATGACATCATGCCTTTGGCATTTTTTACAGAGCAGTGCAACCGCCATGTATAGAGTAAATTTGTATTTTTTAAGCTATCATTGATTAAACTGTCTACTGTGTTGCTTGGGTGGCAATTTCTCTGAAGACTAGAAAGACCCCTCCTCACCAGGTGATACTCTTTCTAGTATAGCACTATGACTATTAAAAGAGTCTCTTCACCTTCCCCACTTTTTTTGCTTGGCCACCTGGAGAGCAGCCCTAAGCCTATTTCAGTACCTTTCCTCAGTTAAGAATTTATAACAAAGCTGTTCTCTTCCATTTTTGGGACTTAACTTTTATCTTTTAATTTTTGTTAGTAATTTACAGATGAATAGTCTATATAAATAAATGGGGATGTTTAAAAATATACAAATTTGTTTAAAATGGATGTTTTCTTGCTCAAGTTTTGATGTTGGATAATATATATATTTGGAAAATATATATATATTTAAATTCTTCTTAAGTCCATTCATCCAGGATCAGTACTTTACATTGTTTTGTAACTTATTTTAAAGTAATGGATGGATGATAATATAACTGACTGATTACTATTATTTTGGCAAAAATCACTAGAAGGTAAAGACAAAAAAACCCATCTTTCTACATTCAAAATCCACTTGTAAGCTGCAGGATGCTCACATGTCTTATGATCTTACCCCACTCCAATTGTTGAAAAAACAAAATCTAATTTCTTTGCTATCTGTTGGGGTTCTGCTTGACAAGAGTATTAAAATATTTTGGCTCCCAAATGAATTCAAACATTAAAACTCGTTTTTGGTCTTGGTGTGCTATGGTGTTAAAATAATCTTTCCAAGAGAGTCAGTCTCCTTCTAAGAGTTAGACTTAGCCCCATTTAGGCTTCTATTTCCTGAGGTTTGTTCTCTCCTTGATGTGTTCCCTGAGTTCGCAGCTTCAGCTTTCTCCCCGCTAATCTAGGTTTGGTTTCTCTTCGACCCATCTGAAGGTTCCGGAACCAGATCTTATACTGGTTTCTCAACCCCTGCCTCCTCTATGGCCACCGTTTTCCGGTAACAGATCCTGCTTCGCGTTCTCTAAGTACATGAGTCTTCCGGCCTCAAGCACCAGGTGCTCCCCTTCCTTGAGTTCTCAGGGTCCCATCCCCAATTTGTCGGGCCTCCAACGTGGGGTATTGCAGGTATTTAAGTCCTGCCCCAGTTTCAGATGGTTTCTGCGATCGGCCTCCCTCTTCCCCAAACCTCAGAGCCCATGGGTGCAATCCCCCCAACTTTGGACCGGAGCCGCAATACACCACCATCCACCTCTATCTTTCAGCGCGCAGTCTCGTCGCCTCCCCATTAGGGATGGAGGGGGGTCCCGCCCGGGTATGACAACCCCATCCCCACACCCTCCCGCCTATACAGCCCGTCGTGTCCGCACGCACCCACTCGTTGGCCCGATGGCCGAAAGTGTACAGAGCCACCTGGCTGGCCACGTCTACGATGCGGTTGATATAGGGGTCGTGGCGCTGTAGGGCCGCCAGGCTGATGTCGCGCCCCTTCCCTACCGGGCCGCCCGCTGCTAACGCCGCCATCTTCCCACCCGCCCCTGCAGCCACCGAGCCCTCCGCAGCCACTTCAATGGATCGCAGAATGAGAAAGACTCTCGCCACCCTGCTCTTATGGCAACCTGCCCCTGGGTGTGGGGCGGGGAAGGGGGTCTTCGCTCCAGCCGTCTCCGCCCCCTTATTCCGCAAAGCGCGCAAGACTCGACTAATCGATGGTCACGTTCCCTCCTGCTGAGGATCGTTGCCCCTGGCAACTGGAAGCCTCGGCGGTCTGACACCACCGCCCCCAAACCCCTCCCTCCCAAGAACGGTTTACTTTCTCAGTGAGCCTTTCAGCCGCACAGGATCAGATGTTACCTCTCGGAAGTGTTCAAAGCCTAGGCGTGCCTTTCGGTTAGCGCTCAGTGATGAAACCTACAATAATGAGCTTCAAGCATTAAAGACCTGAAGAGAAAAGAATTGTTATTTCTGTCTGCACACCAGTGGTTCTTAAACTGTGGTTCTGGAACCTCCTGTAGGTTCTTGAGACCCTTTCAAGGGCTCTGCCAAGTCAAAATTATTTTCATGACAATGCTAAGAATGATTTGACTATTGCTGTGTTGACATTTGCAAAAATGGTCGCAGATAGTGAACCAAGGCAGAAGCACTGAACTGAAAACCAGGGCTACTTGGAAATGATCTTGATAATTCGGTAAAAATTATTATATTTATTGAAGATCACCCTTTATAAATTCTATGTGAAAAAAATAGGAAGTATGCATAAAGCATTTGTGCTGAACACTGAAGTGTCATGTTTATCTCCAGGAAAACACTTCCGTGCTTGAATCGCAAGCTGAACTAGTGTTTTTATTTTTATTTTCACTGAATGTTATTTTTACTTGAAAGAATGATAGACAAACTGGCTAGTCAGACAGGTATTTGACAGACATTTTTCAAAATAACATACACCTGCCACTTGGAGGAAAACAACAATTATTGTTGCCAATAGTAATTTTTGAGCTTTAAAGTGAGAATTGTAAATTTATCCACTGCCATGAGCTTGATAGCTCCTCAATACTAAATCTTTTCTGATGAAGTCAGCGGGCATTTGGAAAGTCTGTGATGAGGGATTTTCTCTTTAAACTGTGGGGAAAAGATGAATGTTTATCAGTCTGGTATATGCATAACTGAATGTACAGTTTTGTTTAAACCGTTCAATAAACTTTTAATAGTTCTTTTGTGAAGGAATTTATCCCTGAGTCTTGGAGCTTTTGGGCAAAGTCTACCTGTGGGTGATTTCAGGGAGCATTAATACTCCCTAGTTGTCTCTCCCTGGGAATTGATCTCATGTCTTATGCTGAATGGAGATTTAGTGAGTGCTTACTCTATTGAAGTAAACCAGGAATTAGTTAAAGGTTGGCATTTTTTAAATAAATGAGCTCATGATTTGTAGAATACTGAAATGCAAGTTGGGATAAAAGAGCATACAATAGCTCTTGATCTTTTGAGTTCTCATCTAAGGAAGATAGGAGGATATGGGATTTTTTAAAAACTTTCCATATCTAAAAAAAAATCTTGAAGATTAAAAATCACAGAAAAAATATACATAGTTTTTTCTCTTTTTCTTCATTTTCTTAAAAAAAATTAAAAAGATTTTATTTATTATTTCCAGAGAAAGACAAAGGGAGAGAGGAAGAGAAACATAAATATATGGTTGCCTTTCACCTGCCTCTAGCCACAGACCTGGCTGGAGACCTGGCTTGCAACCTGGTTATGTGCCCTGGGTGGGGAATCAAACCAGTGACCTTTGGGTTTGCAGGCCAGTGCCTTATCCACTGTGCTACTAGCCAGGGCTTTTTCTTTAATTCTTTTATCCAAATTCTTAAACTTCTAAACTTCTAGGATAAATACAAACTCTTCCTACCTTCTACTTGGATAATCTTTGTTTATAAAGTCAGGTCGTTATCACTTATGCAAATTTATTCAATTGCAGGCCCATATTATTAAAAGGCAAATTCTTTTTTAAGCCTTATAACTCCAGTTTCCATTGACTTCCACAGTGCTGGCATACTTCCACTGTGTTTCCAGAAGCCTCCTCATAATACTTTAAACAAATATTGATAACATTGGGGTTTTATGATGATTTTATAATTATGAGATAAAATCTGTGCTAACACTTGGTATTATAAAGTTATATGCCAAAATTTAAAACATGACTTTAGTATGATAAAAAAAAATAATGTCTGGGTTTGGGAATTTTATACCACTGGAAAAACTAAGATAAAATTCATCATCTAATCATTCAAGGTAATTGTAAGAACACAGGTGGTTTTAATTGTTTGAACAAAGAAATAAACTGAAAAATATTTGGTTTTGTACAAATATGAATATTTGTATAAAAATATAAGCTGACTTTATTGCATAATAACTTAAAAACATAAATACACAGTCTGCTTTATTAGTACTTGTCCTTATTGTGTGAATTCCCTCTAAGTTTTGCATTTGCCCTGGAGTAAAATGAGAATTTGTTGGAGTGGAGGGGAAAGAGGAGCTTCCAGGATGCTCCCTAAGAGTTTATGATTCTACAATGACTTGTACTGCCTGTATGAATTGCCCCTTTTGCTAAGAATTTTATACTAAAGATTGACAAAAGTGAAGAATCAATGCCCTTTTTCTCTCAGTGGAGGGAAACAGCTTGGGGCTGTGTGGTATCAGTTGTTTTCAATGCAGGGTTTACTTCTTTTTTAAGCAGCAGAGCACAGTGGAAAGAACATCCCCTGGAAAGCAAAACAAGTTAACCTATTTTTATTTATGTGATCTTCAACAGGTGACCTCATCTGTAACTTGGGGATCATAATATCTGCCCTACCAATTTCACAGGGTAAATGAGATCAAGTGAGAAAATGTACCCGAAAATAATTGCAATATGTTAAATGTTCTGCAAATGAAAACGCTCTTATTATTATTATAAGAATATCATTACTGTCTTTAACAATAAGTCCATAAGGGGCCCATCATATACAATTACTTAGCCAAACCCCAAATCATCTCAACAAAGCTCTGCATACATGACAAGGAGCACATTAATTCCCAAGGCAGTTCATTCCCAATATTTTTATAAGCTAGAGGATGTGAGCTAACACATATTTATCAGGAGCGCCATAATCAGAGGGAGAAATAATATGGGATGTATAGCTCTGTGTTCCACAAGATTGCAAAGGGGTTACAATGTGAAATGATCATCAGAGAGATTTGGAGCAGAATGAGAAGGTGCAGATGTAGGGGACGATGAGGCCCATTGGGTGAGCCTTTGCTAGGGACTGTGAAAGGGGTCAGAACTTTTCAGCCTCAGCCCAGCTGCTGTCTGGGCTAAGCCTCTGTTGATCTTAACCTGGAGACGGCCTGGGATGAGCAGAGCAGAGCTCTTTGGAGTGGAGATGCAAATTCACGCACATTCTCTTTTGATCTCTCTTACCTCTCCCTGCCAGTTCCATAAAATCTATTCATTTTACTGTCATTGGCAGGGTCAGGTGATGGCCTACTGCACCTAAAGGAACTCTACAATAATATCTTTTTACTTGTTTCCCAACGCCCAGAACATGCTAAAACATGAGGAAGTACCTTTAATTTCACATAGAGAGATGGTAAACTTAAAATGCAAGCACATGACTGTGGTAACTAATATCAGTACCTGGTTACTAAGAGGGGCAAGGTGAGTTGAGACAGAAGATAAATCTTCCTGTTACAAGTGCACCATGGAAGGGACGATGGAAATTGTGTCAATGGTGTCTGCTGTATCTCTGAAAACACAGGCAGCTCTATGTCACATAATTGAGAAAGTTGTTATTTAATGTGGTCGATTGCACATTAAAGGAGTTTTATCCTGGGGCAGAGCAGAGGTTTGGGGGGTAGGTTGTTAGTGGATTGCCCCTTCAAACAAGGAATCTAAGTTGCCTCTCACATTAGCTGGGTAAATACAGAGCTGGCTGGTTCATGGTAGGCACCCTCAGGTCGTGTAGGGAGGGATGACCTTATGATTACTTCACTTGAGCAGAAGGGTCCACTGTTCTAGGCAAGTCACTTTTTCATTTCTCTGTGGAATGAGGGGATTGAATCAAAAGGGTGCTTCCCAATTCAAAATGTTGTGGCCATTTGCTGAACCACCCCTATTCATGTCAAATGCAGCTCTTTTGACAAGCACATAGATGCGCCCAGAAACAACAATGAACAATCTGCTTAATGTACATTAAAATGAAATCAGTGTAGCAGTCCATTAAGCACTTTTTAATGTTAGATCAAAACTGAGGGCTAAATACTTCAATTAAAGAAAGGTAGCCCTGGCTGGTAGCACAGTGGTTAAGGCGCTGGCCTGCGAACCCAAAAGTTGCAGGTTCGATTCCCCAGCCAGGGCACATAACAAGGTTGCAAACCAGGTCTCCAATCAGGTCTGTGGCTGGAGGCAGGTGAAAAGCAACCTTACATTGATGTCTCTCTCCCTCTCTGCCTCCCTCTCTTCCCCTCTTTCTGAAAATAATGAAATAAAATATTTTTTTTTTAAAAAAAAGAAAGGTAGATCTTTCATGTTTCATTTGTTGAGTTCTCCCATTTTCAGTCACTTTGGGACAACAAATGTCTATTCTTGTCACTCTTTAGGTAGCCTGCTGCTAGGGATTATCAGTCTCTGCAGATTTTTAATTCAGGTTAAATATGTATTTCAAATCATCTAGGATGATTTAAGTGGTAATCTACAAAAATCAGTCTGCAAAAAGTGTCAGAGACTCTGGATGGAATGCATCTGAAGGACTTCCTAGTTATGTATTCTTGTTAAAACTTACCATGACATCTCTTTACTTTCTGGTAGATTTTCCTCATTTTAAACTGATGCATGAAGCCCCAGAGGAAAAGAAACTGCAAAATATTGTGCTGAACTGAACTTTAGTTCTAGGTGAGAGATTTTGGGAAAATGCTCAACTTGGTCAGGAGATAGGGCTCCAAACATGTGCAAGAGGCCAAAGGGGAGGCATGGAAGCTGTTGTCATAAAGCTAAGGCTTGAGAACATTTCCCAACCTAGTCCCCCAAACCTGTCAAAAATAGGCTGCATTGGGTTGACAAACTGCAGGCCAAATCTGCCCTTTCCTTGATTGGTAAGTGAAGTTTTATCAGGGCACAGCCACACTTGTTGTATGGTGCATGGCTGCTTTTGTCCTCCAAAGGCCAAGTTGAGTAGTTGCAACAGAAATCAGATGACCTGCAAAGCCTAAAATATTTCTGTCTGATCATTTGCAGAATGAGTTTGCTGATCCCCTGTCTATATTATTTGAACAAGTCAGTAGTTTATATTGGGTACCTTCTACATGCTCAGTAGGCACCCAGCTTGTGCACGTTGTTAGTGCACAATAGATTGGGAAGGGGACAAAGTATGAAGCTTACTTTACAGGCTTGCGGAATTTAAAATCTTTAATAAGATTAGCATGAATAAAAAAGCATGAACAATAAATATAATGTAAAATCAAAAGTTAAATTGTGGTGTATTGACAAGTACCAGCATTTGGAGAGAGGGAAGGAGGATCATTGAGTTCTCTAGTAGTTGGAAAAGGCAATATTTAATATAATACAGTTTCAGGACACAATAAGAACTTGGATGCTCCCCTGAGATCCTCTGTAATTGGATTTGACCTGTATTTCTACTCTAGTGTCATTTAAGTCCCTGATATTTTTGGCCTACTGCTTAGGGGATACCTTAATGACCAGAAATATTTCTGAGTAACTTTAGCTGACAGATTTTTCTAGGATGTGGAATTCCTTTAATTTCCCTAAACGACAGAAAATTGAATCTAGTCATAGTGGCCTAATGTTTTTTTTTTTTTTTTGGAGACAAGATAGTATGATGAGTAAGAGCCTGAGTTTTGGAGTTAAAAAAATTCAAGTCTAAATCTCAGCCCCATCTCCTTCCAACTATGTAACCTTGGTGGGGAGTGGGGGATCTGTAAATTTCTAGGTCTCAGTTTCTTTACCTACAAAATAGGGACATTAATACTGCCTACTTCTTGGCGAGTGGGTGTTGCGAGAACTAAACAATATAATGCATGTAAAATGCTTAGAATGTCAATGCCTGGTACAAGAATAGGGTACTGTGAATGTTCAGTCATTGACCACTGCTCTTGGTACAGCAAGATTTGTATCCTGGACAAAGAGTTACACTTACTTCTAGGACAAAAATTAGTAGTTTCTCGTTTATATAGGTACTCCTATATTAATGCAGAGTGCAAAGATACTGCTTCCCATTTTTTACTAATGATTGTCATTCTTAGTTTATCACAGTTACCATTTTCAGGGCCCCTAATTTATCTCTGTTATGTCATTGAGTACCTTGAGACAGGGAGCACTGAATAAAAAATGCAAATACAGACCTACACAGAACCCATGGGCTGCAGGAATTTGGGGTACTTTCAGAGTCTGCACTGTTTCCAGAGGTTGGGCAGTTTGGCAGCAGGATTAGCCCTGTGGATGGCCAGGCAGCATCCCTAGATTTTCACCATTTCTATGATTGTGGAAGAAATCATGTAGAAACCATACCAATATTCCTTATCTGTAATAAGAGGGTAATAACATTTCTTTTTGTGGCTGTTGTGAGTATTGCTGGAAGAGCTCTTTGAAATAAACACTTTAAATATTTTGATGTAATCACAAGCTATGAGGCTTTAAAATCATGACCTGAGTGTCCAAAGGAGACTCAGCTTCCTTGGTGGATGAAGCTGGCTCATAGCCTTACTCTTATTTTCCATGAGGTGATGTGAAGATTAAAGGACAGGGTGTTTTCCACACTTCCTGCTGGTACTAACGCAGTCTGCCCCAAGGCTTTGGCCTTGCTGCTGTTATGGAGACTCCTAGGGGCAGTGACCAGGACTCCAGCCAGCCCTGCTCAACAAGGGTACAGGGTAGTACAGTTTGCTTTTATTATTAAGAATTACTAAGTATAAGACTTAGGAATTATATAGGCTTTATAAGAAAATAAGAAACTGTCAGAAAAGCAAACATCTTTATTTAACCCAAATAAGCTAGGTGTAGGGTAAACTGGGAGAGGAGCTCATGTCTAAACAGATAGAGAGCAGCTGGTCTCACCACTTCCCTGGTTCATTCATCAGATAAGCCTTTCTATTTAATCATTTGTTCACTCAGTGATGTTTGTTAAGCTCTTTAGAAAGGACAGGTTCTGCCTAGAAGCTGAGGAGAGAACAGGGCAGCCGTGCCCCACCCGTCCTGCATTTTATTGTCTGCCTGGGGACCTGAACACAGACACAGGGGATTACAACAGCACACAGGACCGTGCTGTGGGGAAGTTTGGAATGCAACTGAGCACGAGGAAAGGCACAAGAGAGGTTTCAGTTTTTTCCAATGAATTGCCAATATAATAAAGGGAAGGCATTGGCTTTCTGCTCCATCTTTGTGTCCAGACCACGGTGAAATGGTCCTAAGAGTTAGAGACTGGGCCCTGATCATTTTTAGATCAAAAGATTTCTCTTGGGTAATTTGAAGTTTGGGCCTCAGGAAGGAGCTAGAGACTTGTCTGAGTTGTGCCATAGGTGTCATCCTAAAGCCACTTTGACTGCCATTGATGGTGGAGCATAGCAGACTAAGACAGGCCCTCCCAAGGCCAATCCTTCCTTGCTTGGGGACTACCGGGTCTCAGCCCAGGTATTTACCTATGTGAATACATAATATGAACTTGAACCACCAGTAGCTTCCACCTGCTCAGCACTCTCTTATCTGGCTCCTTGGGGATTCCCTTCCAAAATGGACAGGCTAGGTATTGTATATTTGTATTCCTGTTCTCAGGCAGGCAGAGGAAACAAGGTCAGTCTACGAAAAGACTATTTTACCAGTCAGTCAGTAGACTTGTCTGTGCTCTCTTTTTCCCTGGGACTGAAAAAGCAGGCAGGGCTAACTAGCTAAACTTATCGGGCTCTGTTTATTCCTCCTCATTCTCCCTAAGGAGCCACACAGCTTTTATTTCCTTCACTGCATTCCACAAAGTAAGTTATAGTGTTAGCTTATCATAGCCCCGATTTAGTGGGGCTGAACCATGCAAGATAAGACTGGCTGGGGGCACTCATACGAAGATTCCAGGAGGCCCCTCTTCCCCTGGCCATGATGTTGGGTACAGGAGGAGGGGCAGGGATAATTCCTAAGGATTTAAGCTCAAAGTATCATCAAGATAAGTGGTTTCAGTCACCTTTGCATGAAAGAAACTGAAGCTAGAGAAGTGGCTTTTATGAGGTCACATCAGTTTAGAGTAGAGAGAACCCAGAGCAGAAGCTGTCAACCTTAGATGCTCATTAGAAAGGTTGCAAAGCATTCAAAGAGAAGTACCCATGCCCAGGGTTCACACAGGCTAGTAACTCAAACTGAGGTCAGGTCTGGTAATCTCCACAAAATGATTTAAACTGAAGCCAGAATGGGAACAGGCAGCCTCTGTGCCAAGGACAAGCGTACAGATTCAAACACAGCTCAGCTAAGTGTGGAAACTTGGGCAACTTGCTTAGACTGTGTAAATCTCACTCTTCATTAGAAATGAGGTTACTAATGATACCAACATTGTAGTAGTGTGATTGAGGATTAAATAAGTAAATACAAGTAAAGTGCCTGAGATGCATAAAGCACCTCATTAAAAACAATTATGGATCTATTCATTCATTGATGGGCACTTAGGCTGTTTCCAGCACTTCGCTATTTGTAAATAGTGCTGCTATGAACATTGGGATGCACAAGTTCTTCTGAATTGGTGTTTCAGAATTCTTCAGGTATAATCCTAGCAGCAAATCACTGGGTCAAAAGGCAGTTCCTAAAAACTTTGGTACATTTATGCAATGGAATACTACACAGCAAAAAGAAAGAAGAAACTCCTACCTTTTGCACTGGATGGAACTGGAGAGTATTATGTTTAGTGAAATAAGTCAGTCAGTGAAAGACAAATACAATATGATCTCACCCAATACAGGAGACTCATGAACAAAACAAACAAACAAATAAGCAAAACAGAAACCAGAGGCATGGAACCAAGGAACAGATTTTCAGTGTGCAGAGGGGAGGCAGGAGGGAGAGAAAAAGGCAAAGAAGGGGAACAGTTTAGTCAAGGAACTAGCATGGATGACCCATGGACATGGATAACATGTGGAACAACATGGACTGTGGGAGGGGGGAAGGGGAGTGTGGGGAAGGGAAGAGCAGTCTGGGGAAAATGGAATGAATGTAAAATAACAACAATAAAATTAAATTTAAAAACAGTTATGGAGATTATTTTTGGTAATGGCAGAACAGGACAAAACTTCGGGACTCCTGATTTTGTAAGCAATGCTCTTTTTACCATGACCATTTCCAAAGTCTATGATGATCAGTTCAGTGGAAAATGGGGTGCTTCATCCTTTATAAAGTGATTTCCTTTATTAAACAAATGTAAGAACAGCCTTGTTTCTTTAATAAGAAAAATTATTCCTTTTTATTCTTTTATTTTTTAAGTATATTTTATTGGTTATGCTGTTCCAATTGTCACAATTTCTTTTCCCTTTGCTCCCATCCACCCAGTACCCTGACTCCAGCAAGCCTACCCCACTTAGTTCATGTCCATAGGTCATGCAGGTAAATTCTTTGGCTTCACCCTTTCCTAAATTATTTTTAACTCCCCCTGTCTATTTCATATCTACTAATTATGCTTTTTAATCCCTGTACTATTTCCCCATTTCTCCCCCTTACCCTTCCTGATTCTGTTCCTAGTCTGGTTATTTGCTTAGTTTGTTTTTGTTTATATTTTCATTTTAGGTTCTGTTGTTGGTAGTTGTGAGCTGCTTTTCATTTTAATGTTCATAGCTTTGAGCTTCTTTTCCTTAAGTCCCTTTAACATTTCATATAATAAAGGCTTGGTGATGGTGAATTCCTTTATCTTTACCTTGCTGGGGAAGCACATTATCTGCCCTTTCATTCTAAATGATAGCTTTGCTGGATAGAGTAATCTTGGTTGTAGGTCCTTGCTTTACATCACTTTGAGTACATTTTGCCAGTCTCATTTTGCCTGCAAAGTTTCTTTTCAGAAATCAGCTGACAGTCTTTTAGGAGCCCCTTTGTAGGCACCTCTCTTCTTTTCTCTTGCTGTTTTTTTTTTTTTCTCTTGCTGTTTTTAAGATTCTCTCCTTACCTTTAACTTTTGGTGTTTTAATTATGATGTGTCTTGGTGTGGTCCTCTTTGGGTCTAGCTTGTTTGGGACTCTATGTGCTTCCTGGACTTATATGTCTTTTTCCTTCTCCAAATTAGGGAAGTTTTCCTTCATTATTTTTTCATGTAAGTTTTTTATTTCTTGCTCTTCCCTTTCTCCTTTTGGCACCTCTGTGATTCAGATGTTGGCACATTTAAAGTGGTCCCAGAGGTTCCTAAGCCCTTCCTTACTTTTTTCAATTCTTTTTTCTTCATTCTGTACTGGTTGACTATTTATTCTTCCCTATGTTCCAAGTCATTGATTTGAACCCCAATTTCCTTCCCTTCATCATTGGTTCATGTGGATATCCCTTCTTTTCACTTACCATATTGTTGGGTCCAATATGACTTTAATGATAAAATGATTGAGTTTGTTTCACTCAAGCATATTTGTCAAGTTTGTGAGCACTTTTATCACTGGCATTTTGAATTCTGCATCTGTTAGGTTGGCTATCTCCTTGTCTGTTAGGTTGATTATCTCCGTATTGCTTAATTCTCCCACTGGAAGCTCTTTTGAGCCATACTTCTCTGTCTCTTCAATTTGACAGGCTCCTGTGTTTGCCTCTGTATCTTAGGTAGAGCTGTCACACCTGTTATGTTGTAATGGGAAGAGCCATAGGTATTCATCAGTGTGAGGCGGCCTGTTTCTTCATGTTGTGGTGCTTTATGTGGGGGAAGTATCTGATAGGGAACAATGCCACTTGCTCATCACTCACCCCTTTTCCAGGCACTTCCCCCACTTTCTGTAGGGGACTGGTGCCTCTCTAGCTGTTGCCCTGACTGTGGCTCCCAGAGTCAGGGTAGGGTGTCTTCAGACATTCTAGGACAGTGGGAGCCTTCTAAACCAGTGGCTTTTGCTTAAAGACTGGTAGTTTCTTCCTCTTCCCCAAACCCGACTGGTTTTCAGTCAGAAGCAATGACACTTTATTTTCCCCAGCTCTGGAACTGTGAGCTGCACTGTCTGGTCTGGTGCCAGGATCACTCCCCAAGTGTCCCCCACCCTACTTTTTTAAATGTGTGACTGCGCTTTCTAACACTACCGCCACATAGTGTACTCTCCACCCCTGCTCCGTCCCTCCTACCTGTCTATATTTCTTCTTCATATCTTTGTTAAACTTCCATACAGCTTGATTTCCTGGAACTTCTGGTTGTCTTCAGTTTTGAGGTAATAGTATTCCTTATTAGTTGTGGAGGAAGACACAATGTGTCTACTTATGCCTCCATCTTGCCTGGAAGTCCCTATTTCTTATTTTTAAGGCCTCAAACCTCACTCTAATTCTGTCTCCTGTTTGATATACTTCACTTATTTATTCATTCATTTGTTATTTTATTTGACAGACATTTGTTGGGTGCCTATTAGGTGCCAAGTACTACCTTAAAATTACCAATCTAACAAAAAATACAGACCATGCCTTCCAGGAGCTTACAATTGAATACAGAATATACACTAAAACCAATTATTGGGCCTTGTGTTTATTATAATGACAAGTTTGAAAAAAGAGTTTTAAGAACACTTTCTAGTCCTTCAGGAAATTTGGGTGACCAAAATACCACTATAGTTTTAGTATTATCCAAGGTTCCAGATCTGACTTCTCCCAAAAGATGCTCTGATTAAATTGATACTAATGTGACCTGCTCATTAAGGATATAACTCTGGAAAGAGAAACTGGGGTTAGATAATTAGGAGGCTTCTGGGACCCAGCTTAGATTTGGGGAATTTGGAATTTATTATCTGGGCAATAGGGTCCAATTGAATATTTTTAAGAGGAAGATAATTCTGATTTTGATATAGAAAATGGATAAGGCTACAGACAGGATAGTTCACTGGGGAAAAAGAGGCTATCAGGGGCCTCCATTAGACTGGGCTAGGGGGACCCTGGTGCTAGAAACCTGGGCACACAGGGTGAAGATAAGGAATAAGGAAACTAAAGCATGTTGTTTCTGGTGGTTTTCAGCTTTGAAGTTTAATTGTTGCCTTGTTGGTAAACATTTACAGAATTTAGTTGCTACTTATTAGGTTGGTCTTTATGTGAGGGCAGCCCCTTTGAGAACTGTCAAGCATTTATGAATTTCAGAATGATATAGAGGTGAGTTATCACCTTTAAAGAGAAGATTTTGTAATTACCCAGGTAGTTTTGGCAGAATAAATTATTAAGCTTCCAAATATATATTTTCAGGGGCAGAGGAGAGAAGGGGGTGGTCTGGCTACCTACACATTCATCCAATATATAGATAATTGCCAAATATCTACTTAACATTGCAATGTGATTATAGAGTTTGTTTGTTGGGTTTTATTTGGGAGGGGTAGTTACCTGTTTCAACAGAACTAATCAAATAATTTTTTATATGATTGTTGGGTCCAATATGATTTTGATGGTAAAGTAATTGGATTCATATGCCATTTGCCTTGTGCTGCATCACATTCAGTTGTCAGTTGAGTCCTAGGTGCCAGACTCATCATTCTAAGAAAGGGAATAGAGGAAGAAGGCAAGAGGAACCTGGCTCGAGGCTCACATCCTGGCTGGAAGATAGAGCAGAACAAATTAGAAAAATGACATAACACAATATTAATGTCTCTGTCAAAGTGAGGCTCTTAAAGGGTTGTATTTGTTACAACCCTTAAAATATAAAACCAACTTTACCTCAAGAGTCACCCAGAAACAAGCCAGTGGCCAGACTTTGCAGACCCCTGATCTAAACAATTAACACAACACACGAAGGGCTGATGTGTAGTGTAGCATTTGCTGGTTTTCCTGCTGTAAATACTCTTACTAGGACTTGATTTCAAGGAGCAGCATGGCTATTTAATGTTGGGAAGTGAGGTTGGGAAGAGCCCACAGTAGTATGTAATGTACTGTGTGCAGTATGTCTACCATACGGATGCTAGAGACCTAATAACTCCAAGAACAAAGATGATGCTCAAATGTAATGAAATAGTTAGAAAATGATGGATTTTGAGTATTTCTTCCCTTTGTTTTTAATGTAATTTACTTAATTGAAAGTTTTCATAATTTAATTTTGACATTGGTTTATGTGTGACATTTGGCTCACGTAATTTCTGAAAATTTAACAATCTTCTCTCCTAAGCTGGTTCCAGCACACCACTACAAGGTGAAGGGAAATTAGAATGTTGAAAGGCATTGGGGTAAAAATGAAGCAGTGGGAAAAGATGAAGTTCATGGCTGCGGACACAGCGATGGAGGCAAGTGCAGGCATTACACAATACAATAGCTGATGTTACAGAGCTAATTTGGTCCCTCTATCTTAATAAGCATGACTCAACCAATTCAGGAAGAAAACTCAGTTCAGCTTGAACAAAACCTAGCATGGGTAGAGAATTTGACTTAATATATGGCAAATCTGATTTTAAAAACATAGTACTGAAATTTACATATGAGTAAAACAATTATGGTAAAACAAAAGGCAGAGCTTTTCCCTTACCATAATGTTGAGTTTTCTTTCATAATTTACATGCAAATATACTGAAACCAGCTAAAGCAATGTTCCCAAGTCCCTAATTTAAAAAGTACTTAACCTTTCCTTAAACATTGCCAAACAAGGAAGTAAAATTTATTCCACTGACACATGGGATTCCTAATTTATGAGGATGCTATTGAAGGAAAGAATGAAGAAGTGAAACTGGGTGACTCCCTGAGTCATTGCTTTTGCCCTAAACTACCTGTCTAGAAGTGCCCTGAAATGGTGCAGAATGGATGGCTTGGTAGGAAGGAAGGAGGAAAAGAAGCAGAAGCATCAATTCTTGAGGATGAAAAATGGGATCAGATGGCTTCTAATGTAACATATTTTTGTGAGGGTATGCTGTTTATGTTATATATATATGCAACTTACATTATTATTAGTAATAATAATAAGGGGATTTAATTTTTATTGAATTTATTGGAGTGACATTGGTTAATAAAATTACATAGGTTTCCGGTGTTCAATTCTACAACATCATCTGTATATTTTATTATATGTTCACCATCCAAGTCAGATCTCCCTCCAAGACTATTTATTGATCACCCTTTTAGACTCTTCTACCTCCCTCCACCTGCTTTCCCTCTGGTAATCACTATACTTTTGTTTGTGTCTACGAGCCATTGTTTATTTATTTGTTCATTTAATATCTTCACCTTTTACACCTAGCCCCCAAACCCTCTCCCTGTAACAGCTGTTAAGTCTGTTTTCTGTATCTATGAGCCTATTTCTATTTTGTTTGTTACTTTGGTCATTAGATTCCAAATATAAGTGAAATCATATGGTATTTGTCTTTCTCTGACTGCTTATTTCATTTAGCATAATGTTCTCCAGGTCCATCCATGCTGTTGCAAAAGGTAAGATTTCCTTCTTTTTAATGGCTGAGTAGTATTCCATTGTGTAAATGTACCACAGCTTTTTATCCACTCACCTACTGATGGACAATTATGCTGCTTCCAAATCTTGGCTTTTTTAAATGACACTGCAATGAGCATAGGGGTGCATATATTCTTTTGAATCAGTGTTCTGGGTTTCTTTGGATATATTTCCAGAAGTACAATCACTGGATCATAAGGCAGTTCCATTTTTAATATTTTAAGGAAACTCCATACAGTAGTTGAACTAATCTGTATCCCCAGCAGCAGTGCCTGAAGGTTCTCCTTTCTCCACGTCTTCGCCAATACTTGTTCATTGATTTATTGATGATAGTCATTCTGACAGGTGTGAGGTGCTACCTTATTGTGGTTTTGATTTGCATTTATTTGATGATTAGTGACATTGAGCATCTTTTCATATGTCTATTTGCCATCTGTCTGTCTATTCAGTTCCTTTACATATGTTTTAATTGGATTGTTTGTTTTTTTAGTGTTGAGTTGAATAAGTTCTTTATAAACTGTGGATATTGACCACTATCAAATGTATCATTGGCTAATATGATTTCCCATTCAGTGGGTTCCTTTGATGTTTTTTTAATGGTTTTATTTTTTATTTTTTAAAGATTTTATTATTTTTAGAGAGAGGGGAAGGGAGAGAAGTAGAGAGGGAGAGAGACATCATTGTATGGTTGCCTTTCACCTGCCTGCAACTACAAACCTGGCTGGAGATCTGGCTTGCAACCTGGTTATGTGCCCTGGCTGGGAATTGAACCAGCAACCTTTGGGTTCTCAGGCTGGCACTTTATCCACGTATCACCAGCCAGGGCCTCTTTTGATGTTTTTATGTCAGTACCATGCTGTTTTTATTTCTACGGCCTTGTAGTATAATGTGATATTAGGTAGTGTAATTCCTCCAACTTTGTTTTTCTTTCTCTAGACTGCTATAGCTATTCAGGGTCTTTTGTGGCTCTGTATAAATCTTTGGAATGTTTGTTCTAGCTCTGTGAAATGCATCGTTGGTATCTTGATAGGAACTGTGTTGCATCATAGATTGCTTTGGGTAGTATGGACATTTTAATGATGTTAATTCTTCCTATCCATGAACAGAATACATGCTTCCACTTATTTGTATCTTCCTTAATTTCTTTCTTTAGTGTCTTATAATTTTCTGCATAGGTCTTTACATCCTTGGTTAAATTTATTCTAAGGTTTTTGGTTTTTAAATGCAATTGTAAATGGGATTATTTAAAAAATTTTTCTTTTTGATAGTTCATCATTGGTGCATAAAATGCAACTTTTCTGGATGTTTCTTTTGTATCTTGCTACTTTACTAATTCATTTACCAGTTCTAGTAGTTTTTTGCTGGAATCATTAGGGTTCTCTATATATAGTATCATGTCACCTGCAAATAATGACAGTTTTTCTTCTTCCTTTACAATTAGGATGCTTTTTATGTTTTCTTCTTATCTGATTGCTGTGGCTAAAAGTTTTAGTACTATGTTAAGTGAAAGGGGGTGAAAGTGGACATCCCTGTCTTGTTTCTCTTAAGGAAAACTCTTAGTTTTGCCCATTGAGTATGATGTTGGCTGTGTGTTTGTCATATATGACCTTTATTATGTTGAGGTATGTTCCCTCTATTCCCACTTTGCTGAGATTTCTTTTAATCATAAAGGGTGCTAGATTTTATCAAATGCTTTTTCTACATATATTAACATGATCATGTGATTTTTATCCTTCATTTTGCTTATGTGGTAGACTGTGTTTAATGATTTGTAAATATTTTACCATCCTTGCATCCCTGGAATAAAGCCTACTTTATCATGGTATATGATCTTTTGAGTGTATTGCTGGACCCAGTTTGCTAATATTCTGTTGAGGATTTTAGAATCTATGTTCATCAGGGATATTGGCCTATAATTTTCTTTATAATGTTTTTATCTGTATTTGGAATTAGGATAATGCTGGCCTCATGAAATGAGCTTAGGAATCTTCACTCCTCTTGAGTGTTTTGGAATAGGTTGAGAAGGATAGGTGTTCTTTGAACATTTAGTAAAATTCACCTGTGAAGTATCTGGCCCAGGATTTTTATTTGTTGGGAGTTTTTTGATTACTGTTTCAATTTCATTAGTTGTAATCTGTCTATTTACATTTTTTGATTCTTCATGATTCTCTTTTGGAAGATTGTATGTTTCTAGGAAGTTATCCATTTCATCCAAATTGACCAATTTGTTGGAAAATAATTGTTCTTACAATCCCTTGTATTTCTGTGGGGTCATTTGTTACTTCTCTTTCGTTTCTGATTTTACTTGCGTCCTCTCACCTTCTTCCTTTTTATTGAAATTATTGAAGTGACACTGGTTAACAAAATTATACAAGTTTCAGGTGCACAATTCCACAACACATTATCTGTACACTGGATTGTGTGTAAATCATCTCAACTCAAGTCTCCTTTCATCAACATTTATCACCCCTATACCCTCTTTCTTTTTCTCTTGATGAGCCTGGTTAGATGTTTGTCAGTCTTGTTTATGTTTTTAAAGAACCAGGTCTTGATTTAATTGACCTATTGTGTTGTTTATTAGACTCTATTTCATTTATTTCTGTATTGATCTTTGTTATTTCATTTCTTCCATTCACTTTGGACCTTGCTTGAAGTTCTTTTTTTTTTTTTTTTTTTTTTTAAGTATAAAGTTAGATTGCTTATCTGAAATTTTTCTTGTTTTTTAAGGTAGGTGTGTATTGCTATAAATTTCCCTCTTAGGATTTCTTTTACTGTGTTCCATAGATTTTGAGTTGTTGTGTTTTCATTTCTCTTTGATCAAGGTTTTTAAAAATTTCTTCCTTTATCTCATTGTTAACCCATTCATTGTTTAGTAACATGTTATTTTGCTCTTGTGTATTTGTGTAGTTTTTAGTTTTTGTTCTTGTGATTCACTTCTAGTTTTATAACATTATGGTCAAAGAAGGTGGTTGATAGGATTTCAGTTTTCTTCAGTTATTGAGACTTGTTTTGTGTCCTAACATGTAGTCTATCCTAGGAAATATTCCAGGTCTACTTGAAAAGAATGTATATTTTGCTGCTTTGGGATGAAATGCTCTGAAAATGTCAAATCCACCTGACCTAGTGTGTCATTTAAGGCCATCCTTTTCTTGTTGCTTGTTGATTTCTGTCTGAAAGATGTAGCCATTGAAGTCAGTTGGGTGTTAAAATACCCTACTATGACTGTATTAGTGTTGATCTCTCCCTTTATGCCCATCAAGATTTGCTTTATATATTTAGGTGTCCCTATATTGGATGCATAAATGTTTACAAGGGTTATATCTTCTCATTGAATTGCTCCCTTGAACATTATGTATTGTCCTTCTTTGTCTCTTAATATGCCTTTGTTTTAAAGTCTATGTCACTGCCCAGCATTTTTTCACCGTTTCTATTTGCATGATTTTTTCTCCATTCCTTTACATTTAGTCTGTGTGTCTTTCTTTCTGAGGTGGGCCTCTCATAGACAGCATATATATGGATCTTGTTTTCTTACCCATTCAGCTTCCCTGTGTCTTTTGATTGGAGCATTTGAGCCATTTTCACTTAAAGTTATGGATAGGTACGTATTTATTACCATTTTATTCTATTACCTATATTCATCTATTTTTTTCCTCCTCCCACTCCCCTCCCCCTTACCCTCTTCCCTCCTTCTCCCCTGTCGTCACGTCGTCGTCGTCTACTTCTTCTTCTTCTTCTTCTTCTTCTTCTTCTTCTTCTCCTCCTCCTCCTCCTCCTCCTCCTCCTCCTCCTCCTCCTCCTTCTTCTCTGTCTTTGTCTTAACCTTTGCCATTTTAATTATAATATCTTGGTGTGGTCCTCCCTTGGTTTAAATTGTTTTGGATCTTTGGATTTCCTGGACTTTTGTTTCTTTTTCCTTCATCAGGTTAGGGAAGTTTTCTAGTATTCCTTCAAATAGGTTCTGAATCCCTTGCTCTCTCTATTCTCCTTCTGGTGAACATGATAGTCAACACCTCCTATGATATAGGTGTTGTTATACTTCATGTTGTCCTAAAAGTTCCTTAAACTAGCCTGATCATTTTTTTTTTTTTTTAATTTCGTTGCTCTGATTGGGTATTTTCTGCTACCTTGTCCTCTAAATCACTCATTTGATCCTCTACTTCATCCAATCTACTGTTTATTCCTTCTAGAGTATTCTTTTTTAATTTAATTTTATTGTCGTTATATTACATTTATCTCATTTTCCCCCCTCTGCTTTCCCCTTCCCAACCCTCCTTACCACCCCCACACAGTCAATCCTATGTGTTGTTTGTGTCCATGGGTCATCAATGCTAGTTTCTTGACTAAACTGTTCCCCTTCCTTGCCTCCTTCTTCCCTTTCCCCAACCCATCCCCTCTACACACTGAAAGTGTGTTCCCTGTATTCATGTCTCTGGTTCTGTTTTATTTGTTTGTTTGTTTGTTCATTGGTCTCCTATATTGAGTGAGAACATGTAGTATTTAATTTTTGCTGCCTGGCTTATCTCACTAAGCATGATACTCTCCAGATCCATCCATCCTATCACAAATGGTAAGAGTTCGCTCTTTCTTTCTGCTGCATAGAACTCCATTGTGTAGAGTATTCTTCATTTCAAATGTTAGAGTCTTCATTTCTAATTGGTTCTTTTTAATCACTTCTATGTCCTATTTTCATGCTGTATAGTTCTCACTAAGTTCCTTGAGCATCCTTATAACCATTTTCTTGAACTCAGTATCTGATAAATTTCTTGTCTCCGTTTCATTTATCTTTTTTTTTTTTTTTTTTTTTTTAAAGAAATTTCTCCTGTTCTTTCTTTTGGGGCATGTTTCTCAATTTCTCATTTTGGCTGCCTCTTTGTGCTTGTTTCTACACATCAGGTAGATCTGTTATGACTACTAGACTTGGTAGGGTGGCCTCATGTAGTATGTATCCTATGGAACACAGTGGCACATCTCCTTCACCATCTGATCTGGGTGCTTGAGAAATGTCCCTTCTGTGGTTTACATGGACCCTCCTGTTCTGGTTGAGCCTTGCTATTGGCATGGGGTTAACCTTCAGGCTTGCTGATTGTGAGGATCAACCTCAACCACTGTGTACAAGCTTCTGTGCAGGCACTGACCACACAAAGCAAAGTTTAGCTTAGCTGGATCTACATCCCCCCAGGATGATTCCATAAAGAGGGGAGTGTTCCACTTAATAAAGATGGTATCTGTGGTGAGGGAGAGTGACTCAACATAGGAGTCCCATCAGCTATCCTCTCAGCTCTCTCTCCAAGTCCACAAACCCAAGTCTTTATTCACATGGCTCCACTGGAGCCCAGGGTGTGTGGCTACAAAAGATATTTTTTGTTTTGGACCTTTAGAAGGGCCTCTGTGTCCCTAGCTTCTTCCTGGCAGACAGAATCCCCACTGATTTTTCACAGCCAGATATTTTTTGGATGTCTCTTCCTGGTTCTGGGATGAGGAGCCTGGCATGGAGTTTAGAGTCCATGCTCTTCAGTGGGGAACTTTTGCAGGTAAGATATCCATACAGAAACTCAGCTTCCACCCATGGGAGTTGGGCCAGCCCTTTTTGCATCTCCATCCTTCTTAACCATTCTCGATATAACTTCTGTAGCTCCTTGGTTAAAAGACTTCTATTTAGCTAGTTGGTTATCCAGGTTGATTGTTATATATTTCAATTATAATTCCAGTTTGGTCCTGGGAGGAAGTGAGTGTAACATCCACCTAGTCCACCACCATCTTGGATGTTGGGATACTCTTAACTATAGCACTCATTCGATTTGTTCGCAAATAAGTTTTAGTGCCCATAATATGTTAAGTGGTATTTAATATAAAATATCTACCATTTAATGGATTTATTTTTTTAAAGATTTTACTTACTTTTAGAGAAAAGGGAAGGGAAGGAGGAAGAAATGAAGAGAAACATTGATGTGAATAAGAAACATAGATCGGTTGCCTCTCATATGTGCCTTGACTGGGGGAACCACATCTGCAACTCAGGCATGTGCCCTGACCAGGCATCAGACCAATGACTTTTTACTTTGGGGAACAATGCCCAACCAACTGAGCCATGCTGGTTAGGGCCACTTCATGATATTCTTAAGATATTAATGATAGATGATTTTATGTTTCTATTTATTTCTCATTTTATTCAACTTTTGGTAGATAGGATCCATTTGTCATTTTTTTAATGTTTCTTACTATATAGCCTTATACCATAAACATGGTAGACAATCTTTAAAATAGTATTAAAGATAAACATAAAAAGGCATACAATTCATTGAGAGGTTCTCCGCCTCTGTCTCTGTTACACACACACACACACACACACACACACACACACATTACTTTTCTTGCAAGCTGAAGAATAGGCAAAAATAGGATCCCATTAACAAATATCCTTTGGTAGATATCAATGAAAATAATTTCTAACTTGAAGACTACCTATGTGCCAGATACCATTCACATCATCTATATATTGGAATAACTCTATGAAGGAAGTACTGATATTGCATAGATTTTTCACATAAAATAGAAGGATCAGGAAGATTGAATAAATTGCCAAGGTCAGTCATATTAGGTAGGAGACCTGGTGTGGTTATCTACAGCAGTTTGTCTCCAAACCTTTGCTCTGAACCATTAGCTCTAGTATCTCCCTTCTCAGATCATTTAATCAGGACAGGTTTCCTGAAGTAGATCTAAGTAAACTTGAGGATGAAGGAATAGAGACTTCCAGTCAAGATTGCAGTGTAGGTCAATGGAATACTTGTTTCCTCCCACTACCACATCAAACTTACAACTAAACTACAGAACAATCATCATTAAGAACTACCAAAATTCTGGCTGGATGGAAGTCCTACAACTAGGGAATGACAGAAGAAGCCACATTGAGATTGGTAGGAGGGGCAGAGATGCAGAATGGGCTGGTCCCACACTCATGTGTGGTAGATATAAATCGGGAGGAATATTTGAGCTGTAGAAATGTCCCCTGAGAAACAGGGTCCCAGTCCAACACCAGGCTCTCCAGTCCAGGGTTCCAGTGCCCAATAACTTCTGGCTATAAAAACTAGCAGAAATGGAAGCTGAGGGAGATGGAGGCTGCTGGAGTTCCAGGAAGTTCCTCTTAAAGGTCCTACTCACAAACTAACTCAGCACTTGAAAGGTACCAGAGACACATGCAGAGGAACTGAATTCTCTGGCATCAGGGTGAGAACTTGGGGGGGGGGGGGTGCAGCTTCCTCCCAGAAAGAAGTGCTTGGCAGAGGCTGTTGTTCTTTTGATGAGTCCTCCTCTTATAGGGCTTGCAGGTGGGTGCCATATCTGAGACTCTGTCGATCTGGCTCACACTATTTGCCCTACTCTGGTGATTCCATGATGCCCACTCAAACTCTTTTTATAAGCAGATGGCTGCTTATTTACTAAGGGGTTCCAGGCCTGGTACTGGCAGTAGCAGCCAGCCTTGGTCCACTGCTTGACTGCCCCTGGGCACCTCCAAACCCAGCACAAGTAACAATCATCTGCAGATCACTTTGTAGCTCAAGCTGGGTGACTCTGGGCAGAACACCAAGTGTAGTAAGTAGCCTTGGTTTTTACCTCTCTGGAGACCCCAGAGCCAGTGCACCCAGTGGACAGCTTCAGACCATGTTGAAGTACCACTTCCCCACCACTTCCACAAGCAATACACTCAAAGGGTGGACTTAGAGGGCATGAGAACCCCACTGATGTAAGTTCTGCTCTGTGGGGTGGCCAGAGGTCAGTGGTTGGTGGTTGCAGCCAGTCCTTGCAGATATTGGCCTGGGGTAAATTTCTTCCATTGACATGCCAACAGCAATTAAGGCTCAACTACACAAGAAGAGTGCACACAGCCCATATAGGGTGTACACCTTAAATGTTCAGTTTGGGACATTAGGCCATTCTACAAAGTCCAGGAGATGTAGCAGCTTTACCTAATACATAGAAACAAACACAGGGAGGCTGCCAAAATGAGGAGACAAAAAAACATGTTTCAAATGAAAGAATAGAACAAGACTTCAGAAAAAGAACTAAACAAAATGGAGACAAACAATATATTAGATGCTGAGTTCAAAACTCTGGTTATAAGCATGCTCAATGAATTTAGTGAGAACCTCACCAGCATAAAAAGGGACCAGTCAGAAATGAAGGATACACTCACTGAAATGAAGAATAATTTACTTGGAATCAACCATAGATAAAGGTGAGAATCAAATCAGTGATTTGGAATATAAGGAAGTAAAACACTCCCAATCAGAACAGTAACAAGTAAAAAGAATCCAAGTGGATAGTGTAAGGAGCCTCCATGATAACTTCAAATGTACCAAAGTTTGCATCATAGGGGTGCTGGAAGAAAAGAAAGAAAAGAAAAGAAATTGAAAACCTATGTGAAAAAATTATGACAGAAAACTTGATAAAGGAAATAGATAAGTACAGGAAGCACAGAGAGTCCCAAACAAAATGAACCCAAAGAGGCCCATACCAAGACACATTATAATTAAAATTCCAAAGGCTAACAAATAATCTTTTAAAATAAATTTATGTTTGTATGTATTTATTTAATTAATTTATTTTAGAGAGAGAGAGCAGGAGGAAGAGAGAAGGAAACATAGATTTGTTGTTCTACTTATTTATGCATTCATTGGTTGATTTTTGCATGTACTCTGACTAGAGATCAAACCGCAACCTTGGTGTATTGGAACAGTGGTCTAACCAAATGCATAACCCAGCCAGGGCTCAAAGAAAGAATCTTAAAAGTAGCAAGAGAAAAATTGTTAGTCACCTACAAGAGAGCTCCCACAAGACTGTCAGCTGATTTATCAACAAAAACTTTGCAGGCCAGAAGAAATTGGCAAGAAATATTCAGTGTGATGAAAAGCAAGGACCTACAACCAAGATTACTTTTCCTAGCAAAACTATCATTTAGAATCAAAGGACACACAAAAATCTTACCAGACAAGAAAGAGCTAAAGGAGTTCATCACCACCAAATCAATATTATATGACATGTTATAGGGTCTTCTGTAAGAACAAGACAAAAATAAAAATAAAAATATGGGGGATACTTGGGAAAAGGAATTAATGCTATAGCAAACTATTATTGAAATGTGAATATACCTAATCTCTACCTCAACAGACTCTTAAATAGTTCAGGGGTTAGGTTAGGACCACATAGGAAGTCAACCACAAGTTCAAAAAATAGCTAGAGTACTATTCTACAAAATTATTTAAATCCTAGGGATTTTTATTTTTTACCTCAGCTTAGTAGACATTAATAATTTCTACTCTGGGGACTGGCTGAGCACTGCAAGTGCCATTATTTCTGAAGTTTTCAACTTGTAAAACACATGTAGAGGAAAAACAGAGGGTATTGAAAGAAGTAAGACCTGTGCAGAGCCTAAATAAATAAATAAATAAATAAATCTACTATTAAGATGGAAAACTCCAAAAAGAATAAGTTGTAATTTCAGTAGCCTAAAATAAAGTTGAGTTATATTATTGGAGTAGGGAGGATCTGACTCAAAAACCAAATTCATTTTTTACTATGGGTCTGGCACTGTCTCTAGGACAACTTTCACAAAAGTGAGTTCTGCAATACACCATTTCTGTGATATATTTCACAAAAATAGCATTCTGGAATAAAATAAGTATTAAAAAAGAAAAAATCTGCTTAATTTTGCTACAATATATCTAAAACACTATCATTTAGTGTGTAATAATTATGTAAGCTATTGGTATATTTAAAAATTTTTGTGTTAACTCTTCAAAATCCAGTATGTAATTTAAATATGTGTAAAAAATATGTATGGGTGTAAATGTATTTTTGCATGTGTTTGGTAATATTGCAATTCATAGTACTTAAAAGAGTAATTCTTTAAACAAATGAATTAATGTAGGCATTTTGGAATAATGAAAAGAAAACTTTGTATTAATATGATTTGAGAAGCTGACAGAAGGCAGTAATTAAATCGTGAATTTTCTGGATGTGAAAGAAAAAAAGAAAAGGTACACATTGGTGGTTACAGAATAGATAGAGGGATGTTAAGAAGAACACAGGAGCCCTGGCTGGTAGCACAGTGGATAAGGTGCCAGCCTGCGAACCCAAAGGTCGCTGGTTCGATTCCCCAGCCAGGGCACATAACCAGGTTGCAAGCCAGGTCTCCAGCCAGGTCTGTGGCTGGAGGCAGGTGAAAGGCAACCATACATTGACTCTTCCCTTCCTCTCTGCCTCTCTCCCTCCCCTCTCTCTGGAAATAATAAATAAAATCTTAAAAAAAAAAAAAAGAAGAAGAAGAACACAGGAAATAGAGAAGCCAAAGAACTTATATGTGACAGAGGGGAGCAAAAAGGGAATGGATGTAATACAACAACAATAAAATTTTATAAATAAATAAATAAATAAATATTTAAATAGAAAAATAAAAGAACTTATATGCATGACTCATGGACATGAACTAAGGGGGCCATTGCTGGAGGAAATGGGGTACTGGGTGGAGCAGGGAAAAGGGAGAAAATTGGGACAACTATAATAGCAAACTAAATAAAATATATCAATAAAAATAAATTAAATTAAATTAAAAAATAAAAATACCGACAATAAAGTTTCCAGTCAATATGGAAGCACATGTAGACACCCTTCACCTCTTTGCAGAACCATAGAAAGAATTAAACAAGATATCAAAAACAAATTAACACCCAGAACTACGAGAAAATTGAGCTATATGGAAGTCCAACAACCAAAGATTTAAAGAAGCCACATTCATCTAGATGGGTAGGAAGTGGAGTTGCAGAGACAGGGCAGAAAGGCAATGTGGTACAGAAAGGTGGTGGTGGTGGCAGCAGGGTGAACCATCCCATATTCATGTGTGGTGAATAAAAATTAGGAGGTAAATCTTGGGATCAAGTGATCCTAGCCCCAGGCCAGACTGAATAGTTCAAGATTCCAGCACCAGGAACTCCCCATTACCTCTGAATGTAAAAACCAGTAGGGGTTGGGATAGCAGAAGAATTTCCGATTCATGGGCTTAGAATGTACGGATCCCATGGTAGCAGCTGGAAGGGCACCAATTGCACACAGGAGGTGAGTGAGATGACTAGAAGCAGGGAGAGTGCCAAATAGGCCTCCAGAAGCCAGACAGTGGCACTGTCCCCTCTCCAAGCCTCCACCCCCATATAGAGAGCCACAAAGCATTGAGGCAGCTTGCCCCACCCTGGCAATTACCAAAGGCCCCACCCCACACAATTTACAGGTGCCTTTTCTACACAGGCCAAACTACTAAAGTAGGGAGTGAAGGCAGCTCTACCTAATACACAAAAATAAACACAGGGAGACCACCAAATTGAGGAGGCAAAGAACATGACCCAAATAAAATAACAGAACAAAACTCCGGAAAAAGAACTAGATGAAATGGAGATAGCCAACCTATCAGATGCAGAGTTCAAAACACTGGCAATCAGGGTGCTCAGAGAACTCATTGAGTATGGACACAAAATAAAGGAAGAAATGAAGGATACACTAAGTAAAATAAAGAAAAAAGTATAGGGAACTAACAGTGATGAGAGGGAAGTTGAGATTCAAATCAATGACTTGGAACAAAAGAAAGAGATAAATGATTAATCTGAACAGAAAGAAGAAACAAGAATTAGGGGGAAAAAATCAAAACAGGCTCTGGCTGGTGTGGCTCAGTGGATAGGCACTGGCCTGTGAACCTAAGGGTCACTGGTTGGATTTCCAGTCAGGGCACATAACCAGGTTGCAAGCCAGGTCTCCAGCCAGGTCCATAGCAGGGAAGCAGAAACATTGATATGTCTGTCCCTTCCTTCCTCCCTCCCTGCCCTTCTCTCTAAAAATAATGAATACAATCTTTTTAAAAATAAAAAACAAAAAAACCCCAAAACACCAAAAAGAGGCTTAGGAACCTCTGGGACAACTTTAAATGTTCCAATATCTGAATCACAGGGGTGCCAGAAGGAGAAGAGGAAGAGCAAGAAATTGAAAACTTACTTAAAATATAATGAAAGAAAACTTTCCTACTTTGGCAAAGGAAATAGACATATAAGCCCAGGAAGCACAGAGAGTCCCAAACAAGCTAGACCCAAAGAGGACCACACCAAGACATATAATGAAAATTCCAAAAGTTAAAGGTAAAGAGAGAATCTTAAAAGCAGCAAGAGAAAAGAAGAGAGGTGCCTACAAATGGGCTCCTATACGACTGTCAGCTGATTTCTTAAAAGAAACTTTTCAGGCAAAAAGGGACTTGCAAGAAGCATTCAAAGTGATGAAAATCAAGGACCTACAACCAAGATTACTCTCTTCAGCAAAGCTATCATTTAGAATAGAAGAGCAGATAAAGTACTTTCTAGACAAGGTAAAGTAAAAGGATTTCATCATCATCAAGCTTTTCTTATACAAATTATTAAAGGGATTTACTTAAGAAAAGGAAGATCAAAACTATGAACATTAAAATGATAACAAACTCACAACTATCAACAACTGAATCTAAACAACAAAAACAAGAAAACAGAACAAGAATAGAATCATGGATATGGAGATCTTCTGGAGGGTTATCAGCTGGGAGGTAAAATGGGGAGCAGGGGGAAAATGTGCCAGGATGAAGAAGCATAATTTGTAGGAACAGAGGGACACTAAGAATAGCATAGGAAATGGAGAAGCCGAAGAACTTACATGAACTGAGGCAGGTGTGTGTGTGTGGGGGGGGGATTGCTAGAGGAAAGGGAGAAGGACAAAGTGGGGAAATTGGAACAACTATAATAGCATAATCAATAAAATGTAAAAATATGAACAATAAAATGGCAATAAATACATATCTATCAATAATTAAATCTGAAAAACAAAACTAACAAGGTTAACAGACTCAGATACAGAGACCATTCTGACAATTGCCAGGGGATGGGTGTAAATGGTGATTTACCTTTAATCCCATGTAAATGGGATTAAGAAGTACAAATTGGTATTTACAGAAAAGTCATGGAGAGAGATCTCAGGATTGCCCTGGCTTGCCTGCCTGCCATGGCCAACAAGGAAGCCTTTGGTGATGCAGTAGAAGAACGTGTGATCAATGAAGAGTACAAAATATGGAAAGAGAACAACCCTTTCCTTTATGATTTTAGTGATGACCCATGCTCTGGAGTGGCCCAGCTTAACTGCACAGTGGCTTCCAGATGTAACTAGACCAGAAGGGAAAGATTTCAGCATTCATCGACTTGTCCTGAGGACATACACATTGGATGAATAAAACCACCTTGTGATAGCCAGTGTGCAACTCCCTAATGATGATGCTTAGTTTGATGCTTCACACTACAATAGTGAGAGAGGAGAATTTGGAGGTTTTGGCTCTGTTAGTGGAAAAATTGAAATAGAAATCAAGATCAACCATGAAGGAGAAGTAAACAAGGCATGTTATATGCTGCAGAACCCTTTCATCATTGCAACAAAGACTCCATCCAGTGATGTTTTTGTTTTTGACTGTACAAAACACCCTTCTAAACCAGATCCTTCTGGAGAGTGCAATCCAGACTTGCATCTCTGTGGACATCAGAAGGAAGGCTATCAGCTTTCTTGGAATCCAAATCTCAGTGGGACACTTGCTTAGTGCTTCAGATGACAATACCGTCTGCTTATGGGACATCAGTGCTGTTCCAAAGGGAGGAAAAGTTGTGGATGCAAAGACCACCTTTACAGGGCATACAGCAGTAGTGGAAGATGTTTCCTGGCTTCTACTTCATGAGTCTCTGTTTGGGTCAGTTGCTGATGATCAGAAACTTATGATCTGGGATACTCATTCGAACAATACTTCCAAACCAAGCTGTTCAGTTGATGCTCATACTGCTGAAGTGAACTGCCTTTCTTTTAATCCTTATAGTGAGTTCATTCTTGCCAAAGGTCAGCTGATAAGACTGTTGCCTTGAGGACCTGAGAAATCTGAAACTTTAATTGCATTCCTTTGAATCACGTAAGGATGAAATATTCCAGGTTCAGTGGTCACCTCACAATGAGACTATTTTGGCTGCCAGTGGTACTGATCGCAGACTGAGCGTCTGGGATTTAAGTAAAATTGGAGAGGAACAATCCCCGGAAAATGCAGAAGATGGGCCACCGGAGTTGTTGTTTATTAATGGTGGTCACGCTGCCAAGATATCTGATTTCTCCTGGAATCCCAATGAACCTTGGGTGATCTGCTTTGTATCAGAAGACAATATCATGCAAGTGTGGCAAATGGCAGAGAACATTTATAATGATGAAGACCCTGAAGGAAGTGTGGATCCAGAAGGACAGGGGTCTTTAATACATCCACACTTCTTGTGATTTTTGACTCCCTTTTACTCCTTTCAACCCTATACTGATTTAACACTGGTTTTAAGACACAGATTTTGTTCAGCTATCCCTCTATAATAGGTACCATCAACAGTGCTATTAGCCCAAACTGAGGGTATTTTCTAAATATTAACTGGGGGACTTGATTCAGCAAAGCCACAGACTTATATTTAAATTTTCTTCAGGAATTTTCTAGTAACAAAATCTAAAGTAGCCACTGAAAGGGGACTATGGTGTATAGTTGTTTTATTTTTCTTCTAATGCTTTATCCCCCAAATTTTCATATTCATTTAAGTAAAGGCTAGAAGTTAGGAATAGAGCCAAGTGAGATAGGTGTCTGAGCCATGAAGTATAAGTACTGCAAAATGTTGTTTTTATTCAGGAATTAGGTGAGATTCAAGTCATAAATTGCTACTCCAAAATCTTCATACCTCCTTTCCAGGGTGCACATTTTCCTCTGTAGGCCAGGCTCCTCTCAGTTTAAGTCAAAACTGCATGTTCATCTTTCCCCATATATTTTTTGCTTGTTAGTGTATTTCCTGAGCAGTTTTCATATTATTTCTTTCCTTTCTGTGAAATGTTTTTTTAAAAAAACTTGGGACCACCAGGTTGTAAAGATGTATGTTTTTGCCTGACAGTTATGCCACAGGTAGACTGTCAAGTTGAGAAGAGTGAATCAATAGCTTATATTTGTTTTTAAAATTAAATTAATCCTGGTAAGAGTTCCTTTTTTTTTAGGAGTTAGTCCTTGACCACTAGTTTAATACCATCTGTTTTGGGTGACCTGTTTCACCAGCAGGCCTGCTGTTCTCCATGACTAACTGTTTAAGCTTAAAATGGAATAAATTGCTTTTCTACATAAAAAAGAAAAGAAAAGAAAAGAAAAGTCATGGGGAGGTAAAGTACAGCATAGGGAATATAGTTAATAATATTCTAATAACCATATGTGGTGTCAGATGGTATAAAATTTATCAAGATGATCACTTAATAAATCATGTAATGTCTAACACTGGAGTGGATACCTGAAACTAATATAGTCATGTGTGTCAACTATAACTGAAATATTTTCAATGATTTTAAATAAAAAACAAATGAAGGAATAAAAGTAGAAGGTACTGGAGAGTGGGAGAATATGGACTATTTAAGACAATAGTGAATATAGTAGAAAAGAAGATACTTTAATGTTTCCCAAGTCTACAAGTATACTTAGCTATAGTGAAAAGGTTGAATGGGACAAAAGGGAAGACAAACAGGATTATTTGGTGGAAGGCCATGAAGGGAATAAAATTAGACATTGTAGTTGCAGAATAGAAGCACTGAAACTATACTGAATCTACGGCATTCCAGGAATGGGAGAGAACTTAAATGCCATCTGCCTTATGCATGAATTTGCTTTGCATCTTGACAAGATGGTTGTTCCACATTTTTGAATGCCCTTGAAGATGGGGAACTCATTAGATTCTGTCAATAGATGGTGTATTATAAAGTTTTCCTGTATGAAACCTGTATTTGCCTACCAGTAACTTCTACTCAGTGGCCAGGAGCTGATTTTGGGGGGCCATACAGAACAAGTCTTTCACAGAATATTTTCTAGCGTAAATATAGAAATATCTACAAATGGACTATTTTTCCCCTGTAGTAAAATTATTCCTAGATACTGAGTTCACAAATGCTCCCTAATCTCTAATTTTCAACACATTTCTTAATTAAATTGCTTTGTGCTAGGGAAATATAATAACTGATAATACCTGGATGGATGTTTGTTTACTACATGCCAGGGGCTTTGTATGCATTAGTTCACATGTTGTTATTTCTGTCTTACAGTCAAGGAAGCTAAGACCCAAAGAGCTTAAATAACTTACTCAAGGTCACCTAAGTTTTAGAGAAGTCAGAATTTACATACAGGGTGTGCACAATCAATTGGCAAGAGCTTTGCATCTCCTTTATTTAAAATATTTTATTTATTATTTTTTAGAGAGAAGGGCAGGAGAGAGGAGGAGAGAGGGAGAGAGAGACATTAATGTATGGTTGCCTTTCACCTTCCTCCAGCCACGGACCTGGCTGGAGACCTGGCTTGCAACCTGGTTATGTGCTCTGGCTGGGGATTGAACCAGCGAACTTTGTGTTTGCAGGCCAGCTCCTTACCCACTGTGCTACCAGCCAGGGCTGCATCTCCTTTATTCATGTATTTCTTATTAATTTTGAAAAATTATGTTTCTAAGTTATGATTTAATGTCATTGTTTCCGATGTAAAGTATCAAATTCTGAGAGCAACCATCATGTCGAAGGAATACAGTGTTAGAGCAACCATAATTTCTAGACTGTGTACAGGGAAAACTGCTAAGGAAATTGCAGACTTCAATTACATCCCTTTACCTACAGTTTACAATGTGAAGAAGGTATGATGCTGATCCTGATGTCGCCACACCAACAAGGAAAACGCACCAGGTATGCAAGGATCACACAAGTCCAGCTATTGTACACAGAATCCAGAAGATCATCAATGAAGATCCAGGATGTTTACCTTGACATTTTTGAGAGAGGTAGTTGTACCATGGCTGAAACAAATCACAAATGAATGTCATTTTCTCTTCCAATAAGATGGTGCACCAGCACATAACACCAAAAAGGTGCAAGAATTTCTCAGCATCAATGTTCCTGAATTCTGGTCAAAGAAAATCTGGCTGCCTAGTTCATCAGATGCAAATCCTTTAGACTATTATGTATGCAACATTTGTGAGAGAGAGAGATTAATAAGCAACCTCATTCCAATCAAGAGGCTGTTAAAGCTAAGACTGAAAACATTATGATATCCATGGATAAAGAAAAGTTAATTAAAGTGTGCTCAAGATTCTGAAGTCGAATTGAGTCTATTGTTGTAGCAAATGGGGACTTTTTTGAACAACTTAAAAAATAATGACTATGTTTATGTAGTTACATATAAGAATAAATTTATTTCAAAATGTAACTTTTGTGGTATGCTGTTTATTTTACTAAAATTTTGCCAATCGATTGCACTCACCCTGTACAGGCAAATTCAGCTCAGATTCAGAGCTAGAGTGCCTAACAAACCATTCTGCCTGATAAAAAGAGAATGCTGGAAGGTAGGATCTACTCGGGTTGGCTTCATGGATATGCAAGGTGTACTAGTCTCTGCTTAGAAAGGCTCCAGCTTGGTTTACTGCTGTTACCTCCATCTTGAAATAATGAATAAACTTAGAACAGAGAGCCCTGAATTTTCAGTTTACATGAGCCACCCAAATTAAGTGGTTCTGGGTCTACCATTGAAAGCAATCAAGCTGACAAATGAGCTGCCTTTTTCTGGTGGTGGGGCTATCTACTATTCCGTGATTCTGAAAGTTAATGTGTTTCGGTGTAACTTGTAGACCCCCGTTCCATTCTGTGGTTCCTGACCTCTCCACCAGGAAAGCCTCCTGGGTACCTCCTGCAATTGGGGTGTAGGGTGTGAGTAGGTGGTTCCCTTCCTGTGTCTTCAATATCATAAGTGGAGAACAGGCTGAGTTTTGGCAGGGATGCCTCTACATTTTTGGGTTGTGTTACTTTCTACTCCTTTGACACCATGTTTTCTGTCAAATGAAATTTATGGACACATTATAGTAGCTGACAAGAACAATGAACCTCCAGGATTTCCCCAGGAGAAACTTCCACCTGCCAAGTGAGAACTTCCTCCTTTTGGCTAGCTAATGTGGGAGTTTGGCTCTCCTCATTACTTCCTCAGCCTGTTGTAAACGCTGGGAATGCCTGCTTCACGAGAGCTGGCCCAGGAGCAATATGCAGCTGCAGCTGGGTCTTTTAGTAACTGTTCCAGGAAAAGTCAGCTGGGAGAGGTCACAGCAGTTACCTTGGATGTCTGCTTTCAGTTGCTTAGCATACCCCCTTTAACAAAAGTGTCTAAGTAAATGTGGTTCGGCCCATGGCTAACAGTCAAGAAAAAGACAAACATGCAATAATACACATCCCCCAACACCTTCTTTATAACATCAGTTGTTTGTTATTATGTTTCCTTGCTGATCAGTCTTCATTTAGGTTGTGGATGCCTTCTGAATAGCAGTGAGGTACCTTACAAAAGCACTGGACTGAAAGTTCGGAAAGCTGGGTTTCTAGCTAGCTTTTTCTTGCCTGATTAACTGAGGGCTTGAGGTAAGCAACTGCTAAGTCCTGTACTTTATATTCAGCCCAGGAATTTTATCAGGCATCATATTTGGGAAATGGGTAGATCTTTGAGCTTAAGTTGCCTTGCTTTGGCTCAAAGCACATAGGCTATTAATCATAAAGAGATATTTTCTGAGGTCATTTTATTTACTGTACTGTGAGTTTAGTACCAGAAAAATATGTAGACTGTCCAGGCAAACAAGAGGCTCAGTATGAAAAAATTCCATAAAAGGTTGCTTTCTGGTTTCCTGTGTAAGGCCATGGAATCTTGGTTCTGACAGGCAGGATCCACCAGGGTCAGGTATTATATAGGACATCTTTAGATAGGTGTACAGATTTAGCTGCTAGAAAAGAAACCAAATGTAACAGTGAATTTAATGGAGACAGACATTGTAATTCCCTTTCAAGCAACCCAGAGTTTCCCAGGGGGAGACACCCAGGCCCCTTCTGTCTTGTTGCTCCTCTACAGTTAGACTGTTGCTTTCATCTGCATTGTTCTAAATGGCTCCTACCACGTTCATAGTCCAGGAAACAGGATGAAAAAAGGTAGCTTAAAGCAAGCTGCACCCATCACTTTCCCTCCCAGCCTGACAATCAGAATTTAGTCTGTTTGAAAAGAGGAAATATGTTCTCTATTCTGGGCAGCCATGTGGTGCATGTGCTGGTAGATACTGGCAGATAAGTAGCAGTCTCTGGCATGTGGCTTTTATCTTGGGAATTGATTAAGTTGAACAAAAGTTCTGTTGGAAGCATCTGCACTCCTGATCTGTCATAAGAGCTTTCTGCACTTTAGTATATAAACTAACATGCAATGTTAGGAAGACTAAAACAGGTTATGGCACCAACTATTCATCATCCTTTGAGGAATTGGTGCAAACCTTAGCTGGTGTGTACATGGATCTGGTGTCTGTGCTGGCCCAGTCTGGATCTCCTCTGGATATCCTGCAGGATTCTTATTCTGATTGCTATGGAATGTCAACTTCTTTCTTTACAACACATCTCCCTCAGTCCTTGGCTTCATTTAGGATTGTCGAAGTGTGGTCTTGAAGCACTGATTTTAATGGAAAGCAAGCTCAGCTTCCTTATAGTATCCTCTGTAAATACTGCAGCTTCCAGTTCCTCTAACCTGAATTCTCTGTATCTCCTTGTGGGATTTATGTACTTGTTTCTGTAGTGACGGCAAGGGGCCCACTTTGGTGGGAAGAATTATTTCCTACTGAGAATCAGAGCAGATAAATGATCTCCAGCTGTATGAAAACATGCTCTTTAGTTTCATAATCCACACAACATCTGTGAGAGCTGATTTCAGGCAGTGGCATGTCAGCAGAGTTAGGGCAGTGCTGTCTGATTCACGCAAGGCTGGAATCTAATAGGCAAGTAACAAGGGGTGCTGAGGGGTATGTTAGGCACTGTAGCATTGAATGTGGCGGTATCCTTTTCCCATCCCAGCTCTGCAGATTTTGCAGAATGAAGGGAGCAGACATTTTCTTGTTGAGGACTAGTTTACTCAATGCTTCCAAAAAATGGTTCTAGGATTGTTTTATTTTTAGCTTCCAAACATGACTTGGGCCTTCCTGCTTTCCTTTTTTTCTCTCACATTCTGGCCTCCTGCAATGCAGTTGCGCCTTCTGTGTTCAGATTCAAATCCTTTTCATTCATTGAAGACTCAAGTACCTCCTCTTGCAGAACCCCTCCCCCGGATACCAGCCTCTGACTCTTCATGACACTTGATTTTTCCTTATATATTTTTTATTGGTTGACCTCAAACATTACTGATCTCTATTATTAGGTACTTAACTTCCCATATTTTGACTTCCTTTCTCATTTAGGTTATGAACATCTGAATTCTTTGTTCATGCATTCATCAGTCATTTACTCATCACCTAGTCAATTACAAGACCTGTTCTGTGCTGGTTACTATGCCAGGCCACCCAAGGACACATAATTCCCCTCTGTAAAATAACTGAGAAGGTAAGGTGGTTATTGGAAACAAAAACATCAGAACAAATGATTACTCTGATAATTAACATGTGTGCAAATGCTTTGACAGACCATAAGAAAATCAACTGCCTAAAAATGTTAGGAAGTTTCATGGAGAAGCTAACATCTTTGATGGGCTATCAGATAGAACAGAAAGGCAGGAACTGAGGGACGCATGAGTATTAATGCCTATGTTCAACTGGGGGGAAATGAATTGGAGGTCTATTCATGCTGGGTGGGGCAAAGAGGAAGTTGAGTAGGAGGTAAGCTGAAAGGATAAGGTGGGCAAGATGGTGAGCCTGTTTGGCTCTGCTTAAGCTTTGGGATCATCCTAGAGGTACTAGGGAGCTTTGAAAATGAAAAATAAGGGGTGGCATGATCACATTTGTATTTTAGAATGATGATGTGGTGATTCAGTGTGAAAGATAGATGGATCGGGGTTGGGGAGTGAGATTTGAGACAGTTGATCAGTTAGGTAATAATTCCTGTTAGATGATGACACTAGCAAGATGAAAGGTGAGGAGATGTCCTGAACTTTAACAGTGGCAGTGGCTAGGAAAGAATGAATGAAGCACATTTGTAAGTTGATGATGTTGACAAATTGGATGTGGAGGAAGCTACAGATGCGGGAAATCTTCACTCCTCTGTGTAAGGTCCTGTTTTACCTTGTATCTGATACATAACAGCTAATTTCTAAACACTGTATACAAATGATGCATCCTTTGTGGACAACTCCTGACATTTAGACAGTATTGATATTAGTTGCTAAAGTTGCTTATAAACATTTCATGTGAGAGTGTATTGTGTGAATACAAGATTTTGTAGTGTTGATGATCAATCGTCTTGGTGATCGGAAGATTTTCTCATTCAGCACTCCTTGTGACATTTTGAGGATGGAAAGTGTACATTATGGGAGTGCAGATAAAAAATGTGTTTCCTGCTATGTTTTAAAATGAAAACTGAATAGACTTCTGGTTCAGATGGTGGTACAGGTAAACACAGCTCACCTCCTCACACAACTACATCAAAATTACAACTAATTAGAGAACAGTCTTCACTCAGAATCATCAGAAATTGAATTGAATGAAGTCTGACAACTACGCCATGAAATAAACCACACCCATCCAAACTTGTAGGAGGGGCAAAGATATGGAATGGGCTGTTCTCTCACCCATGTGTAGTGGATAAAAATTCAGGAGGGATACCTTGGGAGTGAGGAGTCCCAGCCCTACACCAGTGGCCCCAGCCCAGGGTGCCAGTGGCAAGAAGTTAAGCCCCTATAACTTCTGGCTGCAAAAACCAGTCGGGATCAAGTTGGTGGAAGAACCTTCTGGAGTCCCAAGCAATTACCCTTAAAGAACTCACACATGGACTTACTCAGACTCACTCCCTCTGAGTTCTAGCACCAGAGAAGCAGCTTGAAAGGCATGCGTGGCATAGAGGGAGGAACTGAATTTTCTGGCACCGAAGTAGGAGCTGGAGGACAGTTTTCTCCCAGACATAAAAGTGGGCAGAGGCCATTGTACCTTTTCTGATCCTCTCCATTCCCTACCTACAGAGCCACAGAGCTAGCAGGCTGGTACCATATCTGAGATGCCATCAACCTGGCTAACATTGTTTGCCCCACACTGAAGATCCCCTGAGACTCTATACCACCAACTTACAGCTCACCCAAACTATTACCTGTGACTCTTCTGTATGACTGGCTGGTTTTGGCTCATGTCTCACAACTTCCTAAATCCTATCAAACAAGCAACAGCTGCCCTCAGTGAGCCCCCCAGCCCCATATCTCTTGCTAAGTGGCCCCAGGCACAGCTCTAGCAGCAACCAGCCTAGATTCATAGCTTGGCTTTGCCTGAGAATGCCTGGCACAGGTAGCGGCATCTCATATTGCTTTATAGCTCATTCATGGTGGCCCTGGACAAAACACAGGTGGGGGCTGACCTTGGCCAGCACCACCTAGGAAACGCTAGAGCCTGCACACCCTGTGGACAATTACAGACCATGTTGAAGTGCCACCACCCTGACACTGCACAGCTTATCCTCTCAGGAGGGCAGAGGTTGGTGGTCAGGGAACAGAACCAGTCCTTGCAGGTGACTGGCCTGGGTAAATCTGTCTCACTGACTTGCTAACAGCAATTTATTCAACAAGTAGAGGGTGTACTCAGCCCATATGAACAGTGCACCTTGAGTATCCAGCATTGGTAATAGGGGAGGCTATGCCACTGGACTGTACAGGCCATGTACTACATTAGGCCATGCTACCAAGATAGGGAGTCATAATACATAGAAACAAACACAGGGAGGATGCCAAAGTGAGGAGACAAAGAAACATGGACCAAATGAAAGAATATATCAAAACTCCAGAAAAAGAACTAAACAAAATAGAGATAAGCAATCTTTCAGATGCAGGGTTTAAAACTCTGGTTATAAGGATGCTTGAGGAACTTAGTAAGAAGCTCAACAGCATAAAAAAGATCCAGTCAGAAATGAAGAATATACTAATTGACATAAAGAACACTTTACAGGGGTAAAACAGTAGAGTAGATGAAGCCAAGAACCAAATCATTGGTTTGGAACATAAGGAAGGAAAAAATAAAATAAAACAAAACAAAACAAAAACAAACCAATCAGAACAACAAAAGGAAAAAAGAATTAAAAAAACCCCCAAGGATAATGTAAGCAGCCTCTGGAACAACTTCAAGCATTCCAACATTCACATCACAGGGGTGCCAAAAGGAGAAGAAAAAGAGAAAAAGAGCAAGAAATAGGAAATTTATTTGAAAAAATAATGAAAGAAAACTTCCTAATTTGGTGAAGGAAACAGACATGCAAGTCCAGGAAGCACAGAGAGTTCCAAACAAGATGACTGCAAAGAGGCCCACTCCAAAACATATTATAATTAAAATGCCAAAGATTAAAGATAAAGAGAAAATCTTAAAAACAGTAAGAGAAAAGAGGTTAGTTACCTATAGGGGAGTTCTCAGAAGACTGTTGGCTGATTTCTCAAAAGAAACTTTGCAGGCTAGAATGGATTAGGAAGAAATAGTCAAAGTCATGAAAAGCACGGGTATACAGTCAAGATCGCTCTGCCCAGCAATGCTATCATTTAGAGTAGAAAGAAGGGTAGATCAAGAGCTTCCCAGACTAAAAAAAAAAACTGAAGGAGTTCATCATCACCAAGCCATTATTATAGGAAATGTTAAAAGGACTTATTTAAGAAAAAGAAGATCAAAACTATGAACAATAAAATGGCAATGAATACATATCTATCAACAATTGAATCTAAAAACAAACTAAGCAAACAACAAGAACAAAGACAGAATCATGGATACAGAGAACATTTCGATGGTTGCCGGATGGGATGGGGGTGTGGGGGAATGGGTGAAGAAGTGAGGAGTTTAAGAAGCACAAATAGGTAGTTACAGGATAACCATGGGGTGGAAAGTCCAGTATAGGAAATGGAGTAGCCAAAGAGCTTATATGCATTACTCAGGAACATGAACAATGGTGTGGGGATTGCCTGAGGGGGTAGGGAGTACTGGGAGGAGGGGGACCAAGGGGAAAATATAGGACAACTGTAATAGCATAACCAATAAAATATAAGTATAAATTTAAAATAACAGAAAAACTAAAATGCAAATTGAGTCTTTTACTTCAGGTTTTATCAGTTAAAAAAATAAAAATTAGAGAAATAGCTTTCTAATTCTTTCCTGCCATTCCCAAAGAAAGGTACTATGATGTTTTACTAAATTCAAGCCGTATTTTTTTGTGCTTGTTTACTGGCACGTGGCCAGCAATCTGAACAAAGAAAAGGAAATGTTTCTTGGTATGATCTCTTCTAAGACAAAAGAAATGCTTTGCCCCTTGGGTCGTATATGCCACCCAAATGGCAGATTGAGGAGGTTTAGGAGAATGTCTTTCTTATTGTTTGGTACTGCCCATAACCACATAATTGTTTGCAAGTTAATTGGTTCTGATGCTCCATTGTTTCCAAAGCAGATTAATCTTTCTTCTCTCCATCGCTCTTTTCCTCCTTTCCTATTTGTTACACTCCTTTGCTGTAGTGCCTAAATGCTTAACAGTCTGTCTGCTGATTTCCTCAGCTCCCAGATACTCAAAATAAATTATCTTTATGTTATGACTGCTATTAACATGTTCCTGTTTGTCTTGGCCTCTGCCTTATGGTAGCTGTCTGCCTTGAACATTGCATCATAACAGTTGTATAACCTCTTCCAAACGTTGCAGCAAGCTGGACTTTATAAATGCCTGTAGGGTGAGAGGAGAGAATGGGGTTGACTTGCTCTTGGATTTTTAAAAGAGAAGCTCCCTTCCCTGGAGATTTCTGTAAGTTGATCTTTCCCAATGAATATGAGAGGCTCACACTGTTGCAACCATTTCTTGTCCAATTATTCACTGGCCAAGTTGAATGAAGGGATCCAGCAAGATATCAGCACTAAGTTTTATGAAAAATGAAGTGGTGCTACCTTGTTGATGTAAAACTCTAACCAGTTGTCTAGCTTAGTAATTTCAGAGCTACTTAGAGAAAACACAGATTTAGAATTGAACGGTGTATCTCTTGCGAGGGTTTGCTGGGCTGTTAAGATTTAGCAGTTATTTCAGAGGGATTTGAGCCCCTTGGGAGGCTTCGCTCCTCCACATTCCTGGTAATGTCCTCAGAGGGATCACACCTGCACTTTTACCTAAAACTTTCACCAACTCTGCAAAAGGCCATCAATCCAAAAAAGTCTTTGAGCAAAGTAACTAGAATGTTCTGTTCCCCCCCCCCCACAGCATTAAGGAATGCCTAAGCATGTAGTATTTGAAATTAAGGATTTTAGGTTTTATGTTCAAAAGAACTTTACAATTTGAGAAGCTGACAAAAAGCAGTAATTAAATGGTGAATTGTTTGGATGGGAAAGGAAAAAAAAGTACACATTGGTGGTTACAGAATAGACAGGGGAATGTTGAGAAGAATAAAGGAAATGCAGAAACCAAAGAATTTATATGCATGACACATGGACATGAACTAAGGGGGGCATGGCTGGAGGAAATGGGGCACTGGATGGAGGGGGGGAAAGGGGGGAAAACTGTAATAGCAAAATAAATAAAACATTTAAAAAATAAAATAAAAGGTGGAAATTAAATATCTATTCCACTGATTTTCAAATTGTGTTCCACTAGAAAGTATCTGATGAATAGCTTGGGGCATGGAGAGAGGTTCTGCATCCTCCCTTATGTTGGAACAGCTCCACACTTTTTTTTTTTTTTTTTTTAAGATTTGTATTATTTTTAGAGAGAGGGGTAGGGAGAGAGGAAGAGAGGGAGCGAGATATTAATGTATGGTTGCCTTTCACCTGCCTTCAGCTACGAATATGGCTGGAGACCTGGCTTGCAACCTTGTTATGTTCCCCTGGCTGGGAATCGAACCAGCGACCTTTGAGTTTGCATGCTGGTGTCCACACTTTTATCTGTTCTGTATATTGGGCTTCAAAGTAAAGTTTGGTTATAAGAATGAGTTCTGCTGCTTACATAATTGGAAAATATTGATCTAATCCAACTTCTTAGCTTTACAGAAGAGGATACTGAGGGCCAGAGAGGTTTTATATTCTTCCCAGAGTCATAATACCAATGACCAAAATGATCTAGAATATTAATCTCTTGCTTACCAGTCTAGTGCTCTTTCTATTTGCAATAACCATTGAATTCCTTACTGCAGCCAGGACCAGCATGGGCCTATTGGCACTAACCTTACAATTTACATAGGTCTTTAAAGAAAATGGGTACAGTCTATGGAGAAGTTGTAAAGCATGCAGGTTAAATGTGTAGACTGTGGATATGGACTGTCTGGGCTCAAGTCTCTTCTCTGCTGTTATTTGCTCTATAACCTTGCATAACCTACTTACCCTTCCTGGGGCTCTGCTGTTCCATCTGTACAATAGCTGTTGTGATGATGAAATAATTTGATGCATACACAACTACTGTCAACAGTGTGTGGCAAGTACTAAATGCTCAATAAACATTTGCTTGTATTTAAAAGCTTGTATCATCAGGCTTTTTGGATCCTGGGCTTTCTGTAAATTTTCCTTGGATAGCTTGCAGCTTGTTGATCTTATTATGTTTGCTGCTGAGGATGACCAGCATGTGTCCCCTCATGTCTGGCTGTGGGTCATGCAGCAGGAGGGAAAACAGGACCATAGGCTGTTTGAACTGGTAACTTATGTTCCAGCTGCATGTAAGAACTGAGGCCTCGTGACTGAAAATGATTTGCCCAGTCTCATGAGATTTCCAAATGGAGGGCAGGGAAGAAGAGACACCTGACATGATTCTGGGAGGCTTGTAACCTATCCTAAAACCACTTCTCCTTTGTTGGACCAATATGTTTACATTGCACTTTAAAATAATTTTTTTTTTTTTTTGACGTCAAATTTGCTTAACATGAAGATGACCAATTTACAGCGTACACTTCAGTGGCGTTAGTACATTTGCACAACTGTCTCAATCCAACTCATTTTCACCTCTTTCAAAGGAAACCTGTACCTGTTAAACAGCCACTCATCATTCCCCCTCCTCCCAGGCCCTGTCAACCACTAATCTGCTTTCCATCTTTATAGTTTTATCTATGCTGGGTTTTCCATGTAAATGGAGTCATAAAATACGTGAACTTTTGTATCTGGTTTACTTCACTTAGCATAATGTTTTCAAGTTTCACCCACATTGTAGCATGTATTAGTGCTTCACTTCCTTCTGTGATTTTTATGTTGCGTTTTGGTTAAAGTTCCAACCCCCCTACCCCGGGCTTTGTTTCCCAGGATCTTTAAAGTGAGGGTAACTGACTCTAATTCAGTTTCTTGCTTTACTGTTCCTTCCCTTCCACTCCAAACCCCAGTCATTGATGAGGGGCTACACAGTGGTTCCATTTCTTACTACAAACCTGTTCCTAGTTTCTCAGGGTAGAGAAAGCTCAGCCCCGTACTATTCTTGTGGAGCTTACTCTTTTAACAGTACCCTCCCCCTGCTACCACCCGCCATTCAGACATGAGCTTGTGCCCAGGTATTTGTGGACTCGGAGGGCTGGGCTGACAGGTACAACATGGAGGAGACATGGACGTCAGAAGCTGGACAAGTCAGCCCCCAGATAGTACCCAGGAGGGGAGATTTTTTTAAAATCACCATATTAATTGGGTGCAATAATTCCTGTTTTAAGATCAGATCTAATGCTGAGGAATCTCTGGCATCCTTCCTTGGAATCAGTTACAGTCAATTCCATCACATTTTACATCAGTTAAATGACCTTTGTCCAGATAAAATCTTGCCCGACATCGAGTTTTTAAAATTTTAATTTCCTTACTCTCATCAATAAAGAATTTCATGGATTATTTTGCCAAAAACATGTTTTTAGAGTCAGGTTTTATGGGTTCAGTCTTCGTTTGGGCTGTGGCGAGGAAAGCGGCATCTCCCTTTTCCTGACGGCACAGTCATTGGTGGCATTGCTTCCGCCCCTCTGCGGGACTCTCAGGTGTGCCCTGGGGTTCGCACTTTGTCCGTGTGCAGGCGCCTGGGTTTGAGGTGCTTGTGAGGCTGTGTCTGTCTTGTTCATGGGGTCATTTGTGCTCACCTTTGTGGAGCACATGGGTGGGCCACAACTGGGCAGAGCTGTCTGGAAAGGGTCAGGGCAGCAGCAGGGATCTGACAGGCATGGGAAGTTAAGTGGGCGGGAGGCCACATGCCACAGGTCTGAAGCTGTCAGTCCAGGCCCCTTGCACTTGAACTCAAAGAAGCTGAACTGAGAGCAGCTGAGGCAGAAAGGAGCACATGTGAACTTTTGTACTGCAGGTGATGTACGGAGTAGCTGGAGGGCCAAGCAGGTTTGGGTCACTGCTCATGAGTTTAGGTCCTGAGGCAGAGCCAAGCTTGCTCCTGACCTTTTTGATCTTGCGTTTTATTCCCCATGCCAGGCAAAAACCACAGGTGTGTGTTCGCTGTGGCAGGCAAGCCAGGTCTCACAGGTGAGACTTTATCCCTCACTAAGGATGGACAGAAGCTGAGACCTTTTCAGAGGTTACCTAACAGGAGCTGCTAATGGGGATTTTGTTCTGTTGTGACCAACAAGGGAATTTTAACTTAACTGCCTGTGGCCCTCCTTGGCTTCCCCCACCAGGCAAACCCTGGTCTCATCATAAAAAATGGAACATCCAAAGGGTCAGACATCTCTTCACTCACTGACTGGTCCAACCTGGATTTTGAGATCCTGTCTTTCTCTTTATTATGGTCTCCACATGTGGAAACTCAAGAGCTTACGGCTGCTTTCCCCTCCCTAAGCCCTCTGGTATCCAGGTGAGTGTGAGCTACACAGCGCGCCAGGCTCTTTGGCTTACAGGTGGGGACTGTGGTGAGCTGGCAGCCAAGTTTAGCTTTTCAGGCTAAACCACACAGATGACAAGGCTTTCCTGCCTCATCTCCCTCCTTGTTCACCCCATGTCTTTTGTTTGGGCAGAAGAGGGTTGAAGAATGTGTTGCTTTTTCGTTTTCATCCTTATTTTCTGCGTAAGTAAAGTTTGAAAATCAACCTGCTTGGGTCTCTCGGTGTCCCTTAACTACTATAGAGCAAAGGTTCTGCGTGCACAATAGAACCACTGGGGAGACTTCAAAACTCTGATGCTCCGGCTGCACTAAACTGATCAAGTCAGTCCCTGTGGGGAGAGCTCAGGCCCGCGTTGTGTAAGGCCCCACGATGGGCAGCGTGGCTAGGAGCTGCTATCTCAGTGAGTCAGCAGCGATGGACTAGCTGGCACAGTCTCGGCCATCCCAGCCCATTGCATCACTCTGCCTTCCCTTTCTGGGTAGAATCACCAGAAAACTAAGCTTCACCACCAGTTTAAGTTTAGTGTCTGAGGCAGCACAATGAGCAAGAACTTGGCTTCTTATCCCAGATCCGCTGGTTTGAAATCCTGCCCCTGCCCCTTACTGTGCTGTTCGTGCATTGTAGGGTGGTTATGAGGATACATTTGAATTATTGTCCATAAAAGTTTTAAAGGAGCAATCAGCTCATTGAGGTGCTAAGTAGGTATTATCTATTGTAGATGATCTATATCCATAAAACTACTGTTGGACGGTAAACTTTAGCTCTTTAGTGGTTTCTTTTCTTAGTGTCAATTTCCTCATCAAAGACAAAAGTCCCTGCTAACCTTTCACCCTCTCCTACATTTTCTTAACACTCTGATGGTTCCAGAGATGTGAAAGTTGATTCCATCTCTGATAAATCCCAGCTTTAATATCTCCTTGGATTTTCTTATACAGCCAGAAGAGCTTTGGTACCGTTTGGACTATAGATGGCTCAGTGGCTTTCCTTGGTGACTTAAAAAGATTTTCCTGGCAAACTTCTTCAAGCCCTGCTCTACCCTTCCCGGGATGCCCAGAGAATTGGCCACCTGGACAACACCCTCAGAAAGGGCACTTTTGTTTAATCTTATCACACATGTGGAATAGTCATGTTTGTTTGCTATTTCTCCATCCTGGAGATAAATGGTCAATCTTCCTGTTAGTGTGTGCAAGTGTGTGCATAGGGGGAAGGTGGGTAGGGAGGTTGCAACCACAAGCTCCTACCTGGAACTTCTGCAAGGTCTGCACAGGCTTGACACAGACATGAGTGGGGAGAGGGCCCTGCCTGTGGGAGTCCCCACACCTGGGTATGGAGGACATGTTCTGAGGCAGAGCTTGGGGAAATTCCTGTGGTCCAAAACACCCATCCATCTCTGCTTGAACTCTCTCCCAGACTGCGGTTTTATGTGTTTTTATTGTGACGCCCATCAGCCTCAGTGCCACGGACAGTCCTTAATGTGAACCAGCCATATTTGGGGTCTTCTCTGGCACAAGCCCATGTTTACAGAGAGCACATATTGAGATTGGACTCTGGTGCTCTTGAAAAGGATTTAAAAAATGGATTGAGCAATTTTTTCCCTCTTGACTTAGTAAACCTACCAAATGCATCTTTTTAACTGAAATTAAAGTAAGGAGAACTGATGTGTCTGAATAATTGACAAGCATGAAAACTTGCTGGGAACAGCAATGTTATTAGGCGTCTGTGTTTGTGGGTGTTCGAATGTGAATTAAACCAATCCATTACACTTGTTTGGTGTTCATTGGGGCTGCAATGTTTTTATGCAGAACCCAGGAAAGGAGATACAGTTTAGTGCTGTTTATTGGTGACCTTGTCTTGTCCTCTGAATTATGGACAGGCAGTTCAGAACAACAGGAGGGGATGCTAGCAATCATGCTGTGTTTTCTGTATATTTCATATCCATGTGATGCTGCTGCCATCTCAGGCTTGGAGTCTGAAGTAGAGAAAGTGAGTGTGGCTTTTAAAATAAGAAGTATTTATAGAACTAGGTTCTGATTTAATAATCGCTGAAGCCCTTGTGCTGGAAATAACACAAATCAGTAGCAAGAAGAATCTCTTCCCCATAAGACCCCCCCCCCCCCAACACACACACACACACACACATACAATGTTTTCTCTTAAGGGCCTTCTTTGTGAAAAATCTAGCATTTGCCAATCTGATCAAAAGGGTTTTAAACTGAAGGTGGGGTGGTAGAATAAAATGCCAAGAGAACCCCTATGGCACTGACAGGAGCATCAGGGTTGGTGCAGTGATGTACCTGAGCCATCCCTGGGGGTGTTCTGCTGGCCTAGTCCACCTCTAGAGTGGGGGTGCATGGGCTCCCCTGTTCTTGACTTACAAAGAGCCCTCGGGAATGTGTGAACAGCACCTCCATAGCAAGTGGAGCACAAGCTCTGTCCAGCTGGGTCCTCTTTTTGACTACTGACACAGATCCAGATGCCTGCTCTCAGTGGTCCTCAGCCTTCACATGTCCAGGCTGTAAGCCTATCCTGAATGCTCTGGGTAGGAGTGGGGAGGGGTGCAGGTATCTGACACCTTGGGAACCAGAACACTAATCCTTCTTTCCCTCCAGACCCAGGTTACTTTTATACCTTCCAAAGAGAAAAGTCTGATTATACCCTCTTTCTCAGAAAATTGATCTTCACCCCTTTCTTCCATGCTAAATGTCTTACATTGTCCTCAAGGTGTTAAGGGCACTATCTCCAGGCCCTTAAATATGACTCATCTTCTAATCCTAAGGGCAAAGATTTCCTGGCAATTTTATGCCAAAACAGATGAGAAAAACAGCAAAACTCCTGCTCCCCCTCATTGAATCATAAGTCAAATCTCCAGCAACCATCTCACTACAGGGAACAGAGTAACAAATCATCCTGGGCCACAGGAGACATAGCTGCTAATAAAGCTAAAGGGAACTTAGACACCAATGATAGAAGTAGAACATCCAAGAACAACCAAGTGATGTTTGCACTGCCCTAGTCACCAACCAGAGATAGTTCTGGTAGGAACACTGACAGAGAAAGAGATGAGGATGGCAGAGGATGTATAAGTAGCTCATGTTTTGGCCTAGAGAAGAAAATATTCATGAAAAAGCAAGAAATATTTTAACATATTATCTATATTATAATGTTTATTAATACTAGTAGCAATCACATTCTGAATATCTGGTATGTCTTAGACCTTTGGAATGTATAGACTCATTTTAGTCTTCACAACAACCCCATTGGGTGTGAATCATTATTCACATTAGACAGGTGATGAAAATGAAGCTTGGAGCAGTTAAGTGACTTGCCCAACCTCATACACTTAGTAAGTGTCAAAGCTAAGATTTATATCCAAGTCCTCTAGATCCAAAGGCCATGTTCCTTCTTCCATGTCTCTTGGTTTGTGAAAGAAAGGACACTTTCTCTGTGATGCCAGAGAACTATATTAGAACTACCGGGAAGACATCAGAGGAACAGATTCAACCTGACATAATGATGACCTTTTTCATAGTCAAATTTATCCAGGGATGGAGTGAATAGCCCTATCTGGATCTATGTTTCCTGTTTCTCACTGGTTTTCAGCCCAAGGCTGAGAGGCTAATGTTGAGGGTGCAGTGGAGGCTACTGGATGTTCTAAGATGGAATTAGCATGTGACTCTCCGATGATTCTTCTACGTTAAGTAAACTCCCAAACACAATCTCAAATAGAGGTCAGTGTAATATGCTGGGACAATACCCAACTACTTCGAAATCATGTAAGAATTAATTGCACCATCTAATGTTATGAACATTTGTAGTTTCCCATTTATCATTCATTCATTCATTCATTCCTGTATTCCACAAATGTTTCTCTGATTGCCTCCTTCAGGCCAGGGCCTGGAGATAGAGTGGTGAATAACAAATACACAGTCCCTGTCCTCAGCAAATCTATAGACCAGAAAGTCAGAGAGAGAGATGTGTAAACAGGTGCTTTTAGTTCTTCGTGTAGATTTAATTAGGGAAGTATGTATAGCATGCAAAGAGATACCTAATGCAACTTTGTGGAAAGTGGGGAAAAACTTGGGAGCCAGCCAGCTTGGTGAGGGGTGAAGAGAAGAAAGGTCTAGGCAGAGGTAACAGCACAAGTAAAATCCTCAGAGCAGAGATTTTCAACATTTTTCATCTATTGGCACATATAAACTAATTACTAAAATTCTGCAGTACACCAAGCAATATATTTTTTGCCGATCTGACAAGAAAACTAGGTATAATTTTGATTCATTCACATCGGACAGCTATTGTGTTGGCTGTTGTCATTTTTTATTTGACAGTATAAGGGAAAAGAGGTCAGTGCCCCTGGCTAAATAGTCAGGTACTGCATGTTTTTAAAATTCTTGCAGCACACCAGTGCGCCTGGCACGCCGGTTGAAAATTGCTGCCCGGGAGGCTTGACAAACTATAGCCCAGATCAGAGCTGCAAGTAACCCAGTTGCACACTTTGTGGGCAAGCACCCCCTGCTGGTGTAGGATGAGCTCAGTGCCCCTACAGGGGTCTTCTTGTGGCCCCCCACCCCTTAAGTGTGGAGCCCTTTGTGAGGATGCACAAATCTATTCCAAGGCAGTGTCTCTTGCTACTCAAAACTTCCATGTCGAAATTCTGGAGGGGTTTTCTCCCCATCCCCAAAGCCAGAGCCACTCTGGATTTTTAAAAAAGAAATGGGGTGACTGTTCTTTCTTCCACTGGGTTTTATGTTTTGCCACTGAGAAACAAAGCAGGGCTGTTTGTGACCCTGTGTTTCTTGGAGTCCGATGGTTCTGCAGGCGTCAGCTGTGGTCTGTTGGACTCACAGGGCAGGAGAGGGGAGGATGATGTTACACGGGGCCAGCGGCAGGGCGGAGGGAGTTGGGTTCTGGCAAATAGACATCTCCGTTGGTCCCATCTTCCTTCTTTCCCCCCAGAAACCTCAGCATAAATGTTTTCCATGCCAACACCTTTCCAGTGCAGCCAAACAGAGCACAGGGGGCCTCCCACAATGTCAATGACTTGGATACACCTGAATCCCAGTGGGGGCACAACCCAGATTCAACCTGGGATCCCCATAATGCACCTACATCCAGGTGTGATTTCAGAGCCCCCAGTGTGATAGGTGAGGGGATCATCTCATTATTTTCCTACCTCCAAGGCAGGACTGTACTTAAACCATCTCAGACAGATGGCTAACTGTCCTATTTTAAAAGATCTCCAGGGAGGCCGATTCACAATTCCCTGTGGCTGTCTGTTCTAGTATTTAATCATCTTCATTACCAGTGAGTTCTTTCTGCCACAACTAAATCTCTTTGGTTGTGATTTAAATTTTGTTTCTTGAGGGTAATCGCTATGGATCTTCTGCTTCAGGGGAGGGGAGGATTCTGGTCCTAATTTTGTAGCCTGGGGAATCATCTATTTTAACTCCCTTCTTTGGGGTTTATTCCCTTTATTGGTAAACATGGGGGTTGAATTAGGGATCATTCTGAAAGCTCAAAAGCTGTGACTTTTCAAAATTAACAGTGCTGCATAGGTATCCTGGGCAATTGAATACTTCACGGTGATAATAATGCTTTGTCGCATGAAAAGCTTGTGGTTGCACTTTGAAAGGATGCCATACAGACCTGGCTCAGAAAGCCATCTTTCCACCAGTGGTGTAGAGTGGGACTGAAGAAAGGAACAAAGAGCTGAGGGGCTGCGGCCACTCAAAGTAGGACCTTTCAGAGTCACTGCAGGGTAGGAACCCTGCTCGCCTATTGGATGGAGAAGTGATAGTCATGTTTTGTGGCTGCTGCTCCAGCCTGTAGCTCCTGACAGCCAAGAAAGCAAATAATCCAAAGGAGGGCAGTCCCATGGTAGGCTGGATTTTCACCCCTCACCCTTCCCTGCCTTTAAAAAGCCGATGTCCTAGGAAAGGTAAAATCTTAAGCCACTGTCATGTAACTCAGCAATGAGCTGTTGACTCATATCCAAAGAAAGGAGCTGGCACAGAGTAGCTACTGGGCCCACAGAATGGAGGGGTTCGAAGGATGCCCAGGGATGGGGAGTTTGCCAAGGACAAAGGCAAAGTCTCCATCAGATGCAAGAGGATGCTGAAGACAAAGCTACTTATTGCCCAGTTTCTTCAAAACAGTCACATCTGCTACCTTTGGCATGTGTGTCCTGAGGGGCCAGCTTGCTCCAGGCTGGCTTGAGATACCTTGCTTTAGGGGAGAGTTGTCAGGCGTGGTTCATCCCAGGCAGGGTTCTGCCAGCTAAGCCGCGTGAGCATCCGGGCTTCTGCATGCAGCAGTGGTTCCAGCTCCAGCCAAAGACTGGCTCATATCATGAGACAGATTAACCTGCCGCTCACTTGTGTACTCTTACCTCCTCAAGCTCTTTAAACGGAGACAGAAATAAAGAATTCATTGTTGGGTAGGCATGCAAGGAATTTTAATCATCCATACATGAGAATGTGAAATTGTAGATTTGTCTTGCTTTTATTACTGGTATTATCAAACACTGCACCGGGCTCCCTGGCCACTGACAGCGATTCTTATGTTAGTATTTCAGTGTTAGCTGGGGGTAAAGTGCATTAAGGACCCAACTCAGTCGTAGAGTACTGAGAAAGCTACACATTGTATGGCTCCAACTATGTGACATTCTGGAAAAGGCAAAACTATGGAGACAATAAAAATATCAATGGTTGACAAGAGTGGGGGATACGCAGAGCAGAGAATTTTTAGGACAGGGAAAACATTCTGTGTGATATTATAATTAGGGATGTGTCATTCATTATACATTTGTCTCAATCCTCTGAACATACTGAGAATGAAGTCTCAGGTAAACTATGGGCTCTGGGTGACTATGAGTATCAATATAGGTCCATCCTTAGTAAAAAATGTACCACTCTGGTGGGAGATGTTGATAACAATGGAGGTTGCGCAGGAGTTGGAGTAAGAGGTGTATGGGAAATTTCTGCTCCGTCTCTTAATTTTAGTATACACCTAAAACTGCTCTAATAAAGTCTTAAAAAAGCATAATTAAGCAAAACAAAACAACAACAGCAAAAGTTCCTGGGACACCAAAATTTGCCTCCGGCCTCTGAGGGATGAGAAAGAGCAGAATGGTTCTAGCTGAGTTCCAGTCTCCTGGGAGGGGCGGTGCTTCCCACTTTTTGTAGGTTGGCGGGGAGGGTGGGGGACACAGCAGAACCAGTTCTTAACTGCCAGGAAAGGATTTAAATCAGCTCAGGATTCCAACTGTCCCACATGATGAATAGTACGAAGCTTTGAAGGTACTTGAGCTTTCTACAATATGTTGCTTCCCACTTCTCAAAGTTTGGGGACTGGCAGCACCGGCCTCATCTAGAGCTTGTAAGAAAAATGTAGGATCTCAGGAACTATCCCAGATTTACAGAACCAGAATCTGTAGTTTGCCAAGACTCCCAGGTGATATGAACGCACTTTCAATTTGGGGAGCCCTGGGCTGACTAGGCCACTGGTCCTTCCATGTAGATTTTCATTGCATGGTCCTTGGCAAAATTAAGCAGCAGGCAAAATTTGGTGGGGTACGGAACTACCAATCTACTTTTTAAGTATTCTTTTCTCTTATTAAAGTATCTTTCTCCCTCCATTCTCTTTCACTTCTCATCCCCTTCTCCACACCCCCACCCTAGCCTTCCCCACAAACCCTGACAGACAATAACAAAGACAGAACTCTCAGTATGGCTCAGGTCCCTTACAGACAAGAGAAAAGACACATGAGAAAGTAATTCATGTTAAATTGTTAGAAACTCCCAGAGTTCTTTCTCAGGGTATTGTACCCTAAAATAGGACACTTAATGAGTCATTGTTTGACTTAAAGATGACATTTCTGTTCATAGAAGTTGAGTCTCTGGAGCATTTTGATCTGATGCAGACTGTAGATATCTGGGGGTAAGGGGACTTGCTTGATTATTCAGTTGACACTATGTAGGTGACCACCTAACAGACTGGCCCTTACTGAAAGGGGACCTTTAAGCTTCTAAGACTCGGAAGTTCTCATGATGCTCATAGACAATAAGTGCTTAGTGTTGCATCTCAGATACTTCTTTCATACCTATATTATTTTTAACTGCTTTGCCACTTAAACTACAAAGTCCAGTTTTAAAAATAAGCAATGGATTTTAGGAGCACTTTTCACAGGCCAAATAAACATCAAAGAAGAGCATTGGTGGAGATATGATTCTGGAACTATTCCTGGAGATAGCTGGATCCGTGCTGAATGGGATGCTGCAGTTTTGCCAGGCGGCTTTGACTTTGAGTGTCCGTTTTTCTTTGCAGCCATTGTAGGAACAGATCCCACGGTGTGTGGTATCTCTCCTTGTTATTGCTTCCTCTGAACTTTCTTTTGTTCAAGTTACTTTCCAGGGGTCCATTTCAACATCACAGTGACTCCCCAAGTGTCCTAGACACAGGTGTTCTCAGAGGTGAAATCCCTTCTCATGGATTTTTGTCAATAAGAGTTGGTAAAAGCCAGGTGCTGGTAAAAGGAAAGGCATAAAGCCTGCTAAAGATGGGACATTGGCAAATGCAAGAATTGCAAATGTTATGTAAGTAAACACAGCTTTTTAAAGTAGAAAATTGCAAAAGATAGATGCAGTAGGTGATGGTCTGTGGGGTCAACAGCCCCTGGCACATTATTTAGGCCTCTTACTAGAAAAATAAGCACCAAAACTTGGAGGCAGCATTCCAACCCTCTAGCACAGGGTCTGTTTAGTTAGGCAGCCCCATAAATAATGATGAGAGGACAAGTGAAGCAACCTTACTTTAAACTCATCTCCCTGGGTAACCTACCAGGGAGCTTTTTCAGGAACATTAGCTACCAGCTCAAGGCCAGCCTTTCATGTAGATACTTTTTGAAATGATTGAAGGAAGTAGGGCAGGTCTCCTGGTCCCAAAATATCTCTTCTACCAGCTTCCAATATGCCTGAAATTGCACCATTAGCAACATATTCCTTTAGTCGAACTCCTGCCACCACCAGCAATTAATAGAACAATCATTCGTTCATTTATCAAATGTTTCTTAAGTACGTACTTATGAACTGAATACTATTCTTGTTAAAGGAAGTTTAAAGACAAATAGAACATGGTTCCTGTCTTTGAGAGGCTCCAAGTCTACTCAGAGGCAGAAGGTCATCAAATAACCAAATAAAGGAATAATAATAAGCAGTATAACTAGTGCTTCGATACTGATAACTACAGTCTGGGAGGCTTCTGGACAGGACACTTGAGCTGAGCCTTATAGGATGCTTAGAGGATGCCAGACAGATGCCAGGCAGATGCCAAGTCTGGGGATCAGCACTTGGATGTGGGGGAGAAGTAATAAGGGATGATTTTGGACCATGGGCTCTAGGTGTAGATGGGGGCATCGTTGTGCCTGAGCTGAAGATTACAGAACTTGGGTCCCCATGAAACAGTATGTAGATGCATGATAACTATGTGTGTTTGGAGAGCACTTCTCGTGGCAGGAGTAGAGGGTGGGCAGGATTTATACAAAGAGATGAAGAATGGCAGAGACCAACTTGTCCACTTGCCACCATATTGAAAGCATGGCAGATCAGATTTTTCTTTCAAGTCATCACCCCTTCATTCAATTTTTTGCCTCCCAGGTGCTATTTTACTGCTTAGCAGAGGTTCACCAAGACTTCAGCAATGAGAGGGTTAACTAGAAGATTTCTTATTTTGAAGCTGGACAATAAAACTGTGTGTGTGTGTGTGTGTGTGAGAGAGAGAGAAAGAGAGAGAGAGAGAGAGAGGGAGGGAGGAGGGAGAGTTTTAACATTTATAATTTGGGCATTGAAATGCCCAAATTGAAGAAGACTTAAATGAGGTCTTTGTACAATGAGAAATGTTTTATTCCAATGCTTACCAAACCTGTGTAAAATTGACCAGTCCCAGGACATGAAGCTCACTCTGTCCTGTGCAATATAATTCATCTTGCTGGGGCCCTAACTAAATGTATAGACTTGACAGTAAGGAATTTAGTTTATCTAATTTCTGCCCCTACAGAATTTGCTTTCAGAGTTTTAAGGGAAATTTTCAAGTAGAAAATTGGTTACTTGAATAAAATTGTTAAAATCTAACTTGCCTTTTATGAGAAATTTGACAGAATTTGGTTAATAAAGTTGAATGGGAATAATGCAGAGATGTTGAATACTCTTTTTAAAGAATATTTTATTGTTTATGCTGTTACAGTGGTCCCAATTTTTACTTCTTTGCCCGCCTTCACCCAGCCTACTGCCCACTCCCAGTCAATCCTGGGTCATTATACATACTCTTTGACTAACCAAATGAGATCAGGCGCATTCAGGGTGGTATGGCCATAGACTTCTTTGACTAACCAATCCTTTTACCTTCTTTCAGCTTGTCCTCATCACCTTCCTCATGTCTTACAGTTGTTATTCTGTATAATGTATCCATGCCTCTGATTCTATTTTGCTTATTCATTAGAACTACTTATAAGTGGAATCTGATTGGCTTATTTCACTTAGCATAAGAGTTTCCGGTTGCATCTATACTGTCACATAATGTAAGAATTTCTTCTTTACTGCTACCTGGTATTTCATTGTGTAAATATACCATAGACTTTTTATTCACTCACCTACTGATGGGTACTTAGACTGTTTCCAAATCTTGGCTATTATAAATAATGCTGTTATGAATTTAGGTGTGCACATATTCTTTTGAATCGGTATTTTGGTACTTTGGGATTCTTAGGTTATATTCCCAGAAGTGGAACTGCTGGGTCTAAAGGCAGTTCCATTAAAATATTTTTTGTGTGAAAACTCTATACTGTTTTTCACAGCAACTACACCAGTCTGCATTCCCACCAACAGTGCACCAGAGTTCCCTTTTCTCCACATTTTTGCCAATACTTGTTGTTTGTTGATTTATTAATGATGGTAATTCTGACAGGTGTGAGGTGATCTTTCCTTGTTTTAATTTGCATCTCTCTGATGGCTAGTATGTTGAGCATTTCTTCATATGTCTATAGGCCATCTGTATATCCTCCTTGGAGAAGTGTCTATTCATGGCCTTTGCCCATTTATTAAATTGGATTGTTTGTCTTTCTGGTGTTGAGTTGTATTAAGATCTTTAAAGAGTTTGGAGATTGAAACCTTGTATGAGCTGTCATTGGAAAATATGTCCTCCCATCCAGTTGGTTCCCTCCTCATTTTGATGAGGGTTTCTTTATCTGTGTAGACACTTTTTAATTTGTTTACTTTTTTTCCCTTTGTTTCTCTTGCCTTAGGAGATATATCAGCAAAGCTATTGCTATATGGAATACCTGAAATTTTACTGCCTACGGTTTTGTCTAGGATTTTTATGCTATAGCATAAAACTTATATTTAAGTCTTTTATCCATTTTTAGTTTATTTTGGTGTATAGTGTAAATTGGTGGTCTAGTTACATTGTTTTGCATGTACCAGTCCAGTTCTCCGAATACCATTTATTGAAGAGACTGTCTTTACTTCATTATATGCTCCTGCCACCTTTGTCAATATTAACTGACCATATATTTTGACTATAGTGGTCTTATAGTATAGTTTGATATCAGGCACTGTGATTCTTGCAACTTTGCTTTTCTTTCTCAATATTGCTAAGGCTACGTGGAGTCTTTTTTTGTCCCATATAAATGTTTGGAATATGTGTTCTAGATCTGTGAAATATGCCATCGATATTTTAATAGGAATTTCATTGAATTTACATAGTATGGACATTTTAATAATGTTAATTATTCCAATCCATGAACATGGTATACAAAGGTCTGTCTGGAAAAAGTTCAGCCATTGTTAATATAAGAATAGTTTTCACAGCATCAATGTAATCTAGTGGTCAAGGAGAGTGAACTGGAATACACATGTGTGAACAATGATAACTTCATTGTTTTAGTTAATGGGGGCCATAGGTGCCATTGAGTGAGCATGTGTACTATGTGGCCATTTCATGTATTGAAAATGACTGAGTAGAGCAATGAATCTGCATCAAATTTTGCATTAAGCTTCAATTTTCCTCCATGCAAAGTATTCAGATGATTCAGAAGCTCTGAGCAACTGGTGATGGGCATCTTCATCATGACAACCCACCAACTCATGTGTCACATCTTGTGCAGAGTTTTTGTGAAACATCAGATCACCCAGATGACTCAGCCCTACCCCACTATAGCCCAGATTTGGTGTCCTGTGACTTCTAGCATTTCCCAAAGTTAAAACCACCTTTGAAAGGGAACAGGTTTCAGTCTGTCAATGAGATTGAGGAAAATAATATGGGGCAACTGATGGCAATTGTGTGAGGCCCCAAGGTACCTACTTTGAAGGGAACTGAGATGTTATTGTCTTATGTACAATGTTTCTTGTATCTTGTATCTTCTTAAATAAATGTCTCTAGTTTTCATATTTATATGGCTGGATATATTCTGGATAGACCTCATATGCTTTTACTAAGTTATATCTTTCTCAATTTCTTTCTTCAGTGTCTGATAGTTTTCTGAGTATAGGTCTTTTATCTCCTTGGTTAAATTTATTCCTAGGTACCTTTATTTAAAAAAATAATAATAAATGGATTGTTTTCCTAGGTTTCCTTTTTGATAATTCATTATTGGTATATAAAAATGCCATCAGCCCTGGCTGGTAGCACAGTGGAAAGGTGCTGGCTAGCTAACCCAAAGGTCACTGGGTCAATACCCAGCCAGGGCACATAACCAAGTTGCAAGCCAGGCCTCCAGCCAGCTCTGTAACTAGAGGCAGGTGAAAGGCAACCATACATTGATGTCTCTCTCCTTCTCTGCCTCTCTTCCTTCCCCTCTCTCTAAAAGTAATAAATAAAATTTTAAAAAATAATGCCATCAATTTCTGAGTATTGATTTTATATCCTGCTGCTTTGGCAAATTTATTAAGTCTAGTAATGTTTTGATGGAAACTAGGGTTTTCTGCAGACAGCATTATGCCGTCTGCAGATAATGACAATTTTACTTGCTCCTTTCCAAATTGGATGCCTTTTATTTCTTCTTCTTATCTGATCACTGTGGCTAGGACTTTGAGTACTATGTTGAATAAGAGTTGTGAAAGCAGATATTTGTCTTATTTCTGGTCTCAAGGGAAACACTTTTCATTTTTGCCCTTTGAATATGATGTTGGCAGTATATTTTTCATATATGGCCTTTATTATGTTGGGGAATGATCCCTTTATTACCACTTTTCTGGGAGTTTTTTAAAATCATAAATTGGTGCTGGATTTTTTCAAATACTTTTTTTGCATCTAATTATATGATCACATGATTTTGTCCTTCATTTTGTTTATGTGATGTATTATGCTTACTGATTTGTGAATATTATACCATCCTGCACCCCTGGGATAAATCTCCATTGACCATGATGCATCATCTTTTAAATATATTACTGGATCCAATTAGCTAATACATTGTTGAGGATTATCACATCTATGTTCATTAGGGACATTGGCCTATAGCTTTCTTTCCTTATTTTGTATTTACCTGGTTTTGGAATCAGCATAATGCTGACCTCATACACAGAGCTTGATGTCTTCCCTCTTCCTGAATTTTTGGAATAGTTTGAGAAGCATAGTGGTAGTTCTTTGAATGATTGGTAAAGTTCCCCTGTGAAGCTATCTCATCCAGGACTTTTGTTTGTTGGGAGTTTTTCATTACTGCTTCAGTTTCATTAGTTATCAGTCAACTCAGGGTTTTTTTTTGTTTGTTTTGTTTGTTTGTTTTTTGCTTCTTCCTTGTTTTGGTTTAGAAAGATATGTTTCTTGAAATTTTTATATTTCACTCATGTTGTCCAGTTTTTTGGCATATAGTCATTCATAGTAGTTTCTTACAATCCTTTGTATTTCTGTGGTTATCAGTTATTACATCTCTTCTTTCATTTCTGATTATGATAATTTGGATCCTTTCTATTTTTCTTTCTTTTTAAGTATACTTTATTGATTATGCTGTTAGTGTCTCAAATTCTTTTCCTTTTGCCCCTCTCCATTCCCTCCCACATTCCCAACCCCCCTTAGTTCATGTCCATGGGTTGTACATAAACATTCTCTGATTTCACCCTTTCCTCTATTATTCTTAACTTCTCCCTATCTGTCTTGTACTCACCAATTATGTTTTCTAATCCCTGCACCATTTCTCTGTTTTACCCCCTCCCCTCCCATCTGATAACCCTCCCAATGATCCCCATACCTATGATTCTGGTCCTATTCTGATTGTTTGCTTAGCTTGTTTTTGTTTTTCAGGTTCTGTTTTGATAGTTGTGAGTTTGTTGTCTTTTTAATGTTCATAATTTTGATTCTCTTTTTCTTAAATAAGCCCCTTTAACATTTTATGTAATAATGGCTTGGTGATGATGAAATCCTTTAGCTTTACCTTGTCTGGGAAGCACTTTATCTGCCCTTTCATTCTAAATGAGAGCTTTGCTGGACAGAATATTCTTGGCAGTAGGTCCTTGCTTTTCATCACTTTGAACATTTCTTGCCAGTCCCTTCTTGCCTGCAGTTTCTTTTGAGAAATCAGAAACAGTCTTATGGGAATTTCTTTGTAGATAACGCTTCTTTTCTCTTGCTGCTTTTAAGATTCTCTCTTTATCTTTAACCTTTGGCATTTTAATTATGCTGTGCCTTGGTGTAGTGTGATTTGGATCCAGCTTGTTTGGGGATCTAGCTTTGTTTTGAAGTCTATTTTGTCAGACATAAATATAGCTACCTCAGCTTTCTTTATTTTCATCTCTTCATTTTCAGCCTGTGTAAATCTTTTGTTCTAAGGTGGGTCTCTCATAGACAGCATATATATGGGAAATGTTTTCTTATCCATTCAGCTCCCCTATGTCTTTTGATTACAGGTTTTGATTTATTTATATTTAAGGTTATTATTGATAGGTATTTACTCAGTGACATTATTTTTCTTTATACTTATAATCTTCTCTCTATTTCTTCTTCTTAAGGCAGTCCCTCTAACATCACTTAGAATGTTGGTTTGGTGGTAATGAACTCTTTTAACCCCTCATAGTCTGGGAAGTTCTTTATTTCTCTTTCATTTAATTTTTTAGATTTATTTATTCATTTATTGACAATTTTTCACTTTATTTTATAATTACAATCAAAAGGAGGAGTAAGTGAGCTACATGAAATCCACTGGTGATAGGTTAGGGAGGCAGGAGGAAGCAAAATGAGGAAACTTCTGGGATTAGATAAAGTAAAATGATAGACACATCTTATACATAGGTGGGTACAGGATAGCAACACTCAACAATTAATATGATAACAGTAACAAAGAGGGATGTGTAGTCTCCCCTTGGTGCAGTATCTGTTCTTTGAGGGGTCTGGAAAAAGGAAATTTGACATTTCAAAAGTATGTTACCATAGATTAAAAAAAAAAAAAAAAAAAAAAGCCAAACAGGCTCAATTAAAACAAGATTGACCTTTGTTAGGAAAAAGTACTGGCCTAGAACATGACTACCCACCATGACCTAATATCGGTTAGAAAGTTCTTAATTTCATACCATTCTATGTGGTTACTTTAGGTCTCTAAATTTGTAGTAACCACCACTCAGGCCTCCCCTGAGCTTGTCAGGTTTAGTATGTGGCCCCTCTTCTTCCAACATCCCCCTTTTGGTCATAAATCAATCCAAAGGATGCATTCATGACCAACCAACCTTTTAGTTAGATAAGGATGTCCCACAATGCTAGGAAGGCTCATTTTTAGGATGTCTCAGTGTCAGCTTTTGTCTTTCTGAACAATGGACCATAGGAGATGGGGCAAGGCCATAACTTTGGATGGAAGCCTAGGCTGAGCTTTTTTCCTTTAAACTGAAAGGCAGGCACATGGGAGGCAGTCAAATCTTGCAGGTTTTTATTAAAACAAACAAACAAACAAACAAACAAAAAGCTGAATAATTTCTAACCTATGAGCTATCATACAGGTTTTTGCCATCTGTCTCAGTTCTCTGTATTTTGTATCTAATATAATATTCACTTATAGTTTTCATAGTCTGACCATGAGATAGGTTTCTATTTACTATGGCCCATTTACTTCCCATTGGAGGCACTAAGGTGCTATTATTGGAAGCTGTAACTGAAACCAGAAAAGCTGGTATTCCTGTTGCTTGTCATCTACCAGGCCCAATAAGCAGAGACAGGGATTGAATCTTTATGGGTGCTTTATTCAGATGGTTGATGATCTGCGAAGACAGCAAGTTTGTACCCTAACAGACTATCTTACATTCCATTATAAGTGGGCTCTTTTTATAAGGAGAAAAAAGGCACAGGTAGGGGTTTGAAATTCAGGGGAAAAGTTAGTGAGATAAAAGTTGCAGCATTCTTTCATCTTTGTCCTAGGTGGAGGTCTTTGTGTCCTTGACAGAGGTCTTTGTGTCCTCCTTTGGTGGAGGTCATCTCACCAGGTTGCTTAAGGTGGGGCATGACTTCAGTTCCTAAAATAATAGCTTTCACATATATTAATTACTAAGCTTATTAGCTGTTACCTGAACCTAAAATTTCCCAACATTTGAGCCCCCATCATTCTCCCACTGTTAGTTTAAACTATCTTATTTCTATGAGTTCAGTTTCATTCAGAAGTACTCATTTTGCTGTTGAGCACATATCACAGAGTCCCAAAACCTGGCCTGGCATGGAATTGCCAAAATATGAAGCTGGAAAAGCCAGTGTTCATGCTGTCTGTCACCTACCAGACCCAATAAGCCATGACAGGGATTGGATATTTATGGGTGCTTTATTCAGATGGTTGGCAATCTGAGAAGGCAGTGGATTTGCACTCTAACAGACTGTCTTCTCTCCTTAAATTTTAAATGATTGCCTTGCTGGATAGGGTAGTCTTGGTTGTTGGTCCTTCCTTTTCATTAATGTGAATACATCATGTCAATCTCTTACAGCCTTAAGTGTTTCTGTTGAGAAATCAGTTGACAGTCTTGTTGGAACTCCTCATTGTTAACTGTTTCTCTCTTGCTGTCCTTAAGATTCTCTTTTTGTCTTTAAACTTTGCCATTTTAATTATGATGTGTCCTGGTGTGGGTCTCTTTGTGTTTGTCTTGATTGGGATGCTCTGTGCTTTCTGAACTTGTGAACATTTTTCTTTACCAGGTTAGGGAAGCTTTCTATCATTATTTCTTCAAACAGATTTTCTATTCCTTGGTCACTCTTTTTTTCTTCTAGTATCCCTATCAAGTGGATATTGGTATGTTTCATGTTGACCCAAAGTTCCCTTTAACTACCCGCATTTTTTTAAGTCTTTTTTACTTTTTGTTGCTAGGATTTTTTTTCCTACCTTCTCTTCCAAAATGTTCATTTTACCCTCTGCTTCATTTAGCCTGGCTTTTAATTCTGTCCAGTGTATGCTTCATTTCAGATACTGCATTCTTCATTTCTAACTGGTCCTTATTTATAGTTTTTATAACCTTTTTCTTGTTGATGTAGTTCTCACTAACTTTCTTGTGGTTCTCACTAAATTTCTTGATCATCCTTTTAACCATTACTTTGAACTCTATGTCTGATATATTACTTGCCTCAATTTCATTTATCTTTTATATGGCAATTGTTTGTCTACCAATTTTAGCTGTCTCTTTTTGTTTGTTTTTATGAATTAGATAGATCTGCTGTGACTCCCTATCTTCATGGGGTGCCCTTATGTGACAGAAGTCCTGTGAGACCTGATGATGCAATCTCCTTAATCTCCTGGGCTGTATGCTCTAGAGATGTCCCTTGTGTGTATTATGTGAGCTGTCCTATTGTATTTGAGTCTTGATTGTTGTTGTCCTATTTGTTGGTGAGATTTCCACTTTGGCTGGCTGACTGAGAGGCTTAACCACAGCCCAGCCACAACATGAGATTGCACATGTTATACAGGTGCAATCTCAAGGTGGTTTCTGCCCATCCTTTGTTAAAAGTCTGTCCAAATAGTCTTCATATGGTTATTTTTGGTGTCTGTTCCCTACTTTATTTTTATTTCCAGTTGGGTCTGGAAGGAGGTGTAAGAAAGATCCTTCTACTCCACTGCCATTTTGCAACTCCAAGAGTCCTGGGTGGAGTGTAAAGATATGTCTTTCTTCTGTAGTATGGGAGAAGGATGTCTGTGAAAGGTCAGAAAAGAAAGGAAAAGTGTTCCAATCTTTGACCCAGGTTGTCCTCCAATCAGTATTAAGATTGAGTACATAGAAAAGTTGAGGATCTGGAAATTGATTCCATTAAAATCATCCATTTACCACAAGGGTTATTCATACACCAGTTTAAAGATTCTATAAATCACTCCACTTTCCAAGCCCACTTGTGAAATTGTTTACATGTCCTTGATTCACCCATACAAGAGTAGTGTGAATAAACTATTCAATATAAATACAGCATATATATTCCTTTCAGAAAAGCTTGGGATATTTTATATGTAGAACTAGTTGAAGTGAATACTTTTCATTGATTTATCTAGAACAAATTTAAAAAAATTATGTGCTACATAAATTATAAATGCCCTCAATATTATTCCATCACAAGATCTTGTGGTTAAAACCTGTCCTCTTATGAATTAGACCTGTTGACTCATTTTATGCCAGTTGGAATGGAAAACAATTCTACTAACCAGAACTTGGCAAATCCCTAACCATACACAAATCACATGCACAGATTTGTTGATTTAGACTAGTCTATTCATCAGGACAGGTAATGTATATGCTGGTGATGACTTCCAAATTCTCAGGGCTTCATTCAATTAAAGTTTACGTCTTGCTTATCCTACATGTCCAGAGGGGTCAGTGGGAGAGGTTCTGCTTCACAAAGTCACTGAGGGATTAGGCTGAGGGGTGTTTTTCTATTTAGTAGCTAGCTACACCACATGGATTCTGTGGCAGAAGAAATAAATAGGAACATCACAATGAGTCTCTGAGCACCTCAACCTGGAAAAGACATGTGTCAGTTGTACTTACATTTCTTTGGTCAGAACCAGTCCAATAATGTGCCCAAATATAGAGTGGTTGAGAAGTACTCTTTTCCATGTGTCCAAAGATAGGGGGGACAGAATATTCTTAGAACTAAACTATAGTCAAAGTTAATATAGGTGTCATTTTATAAGTAGCATTAAAAATTACTTATAAGAGCTGATTAATAACATAATTATGAGGTTATAGTCCAGTCAAAAGATGATTATAGGACTGAACATGAGAAGGGTAGAAAATAGTGTTAGTTTGCAGAGTCATATGAGATTGTTGGAAGTGTCCTGCCATACTTGAAAAGTCTTCCAAGTTCTTGGTTCCACCAGGCTTCACCTGGCTGCTAAATGGAAGTCATTTGGCAAGTTAATGATAGCAACCACTAAGAAGATAGCCTTTTTGTGGGCTGTGTAAGCCCCCTGACTTTGTTCTAAGTTGTTACCTAAATGTAGTATGGGACAATGACCTCAGTGATAACATATACCTATGATTTCTCCACCTCCTGGGACTTGGAAAATCACCCTTCAACAACTTAAAAGAATGAATGATTTAAGCCAGATCCAGTTTTCAAGTGTAATACAGGACATTTGTGCTTAGTTTTTAAGACTGTAAATATTAGGAATTATTCCTATCTGTGTAGCCTATATTAGTATTTTTCTAGATTTGACAAGATGGGACTGCTACAGATTGACCCAAGATTATCCCTATAAGAGATCCCTGGCCTCTACAACCAGAATAGAAAATCATCTTATAAAAAGAGGTCTTAAGACTATCAGTCAAGATGGTGGCATAGGTAAATACAATGTGCTTCCTCACACAACCACAGAGGGACTTACAACTAAACTATAGAACAACCATCATTTAGAGCCATCAGAAATTGAGCTGAATGGAGGTCCTACAACTCTGGACTTAAAGAAGAAACCACATAGAGACTAAGAATCAATAGTAGAGTGGATGAAGCCAAGAATGAAATCAGTGACTTGGAACATAAGGAAGCAAAAATCAACCTACCATAACAGCAAAAGAAGAAAGAATCTGAGACTTCCAGTTAAGATGGAGGTGTAGGTAGACATGTTTCACCTTCTCATGCAACCACAGATAATACCCAGAACTGTAAGAAAATTGAACTGTATGGAAGCCCAGCAACCAAGAATTTAAAGACACATTCATCCAGATAGGTAGGAGGGACAGAGATGGGAGATGGGTGAAGAGGTGAAGAGAGTTGGTGTAACATGAAGTGGATGGAGGTGGTGGAGGAAGAGACGGTTCAGATGGTTCCACATTCACATGTACCTTGGGAGCAAGTGACCTTAGCCCCAAACCAGACTGTACAGCCCAGGGTTCCAGAGTCAGGATGATAAACCCCCATAACTTCTGGCTATAAAAACCAGAGAGGGTTGGGGTGGTAGAAGAAACTGCAGATTTTCAGGAGACTCTTCTTAATGGACCTTCATGGTCTTGGAATGTACGTCAACTCTTCCACTCTGGGATTCAGCACAAGGGCAACAGCTGGAAGGGTGCCATTCACTTACAGTGGGTGAAGTGAGTGGAAATAAGGAAAGTGCTAGGCAACCTATAGAAGCCACGCAGCAGCACTGTCACCTCTCTGAGCCTTACTTCCACACAGAGCCACAAGGTGGTGAAACAGGTTGTTTCAACCCCACATAATTTATAGGTGCATTCTCTACAACAAACCATGCTACTAAGACATGGAGTCAAAGCAGCTCTACACAGAAGCAAACACAGGGAGATTGCCAAATTGAGGATACAAAAATAAAAGAACAAAACCCCAGAGAAAAAGAACTACACAAAATGGAGATAACTAACCCATCAGATGCAGAGTTCAAAACACTGGCGATCAGGATGCTCAAAGAACTTATTGACTATGGCAACAACATAAAGGAAGAAATGAAGTTTACACTAAGTGAAACAGAGAAAAATATACATGAAAGCAATAGTGAAGGGGAGGAAGCCAGGCTTTAAATTAATGATGTGGAACATAATGAAGTAATAAGCATTCAACCAGAACAGCAAGAAGAAACAAGAATTTTTAAAAAATGAGGTTAGTATAAGAAGCCCTTGGGACATCTCCAAGCATAAGAGGAGGAAGGGCAAGAAACTGAAATTTTGCCCTGGATGGTGTAGTTCAGTGGATTAACTAAAGAGTTGCCAGTTTGATTCTCAGTTCAGGGCACATGCCTGGGTTGCAGGCCAGGTCCCTGTTAGGGGTACATAAGAAGCAACCACACGTTGATGGTTTTCTCCCTTCCTTTGTCCTTCTCTTCCTCTCTGTCTTAAAATAAATAAAATATTTTAAAAAAGAAATTGAAAATTTATTTGAAAAATAATAAAAGAAAACTTCCCTAATTGGTTAAGGAAGTAAATATATAAGTCCAGGAAGCACAGAGAACCCCAAACAAGCTAGATCCAAACAGGACCACACCAATCCACATCATAATTAAAGTTCCAAAGGCCAAAAATAAAAAATCTTAAAAGCAGTAAGAGAAAAGCAGAGAGTTACCTACCAAGAAGTTCCCATAAGATTGTCAGATGATTTCTCAGAAGAAACTTTTCAAGCAAGAAGCCTTGCTAGAAGCATTCAAAGTGATGAAAAGCAAGGACCTATAACCAAAATTACTTTATCCAGCAAAGCTATCATTTAGAATGGAAGGGCAGATAAAGTGATTCCCAGACCAGGTAAAGCTTAAAAAGTTCATCATCACCAAGCTGTTATTATATGAAATGTTAAAGGGACTTATTTAAGAAAAGGAAGATTCAAACTATGAACATTAAACAGACAACAAACTCATAACTATCAACACAGAATCTGAAAAATAAAACAAAAACAAACTAAATAAACAACCAAAACAGGAACAGAATCATAGCTATGGGGATCATTTGGAGGGACATTAGCTGGGAGGGGAAAGGGGAGAATGGGGGTAAATGTACAGGGATTAAGAAGCATAATAGGCAGGTCCAAAATAGACAGGGGAATGTCAAGCATAGTATAGGGAATGGAGAAGCTGAAGAAATGATATGCACAACCCACGGACATGAATGAAGGGGTGGGAGGTGGATTGCTGGAGGGAAAGGAGGTACTAGGTGAAGGGAGTAAAGGGGGCAAAATTGGGACGACTGTTATAGCCTAATAAATAAAATATACTTTAAAAAGTAAAAAGAAAAAGAAAAAACGAATTAAAAAAGAGGATAGTGTAAGCAGCCTCTGGGACAACTTCAAGCATACCGACATTTACATCATAGAGATTATAGAAGGAGAAGAAGAAGAGCAAGAAATTGGAAACCTATTTGAAAATGACAGATAACTACCCTAAGTTGGTTAAGGAAATAGACTTGTAAGTCCAGGAAGCACAGAGAAACTCAAACAAGTTGGACCCAAAGAAGCCCACTCCAAGACACATCATAATTAAAATGCCAAAGGTTAAATACAAAGAGAGAATCTTAACAACAGCAAGAGAAAAGCAGTTGGTTCCCTAACTGCTTTTAAGTGAGCCCACATAAGCCTGTCAGTTGATTTCTCAAAATAGGCTTTGCAGACTAGAAGAGATTGGACAAGAAATATTTAAGATGATGAAAAGCAAGGATCTATAACCAAGATTACTCTACCCAGCAAAGCTATCATTTAGAATCAAAGGGCAAATAAAGAGCTTCCCAGATAAGGTAAAAGTAAAGGTGTTCATCATCATCAAACAAGAATTATCTGAAATGTTAAAGGATCTTTTTTAAAAAGGAAAAGAAGAAGGGAGAGGTGGTGGAGGGGAGAAGAAGGAGGAGGAGGAGGAGGGGGAGAGGAAGATGAAGAAGGAGGAGGAGGAGAAGAAAACATGAGTAATAAATGCATATGACCTGTATTAACAATTGAATCTTAAAAAAGAAAAGAATAAGCCCTGGCTCATGGCACAGTGGATAAGCCACTGGCCTATGAACCCAAAGGTCACTGATTTAATTCCCAGCCAAGACACATAACCAGGTTGTAAGCCAGGTCTCCAGCGAGGTTCCCAGCTGGAGGCAGGTAAAAGGCAACATCATTGATGTGTCTCTCTCTCCCTCTCAGCCCCTCTCCTTTCCCCTCTCTGAAAACAATAAATAAAAATTGGAAAAAAAAAAAAAAAAACCCAAGCAAAACAGAATCACAGATACAGAGAATGTTTTGATGGTTGCCAGATAGAAAAGTTTTGGGAGAATGGGTGAAAAAGGTAAAGGGATTAAGAACTACAAATTGGTAGCAACAGAATAGTCACTAGGATGTAAAGTACAGCATAGGGAACAGAGTAGCCAAAGAAGATATATGCATCACTCATGGATGTGGGCAGCAGTGTAGGGATTGCCTGAGGAAGTGTGGGAGGCTGGGTGAAGGAGGACTACGGGAGAAAATTTGGAACAACTGTAATAGCATAAACAATAAAATATAATTTTAAAAAAAGTGGTCTTAGGCAAATACCATATGATCTCACACAATACAGGACAATAATGAACAAAACAAACAACAAGCAAAACAGAACCAGGTACATGAATACAGTGAATAGACCTTCAGTGGGTAGTGGGGAGGAGAGAGGAAGATGCAAAGAAGGGGAGCAGTTTAGTCAAGAAACTAGTATGGAAGAACCATGGACACAGACGAGTGGGATTGACTTTGGAGGGGAGTGGGCGGGTAGGGAAGGGGACAGAGGGGAGTAAAAGGGGGATGGATGTAATACAACAACAATAAAATAAAATTAAAAATTTTATTGAAATAATTTTGCATCAAACCAAAAAAAAAAAAAAAAGCAATCTTAAGAAACAAATATTCTTTTTTCCCCCTCTTCTTTCTTCTTCTTTTTCTTGGTTTAATAAGGTGCCCTTGCTCCAAACATCAGTCAAGCAGTTCACTTGACTAGAAACCAGAAATGTTCAAGGCTTCAACATTTCTAATATTACAGGAAAGCAAGCTAGAAATTAATACCATGGAATTTTCAGAGGGATGCATGCAAAGTAACCATTCAGGAAAGAATAATCCAGAGCACAAATATGAGCTGAACCGTCATCCATGAGTAAGAAGGAGAAGGACCAGAGGTCAGAGAGAGAAATGAGTATGGATTGAATGTCAGCTGAAATACTGAAGGAAAAGTGAAATTACTGAAAGGTATATTAACAGGAGGGATGTGACTTGAATGAGAGAGTTGAAAGATGATTTCTGATATCCAGAGGAAGGTGTTTACTTTCAGGACTATGTTTTGAAGATAACAGAGACCTTAGAATGCATTCAAAAAAGGATTGAGGAAGGAAAAGAGTGTTTATAAAGCTGGTAAAAGCGGGAGGTTTTGGAAGACCTACTGAGGGGAACATTTTTCAGTTTACTTTAAGAAACCACTTTCTGTCTAGTGCTAGTGAATAGTTTTGGAATTAACGTGAAACAGTTAAGTAGATAAAGGGGTTAGGGAGGCTGGGTAGCAGTGTGAGCTCTGAATTTTAAAGTCGGTCCGTTCTTACCTAGCTGAGTTGGGGTGGTCATGTTCCTTAACTTCTCCAAGCATTCGATTTCTCTAATTTAAAAATGGGATAACGTTTAAATCATAGAGTTATGTGTGAGATTGAATATTGAGTTATAGGAATGCCTTCTGTAGTCTAGCAACTATGCTGGATTTATTTGCCATTCACTTAAGTCTTAACATGCCCATAATTTCCACTTTATAAATGAAGAAATTCAGCTTCATGGAGAGAAAAAGAGAGGTTGCCAAAGTTTCAGTAAATAGTCAATGCTGGATTTGAGACTAGGTGAAGGGACATTAGTGTGTAAGGTGGTATGGTGGGTTGAATGGTAGCCCCTTTAAATACATATGTCCACATCCTAATCCCTAGAACCTGTCACCTTATTTGGGAAAACAGTCTTTGCCAATATAATTAACATAGGGATCTTGAGATGAAGACTTCCTGAATTACCCAGTGAGCCCTTCATGCAATGATGTGTCCTTATAAATGAGAGGCAGGGAGATATTTGAAGGCCATGAGGGAATAAGGTCACATGACTATGGAGACAGGGATGGCAGTAATGTGGCCACACGACAAGGAACGCCTACTGATGCTGGAAGAGGTGAAAACTGGATTGTTCCCTTGATCCCCTGAAGGGAGCATGACCCTTTTGGATTTTTAGATCTTTAGCCTTCAGAACTGTGAGAGAATAAATTTCTGTTGTTTTAAACCACCCAGTTAGTGGTGACTTTTAAAGGCAGCCCTAGGACACTAATGTGTGCAGGAACAGCTTCCATTTTGCGATGGCCTTTGCACACCTCCAAAGTGGACACAGCATTGGACTGCATCTGAACCTAGGCAGAGGGGTTCCTTCTGGGAGTCCGTTGGTCATACATGAAACTAACTTTCTCAGAGTCTTAGCTAGTAAATTAAAAAAAAAAATCATTTTAATGACTTAACATTTCTTTTGGTATCAGCTTTCCTTTGCCAAGAGCCCTAGGTGATGAGGCCACATGTCTGCATTTCACAGATGAGCAAATGAGTTACAGGCTGCTTATATGACTGAGCCTGGACCGCTGACTTGCTGAGGTGGAAAAAGAGCCACAATCTCAACTCAAACGTGTTGTGTGAGTTTTCCCACCAGGAGGGCCAGTGCCAGGATCAGGTCCTTGATTGTTTTACTGCTTTCTATCTTTTGTGGAAAATCACAAGGGTAGGCATTTACCACGATGCTCTTATCCCTGTGTTTTGAGGTTATTGTAGAACGAGGATTGAATTCCCCTCACATGCCTAACACTCTGGCCTCCCCTTGGGATTGAAATTAGGGCTGAGCTTGCAGGAGAGTTCTTCTTAAATGCAACATATAAAGCCAGGCCAGCAGGTTAGTGGTTAGTGGGGATTGGGTCTGTCCTATGACTTCTAGATAAACAGGTGAGGAGAGATTTTAAAGTGATACAGGAAAAAACTCTGCCAGGGGAGGTTCTTAAATGCTGACATGGGTTGTGAAGGCATCAGGTCTTTCAGAGGGGGCTAGGGTTACTCTGTATCCTTTTCAGGCTCTACTCTCTGAATTGTGAGGGAGTTTTCCTGAAGTCTTCTTTTCCCTTCCATCTTAGTTCTAGTACCTTACATGTGTAGTCGAGTGGACTGTGCACAACTTTTGGGTTTGCATAGATTTGGGTTCAAATCCCAAATCTATCACTTACTGACCAAGCAAACTTGAGCAAAAAGAATCAACATCTTTGCTACCACAGTATGCCTTTAACTAAGGGCAGTATGTCTTTCTGGCAGGCCTATAGCGAAGACAGGACACATAGTAGCACTTGATAAATTTTTCTTAAAAGAATGATAATAGCTAACATTAAATGAGAACATTGTACTTTTCACATACTTGACCTGGATGATTTAACTCTCACAACACCCCTCCCCCCAACCACTAGGGAGGTGGATACCATTGTTACCTTCATTTTGAAGAAACTGGGATTAGGAGGTAAAATCAGGTGACAAGTTACCACAGGTTGCAGCAGGGAGAACCAGGCTCTTCATTATGGTTCAAGTTCATGCCATTGTAACTGACATTCATTAGGCGTTATTAAATGATGGCAATTAGTGTGAATTCAACAAGTACATATTGAGGGCATCTATGTGCCTGATAGTATTTACTAATAAAAACACCTAAGCAAGTAACCCAGAAAAAGGTGGGAATACTGTACTAATGCACCAGTTAAGTTTAATCAAGGAAGCAGTCTAACTATGAGTAATGGATTGATTGTAGGGATGCAACCTTACCCCCTTATGGGACATGGTCACAAGTCTGTTGCCTCTGCATTTGATGGTGGTTCTGAAGTTGCTCAAATCAGTAGAGCTGGAAGTCTAGAAGAAAAGATGGATGTGGTGTGGGAGAAAGCAAGGACAAAGTAGAACTCCCACAGATTAATGGGATCCCTATTTGTGTCTCGCCACTTCCAACCTTGAATATGAAAAACATAAGGCAGGCACCCTTTTCCACAGACATGCACTTTGCCCAGGACTCAAGAGTAGCTGAAGAAGAGCTGGCAGGAGCTGGGGGAGCTGTGGGCTCACACCAACAGGGGAAGCCAGCCACCGGGTGACAGTGTGCCCTGGGCTGAAACAGCCCCTGTGGTCATGCATGCACTGACCTTCGCAGCAGGAAAGCTGCTGCTTCACTTCTAACTCCCAACTTCTCCACAAATATCTGTTGTGGACACCCTAACTTGGAACCACATAGGGAAGGTAATTCTGAAAAATATAGTTCTAGTTTGGTTAAGTTGACTACATACTAAACCAACACACTGATGTCCCAACTTCTGGCCTCTGTGAAGGGTCACTCCTGTGGCCCTTGATTAAGGTAGAGAGGGTAACCTGTTGGAAGGCACATTGAAGCAAGGCCTTCTGACTCACCTTTTCCTACTCTGGTTTGCCATAGGGTTTGCCCAGCACTTGTACCTTGTCTGAAATGCCCACCTTTATAGATACATGCAGACAATCCTATGGGTTAGAAATGAGAGAATGTGATATATTCCCAGAAGGCACTGTTAAAATGTACCCCTTGCTTTGGTGTTCCTAGCTCTCTACCATCAGCACAGAGAGGCTGACACTTACCAGGCATCTGGAAATGCAACAAGGAAACCTGAGCACTTGTAAGAGACTCTGGAGAGGTAATTTTTGCAGGTGGGCAGAGGCACTTAATGCTGAGAAGCTGTGAGGGTGAGCAGAGAGAGAGAGGAAGGGAAGAGACACCCTTGCAGCTTTGATGGGAGAGCTAGTCCAGAGTGATTCATTAGAAGTGTTACTGGGAGAAGAGTGAGACTCTTGCCTAGGGAAGGGAAGACCCTACCTGGCAACCTGGCAACCTGGCTTCCAAGGCCTTGGGTCAGACAGGAAAAAGGAAGAAAAATTTACCTGTAATTCCAAAGAAAGCTATTATCAACATTATGGTGTGAATCATTTGTAGTCTGTATCCTAGTTTAAATATATACCTGTCTTTATAAGAGAAACGGAATCATAGCGTACATAATATTTTGTGTAATATTTTGTATAAAAGAACCTGGTTTTCCTTTTAGTAGTCTTTTTCATGTCACTAATATTACCCCCTAATATTGTTTACATCCATGCAAGGATTTCATTATATAATGCACCTCCGTTTACCTATGAAATGATTAATGGCATAGACCCTGAAGACAGACTACTGGAGTTTAAATCCCTGGTCTTCCAACATTTACTAGCTATGAAAACTTGGGCAAGTGAGTTGATCCTTCTGTACTTTAGTTTCTTCACCCGTAAGGTGAAGATAATAGTGCTTTTCTCATATAGTTGTTCCTGAAACAATAGGAACAAATGACTTTTTACATGTAGATAATCTTGCAATGTTATTATTTAGCCAACATTTTTGTTGGATACTTAGATGGTTTCCAAGCTTTTCACTCTAACAACTACACTATAATTAACAAGTTCAGTGCACTCTTAATTGCTTTCAAAGAAAATATTTGTGGTCATATTAAGGAATCTTTCCCAGAGGGAATCATGCACTCAACATATATTGAGTGTCCATGTGTACAAAGAATTATGCTATGCACAAAGAAAAACGAATACAGTTCTCTCCCTTAAGATGCTTAAAATGCAGTGGGGACAGAGAAAAGGTGCACTTGTATACAAATATAATACTATGCAGAAATATAACACTATGTAGATAGAGTGGCACAAATAAAGAACTATGGGAGAAGAGAGAAGAGCAAGTACTTCAGCAGAGGATTAAATCACTCAATAAAAGAGAAAGAAAGATTTCTTCTTCAGCTCCCACCACTTCCCAAATCCTCAGTTCAGAATTCAAAATGGTTTCCGTTTGTCATGTTGAGAATTTGTTACCTTGAAAGAGAGCACCAAGGGCTGGGTTCCAAAGTTAGAAGCTGAGATATGGGCTTACATTGCAAGACCAAATATTTAGGAAATACCTTTTTTTTTTTTCTGGAAAGGAAAGAACACATTTCACAGCTGAAAAGAGAAGTGAAAAATGAAACTAAAGAAGCATGACGGTAATATTTACTTACTAGATTTATATAGTGCCTACCTTTAGAAAAAGCCTGGCTATAAATCCAGCACCTATTCCCCCCACCCCCCGCAACACACATGTGCTCTGTTCTCAGCTACCTGGCTCTTTGTGAATTCTATGCAGTACATTTTGCAGTTGTTATACAGTCATTTTAAACTGTTCATTCCCTGTCCCCAACCCAGCTCACCCTGTCATTTTCTCCAAGAGTAGGATCATGGTATGAATGCAAGTTTGGAGGCAGACACTCTGGACTAAGGTCCAGGTTCCACAGTTTACCATCTAGGTGACCCTGGACATGTAACTTAAATCTCTAAGTTTCAGTTTCCCATATGTAAAATGGGGTTAATAAAAAAAATATCACCTGCTTCACAGAATTGCCATGAGGATGAAATAAGTAATGCCTGTAAAGCACCTGTCACAGCACAGAGCACTCAGTAGTGTTAACTATTATTTTTATTCCTGTTCTATATGTATAAAGATGATGCAAGCCAATTTGAATACTAATTTAAATAAATAATCAGGTACATGGGCCTGGAAACATAGGCCTATAATGGACCCTAAAGCTAAACAGGGGAGATATTTGGATTTATGTCATTCTAATTTTTCCTATTAGGTTAAAAACTGAGTATGAACATACCAGAATGGTAAACAGGCTGGGTTTTTCTTTTTCTTTCTTTCTTTTTTTTTTTTTTTAATTTTATTGTTGTTGCATTACATCCATCCAGGCTGGGTTTTTCATGTAGCCAACAAAATCTAGGCTGCTGTTCACAGTAGAATGGAGACAACTGATAAGCTTAATGCCTCCTACAGGGACAATTGCATTTTAAACTGGGACCAAAACCCTTGGTCAAAGGTAATAAAGCTGGAGTGGAGGGGTTTCAGACATGGAGCAGGCGTCAGAGGGAAGCATTTTGATACAGTGAATTCCAGCACTCTTGAAACATGGCATTCATTCACTTACCCATTCACTCATTCGCCATTCAATACATGTTTATTAAGTTCATATTATATGCCAGGCCTTGTTCTATGCACTTGGGATACACTGGTGACCAAAAGGACGAAGAACCCTGCCCTCATGGGGTTTACATTTTAGTCGGAAATACAGACAATGAAGAACGCAATTAATGAATAAAGAGATTATACTGTATGTTAGAGAGGAATTAAATGCCATGTAAAAAAATAGAGAAAGGATGAGATTGGAAGTGCTGCGGGTGGGGTGGGCAGATTTCAGTACTAAACAGGGTAGTCAGAATGAGGTCTATTGAGAAGGTGAGATTTGAGCAAAGATTTGAAAGGGAGTTCACCAGGTGTATATCTGAGGAAATAATGGGGACAGCTAGAGCAAAGGGCTCCAGATGAGGGGGAGGGAAAGGGGGGGGAGGGGGAGAGAGAGAGAGAGAGAGAGAGAGAGAGAAAGAGAGAGAGAGAGAGAGAGAGAGAGAGAGAGAGAGAGAGAGAATCATTCCCAGGGTGTTCAACACCCTGGCTGGTGTGGCTGAAGCTAGTGGGAGAGCCGTAGGAGAGGAAAGAACAACAGAAGTTGTACATGGCTATTCATGCAGGTCCTTGCAGGCTGCTCTAAGGACAGTGGCTTTTCCTAAGTGACATGAGGAGCCACAGAAAGGCTCTGAGCAGAGCAGTGCTGTGATGTGACATTTTAAATGGATTCCTCCCTTGTATTGAGAATCACAAGACCAGTGGGGAGGGAAGACCAGGGAGAGCAGCCTCTGCACAGACCCAGGTGAAGGATAATGTTGGCTCAGACCTGGGGGCTGCAGGGAGATACTGAGAAGAGGATTTAGCTGAAGGTAGAACCACGGGGTTTCCTGAAGGATTGGAGAATGAAAGAAAGGAGTCAAGAATGATTCTAGATTGTTGGCCCCATCAAATGCGATGGGGAAGGCTGTGTGAAGTGCAGGTTTTGCACAGAAAAAGGGATTCAGTGCCGGAGCTGTGTAGTGGACACCCAAGTGGAGATTGAGGGTAACCTGGCATTCAGGAAAATGCCTGGGCTGGAGATACAAATTCGATACAGACAGCTGCTTCAATCTATGAAGACGATCACCCACGGAATGAGTGTGGATGGGCAGCAGGGAGGTCTGACCGCAGAAGATCCTTGCTCTCAAGAGAGGGTCGTAGGCCCCCCTGCCAGGGTTTAAGAAGCCCACTCTAGAGGAGCCCAGGCCTGCAGGGGGTGCCATGAACTTGCTGTGGCTGCAGAGAGATGGAAATAAATGTTCACTTCTTCGGGAAGGAGAATTTCTGCCAGAGTGGCAAAAATAATTAAGAGAAGTGGATAAGGATACCCTAGTTGAACACGTGCTCCGATGCCTCCAAGGAATTAGAAAACCTCGGTCCATTAATCTATTCAGACATCTGGGCACCACTGCCTGGTCTAGGTGGCTCCGCCCTCCCTCCCTTTCTCTCTCTCCCCTTCCCTCTTCCCATCCTCGCCTGTTTGTCACTTCTACAACCACTCTGATTATAATTGATCAAACAGAATCACGGAATCACCGCTCATTTTGCGGTTTTGTTCACTGGCCCGATATGCAGAGACTCTGGTAGCTGGACAGATTATAGTCCCCTCTGTAGGAATTCCGCTCACAGAGGCCTTCCCGCTGTGGACCGCCGCTCAGGGACGCGCCGGCGCTGCCGAGGATAACCGGGGTGGGCGGCTGGAGGTGGCGGGGAGCGCGGCGGGCGTCCGTGCGGCGCCAGAGCCCCACGTCCGCCCACGCCCCGCCCCCCGGGGGGCGCCGCGCGCAGCCCCCCGCCGCCCGCCTCTCCAGGCCCGCAACTCGCTTGCGCCCTTTGACGTCATGTGGGCAGCAGGACTGGTCCGCGGCGCGGCCAAGGGCCGAGCGGGTGCTCTCCGGGAGCTCGGTCCGCTCTGTGCGCCCTGCGTCGTGCGCCCGACTCCTGCGCGCCGCCGCCGCGCCACATCTGGAAGCGTTCAGCGAGTCTGCCTCCAGCGCGCCGGGCGGGCGGGGAGGGCGCGGGCGCGGGCGCGGCGGCGGGCTGGGCTGGAGGCGGTGAGCGCGGCGCTCTCGCGCGCCCCGTGTCTCCCTCTCTGCCTCTGCAGAAACAGCTGCTGCCAGAACGGCGCTCGGCGCAGCGGGGCCCGGAGCGGCGGCGCCTCTTCCTGCCTCCGCGCCTCCGGAGTTGCTGGAGCTTCTTGACAGAGCAGAGCCGAGCGGGGGCCTCGGGAGGACTGGCCTGGAGCGGCGGAGACGCTTCAGCCCCTGCTGGCCCTCCCGCTCTGGGGGTCCATCGCTGCCCTCGCCCCTCCTCTCCGCCTCTTCTCGCGCTGCCTCCCTCGGTTGATTTTTTCAAACGGTGGAGCCGCCAGAGGTGCGGGGCTAAATTCTTGGAAGGGGCCCGGATGTACTGAGGATGCATTACAATTTCACTCAAGGAGGCAGTAGTGGAAAGGAGCAGTTTTTGGTGTTTGATGCAATAATGGGAATCAGGTAATCATCAGGAGGGAAGAAGAAATACCGCAGCTCCACGGCTTCCTCGAATTTTGCACGAAAGCCTCCTGCCTCGGAGGAAGGATTAATCCAGACCCGCTTGGAGGGGGGTGTTTTGACATTTCCTCCTCTTTGTGGCTTCTCCTTTTAAAACAATTTTTTTGGTCAATGGTCAATGAAAACACGAGGATGTACATCCCAGAGGAAAACCACCAAGGTAAGGCTGGCCCCGCCACCCGGCCGAGGCCCTTGAGCGGGCTCCCGCCTTCACCACCCTGGTTCGGCTCGCCCCGGGGTCGGTCCCTACTGAGTTGCCTGGGGCGCCTCCGCTTTTCGGGACCGGGGAGACCGGGCCCGAACCCCCCGAGATCGAGCGGAAAATTCCCGCCCCTCCCCCTCCGGTGCCGGCTTCTCCGGCGCATGTGTTTCCTATGAAATTCCAAGGCGAGGGGGAAAAGTTCCCCAAGTGTCTGCTTCTGCCTCGCTTTTTCTCCTTTGCCTGGAAAACCCGACTGCCCTGTCCGCCGCGCGTGTAGGGAAGGGGGCGCCGCTGTCCTCTGGCCCCGCCGGCTGGGGTCCCTCGCCTAGCTCGGGGCGCGGCTGGGAGCGCGCGCGCGCACCCCGCACCAGGCCGGCCCGGCGCCCGGGCCGCCGCCCGGCGTCCCAGTTGCTTCTGGGGGCCCCTGCCCTGGTCAGCACGCTTCGGGGGTGTGGGGATGCAGATGCGAGTCTCCGCTCCTCCGTCCTACAGCTCATCTACTCCACCCCGTGCCACTGACCCGAGCGTGCCCACGCCCGATGTGTTCTTATTTGTACCCAGATGTGGGCTAGCACCTGAGGATGTAAGCGGTAGGAGTCGGGTGGCGTGTGGGCTTTGCTTTATCATGTTTTGAGGAAATAATTAAAGGGTGCACCGAGCTCACGGCTGCACACTATTGACCAGTGTTCTCTAAACATCTTCATCTTGGGCATCAAGTGTCAGCAGTTTCCTCTATGAGGAGGAAAGGCTTTCAGGTAACTATTCACTTCCTGAAAACTTTCTCCCCGCCCCCCTTATTAACAAGTTATTTTTTGGCATCGCTCAGCAATTAGGGTCATGATGGAGTGTAAGGGGTGGTCTTGCTGGAGTGTGGCAGCCTCCAGGTCCGTCTCTGTTCTCCATGGCTTTCTCTGTCTGTGGGTGTAGTCGCTCCCTTTTCTCTTCCAGTTTCCCAAGCCTCCCTGTTTACACTCTTCTTTCAGTCTCTTCTCCTGAATACCTGTCGCTATTGGTCCTGCTACTTACTGGGTACTTCCAGTAGCTCCTCTGAGGACCAGCCTGGGGGAGGGGCTGTCTCCATGTTTCTTCTTTCTGGCCTCCTCCCTTCCTTTGCCCCCACTTCCACCATTTGGGGACAGTGTCCCTACCCTTTAGAGCCAGAAGCTGCCAGGCACCCTCCCTGCCTGGTTTCCATCCATTGCCCATCCTGAAACTGATTTGGTGACTGCTCGCAAGCTTGGGTGGCAGTGCGGGGATTTTGGCCTCTTTTGGTAGAAAGAATTTTGTCTTGGGTTCTAGGGTGAGCCAGGGCTTTGGGGTCACAAAGGCAGCTTCTGTCTCTTGGTTTCTCTACGCTGTGCCCCAACCCCCACCTGTCCTGTCCCTTTCTTAGCTGATGGAGTAAGGGATGGATTAGGAGGGAGGGAATCAGAGACACAAAGGAAAGGGGTGATCTTTGTGAAGAACAGGGGTAGATTTCTCCCTTCCAAGTTCTCAGCTCAGTTTTAAGCAGCCTTGAAGAGGAGATCTCTGTAGTATTGCCCTTACTCTTCCAACAATGGCAGTACACTGTGGTAATGGTTATTATTTACCTAAGGGTAACCTTAAATAGTTCACAAGTTCTCCTTTTAGTGCAGGATGAACCCCTTCTTTGCCCTTTTCCCTTCTTTTGCCCCTTTGTCCCCCAGCAACGCCCTCCCTACACACAAATGCAGGGAGCAGACATTAAAAGTCGGAGCTGACCCTGGAGAGGTTCGTGCGGAAGATGGAGGGAAAGGGAGGGAGCGAGCAGGGCCCAGAGCTCTGCCTTTCCAGTAATATGCCAACGAACACTATGGCAACCTGAATTCCAGTTCTCTCCCTAGAAGCTGCAGTGATTATATAATTCACAGGAGCGGGTTTGCCTCCATTCCTGGATGCGGTTCTCAGGTGAAAGAGCACCAGGATCTCTGTCTCCCTCCATTTCCCATCGCCCTTCCTGCCTTGTTAGCATTGCCCAGGTGGTTTCGGGGGAGAAGAGGAGGGTGGCCAAGGTGGGGAAGCAGACCTGAAAGAGCATGAATATTTACAGGGAAGAGGTTGCTCTGACTTAATAACCAAATGGACAATGAAACATTAATTGGGGGTTAGAGTTTCAGGAGAGAGAAGAGAAGCCAACCGATCACCTCAGAGCAGTGATGGTGATGAACTGAAGAGTGGAGAGCTGAAAAAGTTGCCAGTCGTGGGGCTTCTCTTCCTTGACAGGCTGGATGGGCTGGAAGGTACTGGGGTCAGCCCTGTTCCCTTCAGCTTCTCTCTGCTTCTCTCTCTCTCTTACTCTCTTCTCTTTTCCCTTCTCCTCTCTCTCTCTCTCTCTCTCTCTCTCTCTCTCTCTCTCTCTCTCTCTCTCTCTGTGTGTGTTTTGAGAGTCCAGGTGTGGAGGTGGTGGCCAGTTCAGTTCATGGAAACAACTTGCAAGTTCCCTGAAGGACATACTTCTGACCCTAGGTTTCAGGCTGGAAATGGCTCCTGTCAGCCTCACCTCTAGTGTCCTATCTGCTCTGGTCCCACCCTAGCCTTCCACTTTTTTGGGCTGGTTTTCCATTTCGGTCTCCAGCTAGCAAACAAGTTTATTAATTAGTCAACCACTTAAGAAATAAAACATCAGTATGTCCCCTGGAGACGAGGCAGAGGGGAGAAACATGTTCTGGAAGTGGATGGCACCCTTTGCTTTCTTTTTAACTACTTAACAATACGGCAGAATAGTAACCATATTAAAGCAATAATAATGATCATGGTTAACTCTCTTTATAAATGGTCAAAGGACAGTGTTGCTTGTACATTAGCTGTGTCGGTTAAAGAAAGCATGACATGAGCTTCTCTTTAGATACTACATGGAGGAAACTGGAAAAAGGGGCTATCGAGGTTCAAACTATTGTTCAGATACTACATAAGGCTATATTGTAAGAATCAGTTATTATTTCCATAGAACACATGGTAACTGTTGAAGTGTGTACTTGTACATACTACATACCACACACAGAATAAGGTACAGCTATTTTAAGTAGGTTACACAGGAGCCTAATACACTTTGGGGACTCCGTGTGTTGCAGAGAAGAATATTGGTAATGCAGTCTCTTAAGACTGGATATTTGTACCTCATATTAAGTGGATAATTGTGCTCTATAGGTATAATACTCTGCAAGTGAAATGGTGAGCCATAGCCCCTGGAACATCTCAGAGTCTTGGGGATGACTTAGGACTTTTCCTTCTGTTTTCTCTTTGACTTAAAGCTGCTTGAGGTGGGTTCTTCTGTGTGTAAGATCTAGACTGAAAGGGTCCAAGGAGCACACTGAATGAGGATTTTGAGGCCCTGCTAATCTTTTATCCCCATCTCCTAGTACAGCCCCTGGCTCATTCTAGGCCCTTAATAGATACATGACTGAATGAATGTTTGCTTGTGTCAACTGATGAATGCAAACCCAGCAAGACCTAAAGGGGCTGTAGTTTCTGCCTCTCCCAGTAGGTGGCGCTCCAGGGCTTAAGAGTCAGGGCAGGGCACTCCTGTTGGGTTTGGTGAGGGAAGATGTGGAGGCTTTGGAGAGAATTTCCTGTTTGCTGTGAGTTTGTATTATGCCCGCACCTGCCCCATGCAGAGAACCCCCATAACCAGTGTTTCTCCCCATGCTACCATACACACACCCCAATATGACTGAGTCCCTTGGTAACTTTGCCACTCTGTGGCCATGAAAACCCACTTTGGATTTCTTCCATTCTATTGCGACTGTTTACCTCAAACTTCTGTTTACCTCTAGCACAGACAGCATCCTGCAGAGCCTTGAGGGAGCCTTTCGGGCGATGAGCTGAACTTGTTATGGCTATATAATAATTTTCTCCCTGATTTGTCATGGATGGTTTAACCAGAGGGGCTGGTGAAGCATGAGATGACCTAAAATTTGGGATCTGGAAACCCTAACTTACAGGGCTACAGAGCTTGTCAGCTCAAAGACAAGAAATCATTTTCCTTCCTTTATTAAGGAAACAAACAACTGGGTACATTGCACAGCTGATTTCTGTTTATGAGTCTGGCTGGTCTCCTGCTGGGTAATGGCAGAAAAACTCCCGAGAGGTAGGTTAGGAAGTAACTGAGATTTGTCCTCATTTTCAGTGATGTTTTCCAACTCCTGGTGTTTTCCATCCCTTTCTTCACTTGGCTTTCTTAGTTGTTGTGGCAAGATCTATGAGGTCTGAGAAACTCTTGCCACCGTGTTAAGAGAGGGTGAGGGAGTGGCCCGAAGCACTTTCTTCCTTTTACAGTAATTCTTCCTGCAGTTGTTGGTTAGAGGGTAGTTACAGGTCAGCCAGGGTCCTTCCAACTGTCCTGGGACTCGGAAACCAATGCTCAGCATTCAAAATCAGGGGACAATTTTATTTTCTAATGTGGACTAAGGAAAGCTGATAGATTGTTTGGGAAATACCTGGAGACTTAACAATGAGGCTAATTAGCAAAAGAATCACATTGATTTAGTCTGTTTCTAGAGTCCATCCTCACTGTTGCTTAAGTTAATGATGGGCCCAGTAAGAGGGACGCAAAAAACTCGCAAACAAAAGGCATGGGAATTGTTTTTGCAAAATATCAGGTGTGAAATATTTAGCAACACCAGTGTTAAACATTCTGATAATGAAACAACACTCTAAGCCATGCCTATCATTATTAAAATAATTTAGTAAACACCTGTTTACATGTACCTCAAGGTTAAATGCTGTATTAAAAAAAAAAAAAAAGTGACAGTATCCCTCTGGGAAAATGAAATGCCTTTCACTGCTGTTTGAAAGCCAGACACGTAGACTTGAATGGAACCCATCACCGGAAAAGCAAAATGGAGGGCCAGAGTAATTAATGAGATTGTTTGAACTTCAAACTCATGTACTCTGGAAGGGGTCTTCTGTGTCTTAATTCCCAGATAGGATGCTTATTTGTTCAAGACTGGGCTCACTGGCCTGATGTCCATTTCAGGAGACTTTCTTGCTCTTTCCCACTAAGCTGAAGGAGCACTTGGAGGCAGCTGCTAGTGACAAGAAGGGAACTGGAGTGGAGTTTCAGGTTCCCAGGGGCCTTGGGAAGCCAGGGCCTTGCTGCAGTTCTAGGCGTGTGGACAGGTAGGTGGGCACCCAGGAGGGCTTCCTGAGAAGCAGAGCCGTGAAAAGGCTGAGAGCTTCAGGGAACAGGGCTGGTGGGAGTCAGAGGAACACAGGAAGAGGCCCAGCTGATGGGGTCTGTGGTTAATTTGTGGAACCTGGTTAGGACAGTACTTGTGGAACTGAATTAAATTTAAATGGGGATTTAAGGGACATAAGGAGATCAGCTTGGGCCTGGAGCTCAGGAGTCAAACAGGGCTTGCAAATAGGACCTTACTTCCCTAGAGACCACAGGAACTAAAGGAATAATCTGGCTTTGAACAGTGGGATGAGAAAGGGAAGGTTAACTGGCAAGAAAAGCCAAATCCCCTCAGCCCGTCCCTTCCCCAGACCCCACCAAACTCTGCTCTCCATCACATGTTCACTTTAAAATGGTCTTCTTACGCTGTACCATGTATGCCATGTGTGTGAGGGGGCCATTCTAGATTCATGGGCTTTGAAGGGTTTGTCAAACAGACATAGAAGAAATGTAACATCTCTTTGGGAATTAACTTTCTAGGATTAGAACATTTTATAGGTAAAAGGCACAGACTATGTTTCTAGTTGAGAAAATGGAGGCTTCTAAAAGTCAATTCACTCAGGCAGGGATATGACAAAAACTAGTTCTTCAGTCTCTTTCTTTTCCCAGCTGCCTTCTCTCTTGACCACACTTGGTGTGTGAAACCCTCTAACAGAGCATTGCTTAGTGTTTCTGGTTAGGAAACCTCTCACCTTCTCCCTGTCCCCCTGCCCCCACCTCTGTATTGGCTTAACGTCATTCCTAAGATATTAGATTTGGGAACAGAGTGGGGATGGGTGGGGTGTCTATCATTGAAAAGGTTTAAAAATAATTTTTTAGACTGCAGAGGAAAAGTTCATACATGTTCACAGGGAACTTCAGCAAAATTCTGATCACTATTTTGTCTGCAAATGGATATGCCTCCAAGCCTTTTTATATTTGCTCTCTTCCTTCCTGCCCCAGTCTAGGCTCGTTTTAGCCCCTTAAGGAGAGTGGGGTGATGAGAGGCCAGACTGTGCTGCAGGACATCCCTTGACGAGCTGTGGAGCGTTCTTTGTGGACGGGCCAGCTTTGCTGTTGGCCAGGACGCAGAGATGCAGATTAACTGCAGGGTGGAAACTGTGTGGACATTTAGGTCGCAGCTGGCCAGAGGTCAGGCTGCCATGAAATTGTACCTGAGTTGGAAGAACAAAGGCTTCTTGCTTCCTTTTCGTGGTTGGTCTTCTGGGACACTTACCTCTTCCCTGGGGGGACATTGAAATAAGGAGTGGTGGCTTAAATTCAGCACATGGATGGAAATGCATCTAGGACCCGAGCCTGACATTCCCATCTTCCTTGAAATGTTCGTTGGCTGACTTGTTGCTCTCACATACCGTCTCTCAGAAACTGGGAGGCCTTCGAGTCTGATCTGCTCTCTAGCTTTAGGACGGAGGCCTGAGCCAAACTAGGCTACAGATGTGGCCTTTGAGATCCCTGGAGGAAGCCACCATTTCAGAACATAGTTTTGTGATAATTCCATGAAATATTTAAGCTGCCAATTTGCCGACAGGGTTTCTGTTTCTTTTCATACACTCGCTACACTTGGCGCTGCCCGCTTGAACCCAGCTAAAAGGAAAATAAAATAACTGTTTCCCGTTCTTTAGAGAACCAAGCCAAAATCCAGACAGTAAATGAATGTATTGCCTGTGGGCAGAAATGTTGACTAGTTTACTTAATTGAGCCGTATTTACTTTGTAACCATTGTGTCCTGTTCATATCTATACCTCCCCCCATATCTATCTCTCTATATCTCTATCTAATTATCTATATAGCATCTATATCTATGTATCTATCTCCTTCCTAAATAATCCATCGCTAAAAACTTTGAATGATGCTGGTTAGAGGAAGTAAAAAAAATAATGATAATAAAAATAAATAAGGCTACAGCTAGCAAAATGACTGAACTCACATTCTCTGACTTGGTCTCTTTTTCTGAGAGTTTTGAAGGAATCAGGTCTCACCATTTCAACCCATAAAATAGTGACGATAGTCCTTAGCCAGTGAAATTCACGGGTTCGCTGTGAGGCTCTGCATGGGAGAATGAGTGTGGATCACGGTGCAGGTATCTGTTATTCCTATCAGAGATCAGAGCACTGGAGTTTGAGAAAGCAGCGCTGTGAAACAACTTGCAAAACATTTTGAACAACTGTATGTGTTATTGGATGGCTGACATTCAAAATTTCAAGGATGGAGATGTAAAACAAAGAGAAACAGAATCTGAGGTGCTAATCTGGCTAATACCAAGGGAGAAGTGACAAATCAGCCAAGAGAGTCCTGGTTTTTTGGTTTTCTTGGTAACTGTTAACCATCCTGAGGCTGGTAGGACTCCAGGATTGTGGGGCCATTTGGACTCAGGGTTTCCTTTGGCCCCACTACTGGGCACTGCCACACTGCCATCTTCTCACAGCTGCGGCACCAGGATCCCTCCTGTAGCCTCAGGTTCCAAGCCAGACTCATCAGAAGTCCTTTGATGGCCCGAATATCTAGAAAGAGGACAATTGAGAGTAAGAAGGAAACCACCTGGGCAATCAAACTATACTTGCTTTCCAACTTGAATTCTCAAACCTAAACACAACCCTCTGTACAGAAGGACAAACTGCCTAGACAATAAAACTTGACTTTGGAAACTAATTTTTTTATACAGCAGAAGTTAGAAGTTAGATAAAAGGAGGGGACAGTTCCATGAACCATCTTGAGATACTTACCAAAATAGGAATGGACTTGAACTTCAAACCTTCAGAGACAGACTAGCTGTTAGTTTCCTAAAGCAGAAATAATTTCATCATCCCATGGCCTAGGAAACTTGCATTTAGGCGTGTGTCTTGCTCCCCACATCAGCCCCCTCTCCTTTCTAGCCTCTGTCTAGTCCTTTGATCTATGGAGCCATCCTGTTTCCATTTTTATTATAAAAAGTAAATTATATTGAAGAATAACACCTACCTTTGCATATTTCTGGAGCGAGGCAGGAGTAATGACTACCACTTATTGAATGCCTGGCCCCTCCAGCCATGTTCTTGGTGCTTCATGCACTTAGTATTATGTCATCCTTAAAAATATATTTCAGGTAAGGAAACTGAGGACCAAAGACCTTAAGTTATGTGGCCAAGGTCACCCCAACAGTATTGGAACTGGGAACAATCCAGGTCTTTTAGACTTTCAGAGCATGTAGTCTTTCTATTCTCCATGTGGGGCAGAGGAACCCACTATTCATCCTCTTTGGGAAAGACCAGCTTGACTTAGCCTCATGGAATCTTGCTTGGGTGTACTGTGGGGAAACTCTAGTGCCAGCATCCTCTGGTCACATGTAGGGGATAAATAGCTGGACATTTGTTCCTCCTTAGGGCTGCTATGCGGTCACTATGTGCCTGTGCCTTATAGTCCCATTCCCTTCCCCAGCTACTCATTTATGCTCATGGGTTCTGCCTAGGCCCTCTTTGGTTTTCAGATCCTTCAGTAGACCTTCGTGGAAGACCTAGATCAGTGAGCCTGGGCTTTGAGGTGACCACTTCATGGTGCAGCCTTGCTTTGCCACCCATTCTTGCAGTGTCTTCTCAGGAATTTCCCTTGCAAAATAGATACTGTTCATTCTCAGACAAGATTCTGATGAGTTCAGAGGACCTTCCTCGCAGGCTGAGCTCCCTGGACTTTATGCCTTATTTAGTTAATTAATTTTTAAATAACCTCTCTAGAGATATAATTCACCTACCGTAAGATTCACCCTTGAAAGCGTACAGGTCTGGTTTTTAGGATTTACACAGAGCTGTGCAAAATCATTACTGCCATCTAATTCCTGCATGTTTTCATCATCCCCTAAAGAAACCCTGTACTCATTGGCAGTCACTCTTCATTTTCACTTTCCTCCAGCCTCTGACAACTGCAAATTCACTTTCTGTTTCTATGGGTTTTTATACATTATTGACAGCAATAATAATTCTACAATTGCAGTTTACCAGCATTGTCTAACTGTTGACAGCACATGTATCAGATTTATCATGATAAATGGTGGAGTTAAAGGAAGTATGTGAGGTTAGTTAGGGACCTGAGTGTCATTGTAAGTGAGATTAGATTCTTTCAGTTCCATGAATGTGGTTTTCTGATTTATTTCTTTTAATTATCTCAGTAAAATAAAGCTAAATTTCCAAGTCATATCTACTGATGGTTGAAGATGTGAATTATGACCATTAAAACATTTTTTATTGTGGTAAAAGATTATCTATCTAAAACAAAATTGTCATTCTAACCATTCTTAATCATACACAATTCAGTGGCATTAATTCCATTCATGATGTTGGATAATTATCACTACTATCCTTTACAAAACCGTTTCATTATTCCAAACTGAAACACTGTAACTCCTGAGCAGTAACTCCCCATTCCTTCCTCTCTCCAGCCTCTGGTCACCTCTCATTCATTATCTGTCACTGTGGATTTTCCTCTTCTAGATACTTCATAGAAGTAGAATCACACAATATTTGTCCTTTTGTGTCTGTGTGGCTTATTTCACCGAACACAATGTTTTCAAGGACCATTCCTTTTCATGGATGAATAATACTCTATTGCAAATACAGACCACATTTTGTTTATCCATCGGTCAGTTGATTGACACTGGGTTGTTTCACCTTTTGGCTATTGTGAATAATGCTGTTATAAACATTAGCATCTGTTTATATCCTTGTTTTCAGTTCTTTTGGGTATATACCTATAAGTAGAATTGCTGGGTCTGAATTAAGCCTTTTTATTCAGTTATGAGCCCATTTCCTTGTGTGGCTCCCCCAGTTTGAATCCTGTGTAGAGGAGAACCTAATATTAGGAAATGAATTGTATCAGTTATGAGTATGCAGTGTTTTCTTTGGGCCCCCAGGCTCTGTATCAGAAATTTGACTTGAATTAGGTGTTAAACAATTTAGCAGCTGCCTTTTGTTGAGGAGTGACCGATGCTGCCTCCGCTCCAAAAATAATGAAGTTCTCTAGCTCCAGCTCAGTGTTCACCCCTGTGCCAACTGGGCTTTGTAACTTGACAGTAAATGGGTGTTTGACAGGACAAAGCTATTTAGTCTGTCTGTTTCTGTCTCTCCATCGGCCTATTGACTAGTCCAGGAGCACCCATGCCTGTGGACGGAGGTGTCTCGCCAGCATTCATCAGGACCCTGGGAGCAGTCGGCCCCCTGCTGTGGGGCTGGGCCCAGTCCTTCTCAGCCGCTGCTGTATCCAGGCTGGTGGAGGGCTCCGTGGCCTGGTTGCTGAGGGGTCTCTACTGCCCAGCTTTGGAGCTGCCTGCAGGCAGAGCCCAGGACCTTGCCTGTTCCTCACACATTTAAACTGTGGAAGGGGAGGAAAATGTGTGGGAAGGAAAAGAAGCAGCCAGTGGAGAGAATCAGGAAAAGAGGGAGGAGAGGAAGAGAGAAGAGTGGACTAGCGAGGCAGAATCGTGACTCTTGGTGGGGTTTGTGACTCAGTAAGCCCCTTCTGATCTTGGGATGGCAGTTTTGTTTTTTGTAATTCTTTTACCTAAAAGTAGTAATGTCACCTTACATTTTGACTGTTCTAAAATACCTTTGACATCTTTTTTCATGTCTACTGTTTCATCTGTTCTTTAAAAGAAATCCATTGAAATAGTGGGACGAGTTTTATTATTCACATTTGTTCAGATGAAGAAACCTGGACTTAGAGGATCTGAACAACTTGTCTTGTTAGGGAAGGAAAAAAAAACTAGTCAGACTTTTGTGTTTGAGTGCATATTGTACATTAGACTTTATGTTTATCCTTGGAGGCCTTACATATGCTATTTCATTTATTCCTTAAAGGAAACTTATTAAAGTTCTATAGCTTTTTGGTGACAGAATAGGCTAGAATCCTCATTTCTTGACTCTTGGTTCATGTTTTTGGTAGCTGGAGTATATCATCTGTTAGGGCACCTTGCCCTAACTTATGCACAGATCTCAAAGCCTCATATCTCCTGGATCTGCATGAGCCCATACATCTTTTCACCCCTTACTCAACTCTTTGCTTGGTGGGCACTCCTGGGGTATAAGTGTGTATGTGTATGTGTGTGTGTGTGTGTGTGTTTCTCAGATTCGCCCAGCTTGGTATGCTAAGATAGAAATGCAGGTCAGGCATTTTGAAGGCCAATACACTTAGTTTAATACAACTATTGGTAAATTCCTCCCTTGTCAGCTCTGCCTTCACATTCTCTCTCTGGTCCTGCTTCCAGGGGAATCTAGGACACTGCTCAGAGCTAAAATGTTGCACAGTGTTTCTCCAAGGTCAAAACCTCTGTTGCCATGTCTGGCTGCCCAAGACATCCTGGGGATCTGACTCCACATCCTAGGGGATTACAGTGACTCAGATCTCATATTTGGACGGCAGTGGGTAGGATCTCGTGGCTCTGGTTTTCAATTATTTGAAAGGCAAAAATTTTGACCTGTGCCCAGCTGTCTGAAAGACCAGGAGATAAGACATCTTTTCCCAGGATAAATCAACTGTGAAATGTCTCTACAAATGGGGTATCTCATTCTAGGTGTGATGAAATAATCCTAAATTATTTCCCTCCCAGAATTGGGATGGTTATTCACAAAAAGTTATTGAGCATCTGCTCTACATAAGGCAGTTTGTTCACAGGATCTTATAGGAGGTAAAGATGAAAGGCTCACAGCTTTAAAAAAGGAGGGTGATATAGTCATATGGAATAAATGGAGAAAGTATATATGAAGGTGGTAACATAGCTGAACCTTGAAGGAAAGATAGGAAAGAGTATTGTGGAAGGTTAGACATTCCCAACACAAAGAATGGTATAGTCACTAATGTGTTGATAGCCATAGGCATTGAGTTTTAAAAGAATAGTGAGTTGCATTTCATTAGATCACAGGTTATACATGGGGGAATATGAGAGAGAAGGTTGGAATGGCAGGAAAGGTATAACAGAGAGTCCTGCACCAGGATCAAGAGTTTACATCTTGTTTGGTAGGCAGTGGAGGGCTACCTCAAGTGCGTGAGGAATTGATGTGATTGGAGTGGCTCTTCCAAAAGGCTGGCCAGGCATCAGGGTGAAGGATGAGGTCGGGGTGCTGAGACTAAGGTAGAGGGACAGTTCTGAGGCTTTTGTCATTGTCTAGGCAAGAAAGGGAGGAAGGGATTTTTCTTAACAAAAGCAAGAGGGCAAGGGAGCTTTGCTTTTATCTAGGTGGAAAGGGTAGGGGGTGGATTTGGAGGACAAATGGAAGATACCCAGCATACATGCAGAATTAGAGTACTCTTTTTTTTTTTAAGATTTTATTTATTATTTTTTAGGGAGAGGGGAAGGGAAAGAGGGAGAGAGACATCAATGTATGGTTGCCTTTCACCTGCCTCCAGCTATGGACCTGGCTGGAGACCTGGCTTGCAACCTGGTTATGTGCCCTGGCTGGGGAATCAAACCAGTGACCTTTGGGTTTGCAGGCCAGTGCACCTTATCCACTGTGCCACCAGCCAGGGTCACGGAGTACTTTTTTAAAGATATTTGAAGCTATGGAAATGAATGAAAGGAATGATGAAGAGGCTGAAAACAGAGCATTTAAATTGCAGGAAAGGGATAAAGTAGAGGAGATAGAGCCAAAGTGGCCAGGGAGGTGGGAGGAGAGCCTGGCTACTTAGAGGGCCAGAGGGCAGGGAGGGGCCCCACTGTCCGTGTTGACCAGAGTAGTGCATAGGGAAGGTGGCGAGTGAGAAAAACCCCACTAGATTTGATGATTTGGGAGCGTTAGTAGAATCTGAGGGTGGTTCAGAATGATTGTTGTGTGGTCAGACTGCACAATGCTGAGGCATGGTGGGCTTGCAATGGAGTGGGGGGAACTATTTTTTCAAGAATTTTGACTGTGAATGAAAAAAGGGGTTGGGTTTGTTGGTGCAGGAGAGATGGGAAATGGTAGTGGGAGGGGGCAACTGGTGAGGCAGATCCAGAAGAAGGCCGTAGGCAGTGGGGCCATGGACTGGAGTGAAACGTTTAACCCCAGCCAAGGAGATGGTAGCAGAGGATGAGAAAATCAGAGTGGGATTTGGCAGGTAGAGCTTTAAGAGGAGATACTAGGGTGGCCTCATAGAGATGAGTGCTGAGTCCTGGGAGAAGTGAGGGCAGCGGGAGTGGAGTTTGAGCATAAAAAGACAGGAAGAGGTAAGAGTCAATAGAAAACACAAGGGACATCCCAGAGAAATCACTAATGGTTCCCAAGTGTGAGAGAGAACCCATCTGAAGTCAGCAGGCATGAGTTAGGGGCCAGCCGCAAGGAGCATTCCTAGAGAAACATTCTCCTGAATTGAGTTTGACCAAGTGAGATAGATACAAACTAGGTCAAGAGGGTAAAGGGCTCTAGTTCTATACAGAGACAAGTGGAGCTAGAGTTGATATAGGAGACTTGAGGTGGCTGGTGGAAATGGAGGTCCTAGGAGACAGAATTTTAGTAGGAGTTTAGTAGGAGTTGGGAGTCTGACTCCTCTGGTCTGCCTCTGTTCATTTGGATTATTCATCAGAATGGCTGGTTGGCTCTTTGAGGTCTGAGTGGACGTACAAAGGGGTGGGTGGACTTTCTTTGGGGAGCATGAGAACAAGAAGGTGGCAAGTGGGTGGTGGGGATGATGGAAGCGTTAGGGTTGATGCAGGGTGGTAGAATAGGATGCATGTGTGTACACGTGTACATGTGTGTGCATGCATGCATGCATAAAGATAGGCAAATGTTGACAAACTTGACTGGCCCCCTGAATTTTCTGGGCACTGACACCAAAGCAGAGAGCCCATGGCCCATAGATTGGAGGTTGTGTCTAAACATGGATGGAAGGAAGCAGGTAATGTCAGGGCCGGTCCAGGTGTAGATGTCAAACATCAGGTTGTCACAGACCTGATGTTTGGGATCATGGACAAGGAGCTTGCCCTGCTGGCCCCAGTCATGGCTCAAGAGTAGAGAGGAGTGTTCTGGGTGGTTCAGATTGGAAGTACCAGCAATGGGTGGTTCTCTTGGGATGACTTGCTTCCATGTTGTTCTTACCCCTAACTCCCCACACCCCCATCTGCACCTTTCAAGCTTCCCCACCTATGATGTTGGCTCTCTGGAGAACTTGTTAGCCTTGTGCCTTTTATATCCTTATAGTTATATCAGAACATCATATTTTTGAGAACATAATGCTTTATTATTTTTTATCCCCTTCCCTCTTAACAACCCCACAATAGAAATATTCCTGACTACTGGAAAGTCTCTGGTTGGATTCCATGTGAGCTTTGCAATGCTTGGATTTACCTGTAATCAAGAAAAATGTCAGGCATGTTTCATGAAAGGATGTGAATTTTTAGTGCCAAGATCAATAACACTCTTTGAATACCGTGAAAATATGTTCTGCTGGGTGGCACTGAGTTTCTTGTTGGTCCAGGAAAGAGTTAATGACCAGGAGGAACCCCCAGACTCTGCTACAGTCCTTGTCACATGTGCATGGGCAGTGTTAGCGGACCAGAGGGGCAGCAGGGTGGCAGTGACTGCAAAGGTCTGGTGTCTGAAAGGAAGGGAGGCTTGGCTCCTGTGCCTTCATTCGGGCTCTTTGCACTGACTCTCATGGTGAAACACACAGTAGACAGTCTAGTGGCCTGGAGTCCTGCCTCTTTCCTCTAGCTCCCTGTGCCCACCCCCACCTCTTGTAGTTCAGATAGACCTGACCCTTAGGTGGGAGAGCCTTGTAGGGTGGCAGGGACTTGGCCTGGAAGCACATTTTATCTGCCTTTCTTGTCTAGAGAAGGAGTACCAGTTGCAGGCCTGCCTGGGAACAATGTGTCAGGACAGCCTCTGGAGATTGTCAGGACCAGCCCTGTGGCCACCATTTCATTCTGTTTGGCCTACTTGAAGAAAATCTACTTATAGAGTTTGACTTTGTTCTAGTGAACCTCAAGGGCAGTGCTGACCCCAGGTCTATTTCTTGCTGGATCTGGGCAGCAGAAAGCTGTGGGGTTTTCCCTTTTTCTTAACTCCAGTGAAACCTAGGTAGAATAAACTGTTTCCCTTCAAGTGGATTCATTGTGGAATGAGCTTATTCTGTGTGGTCAGGTTTGCTCCATGCCAGCTACTGTCCCTCTCCAGACAGCTGGTCCTAGGCATTTCTATAGTATTTGACTTTAATTAATGGAGAAGAGGACGAGAAAATTTCAAGGGAAAAAATGACTAGAAGAAAAATGTTCTTGGTCTGGGTGAGGTGATGGAATAGGCCTGGTATCTCTGAGAAGTGGCCACAGCTCTTCTTTGAGACATCTACAGGTGTCACAGCGTATAGTCACTTGCAGACACATGTTGCCCATGGACAGGCAGAGGTCAGTGCTTCCTCCATGGCTGCATTTAGGTCATGGTGTGTTTGGAATGGGCAAGATACAATGGCCATAAAGGCTATCTACCTAACTTGTGTTTTTCAGCCTTAGAAGTAAATGAACTGGAATTCAAACCCAAAGACCACCCCCCCCCTTCTTCCTTCCTTCTTTCCTTCTTTCCTTCTTTCCTTCCTTCCTTCCTTCCTTCCTTCCTTCCTTCCTTCCTCCCTTCCTTCCTTCCTTCCTTCCTAGGGATCAGTTGTTCCAGGTTCTCAGCTTTATGCCAGGGCCACAGTTCAACCCATTGGCTTTAGGGGGTCCCCTAGTTTTGTCTCCTGTTTTGTGCAGAGGTTAGAACCTTACCCATGGCCTGTGGGCCTGGTATCAGTTACATATGCCCCAGAGCCATCACAGCTGTTAGTACCTTAGCTCTTTACTCAGCTTCCATTCTCCCTGCCTTCCTGGGGCTGAGGAGTTCACTTCTTTTGTGCTCAGCTCATATTGTTCAGTGGTCTTTACATCATAAAAAGAATGAATTTTTCTCATTTCTTGGTGGTCTAAGCTAGGCCTGCTGTGTTGCTGGAATGGAAATTTTCATATGCATTGTATAGACTACTAGTAATAACTTCCATTTCCATCACAAGGATGCTTGAGGACACATAAGGTCATGGATGTGAACATTCTTTGAAAATACTGATATATTTATGAGGTTGAGATTACTATAAATATACCTCTGGTTTGTTAAACCATTTTCCTTTGAACTGGTCATTTAGCAAATATATATTTATAAGGGGAAACTCTCAGAAACCAATGTGACATGATGATGTCCAGTTGTTTACCTCCTTTAACTATCACCTCCCATTTATGGTACCTAAGGATTTTTAGTCTGTTTTTCAGGAGTTACTCATTTAGAGTATTTTAAACTTCCAGAATGTTAGTCCCTTCTTTTTAATATCATTAGGCTTAAGAAGCATATATTAGATATACATTAAAATGTATTTGGTACATTAGGTATCTGTTAGGTAAATTACGTATATGAGGTATACACCAGGTATTATATCAGACTGACTTATTCTGCTTTCTTCACTTAGGGAATCAAAGATGGACTATCAGTCAGTGTTAAGTGGGTGCTTACTGTGAGTTTGGCACTGTAACAGCTACTTGGCAGGGGGCATAAACAAACCCAGTTTTTGACAGCTATGTATGAAGTACTAGATACCAGATAGACACAGTGCTAGATACATTGATAAATAAAACAGATGGGCATCGGCCTTCTGGAGCCACTGGCTGAGCTGCATTCACATTTCTTAGTGGTGGTAACGTGGTACCTTGTTAAGACCACACTTATTTGAGAAGTGAGTGAATCCTTCAGACTCTGGAAGCCTTGCTCAGATTTTTATGCAGCTGGTAGCCTCATTTCATCATGGACCAAGTTTAAAAACCAACAAACCAGCCAACCAATCAACCAAACAAACAACCCCAAAACCTAGACTAGGAGTGGAGCAGCTTTTGGGATAAGGGGGTCAAACATGGTGTGAAAGATGATGCTGTGGGTTGGAGTCATGATCTCTGTGTCACTGAAGTGTATCTCTGATAGTCATCTCCCCTTTCTATCCCCTTCCCATTTGCTGTGGAGCCTTCTCATTTCACCCTCAGGGCTCCAAGGCCCTTTGCTCTCCTCTCCGAGCCTCTGTGAAGACATACCCACAGATAAAAGGCCCAGGTCCCTGACAGAGCCTGGCAGTCATGGGCATGCCTTGGGTGGGCACTATGTCCCTGGAGGACAAGTTCATTGAGTGAGTGGGAATACAGTGGTTCCTCCAGGAGGAGCAGGACCACCTGGATTCCTCCCTCAGAGGGAGGTTGGAATCAATTATTACATTTTTGTATAAATTCATTTTATCTCCTCTCTGGAGTATTTGCATGTTCAGTCTTTTGTCTAATTGTGAAATGAAAGATTTGATCTTTTCTTCCCCAGGAATTCCAGTCATCAGCAAATAAGTTCAGGAGAAATTAGTCAGACTAAAATAATCTACAGATGCTTTTCCTAAGCTCATGGTTTCAAATTAAATCAGGCAAAAGATATGTCTGTTAGCTGATGAACATTGGTACCAGTTTAATGCCAATAGGATTGCCCAACTTGGGAAACTTTTATTCAGTGCAAACAGCACAGTTGTGAGACAGCATGGCTGTGAGGACAGCTCCATAGCGTTACAGCTCAATTGTGAAGCAGCATGGCTGTGGAAAAGCACTATTGGGAGGTACCCCTGGGGTGAGGTACCTCTCCAGCTCCAGCCTGGGAAGCACAACCTTAAATCTTTGGTGGAAAGAGAAAGTGCACTCCAGGAGCCAGAGGGGTAGTGACTGGCCAGGGCACACCTCAGTCCTGTTGGTTGAAATACAATTTCAGGCACTCCTTTGTTAGGGCTACCTGAGATGGCAGGAACGTTGTGGGCAGGCAGTTCTGTGTGGGAGGCTGCCCCTGCTTAGAAGTGGCTGCTAGGCTCTGTCTTTTAAATTTGAGCCCTGTTGGTCACCAGGTTCCTTTCTTGGTAGATACCCTTTTTTTCTGGAGGTCCACAGAAAAATAGGTTTTAGGTCCTGTGCTGATTTGGAACTGGTTATAAACTGCCTGGAGTGCTGCATGTTGAAAGGACTCAGAACTGTTGCCTAAGCTCAAGGGAAGAGGTACAGTGATTGGTTAGCGATCCTGCGACAGATTCAGGATGAAGGGAAGGTATGGAGCACACCTACTATTTTGGCTATTTCTGGTTAAGATAAATAGGTGCTTATGTTGTCTTTTATACAACTAGCTGATTCAGTCAATCTGTTAGGTAGCCTAGTTAGTGGAAAAAATAATTTGAAATGTGTATATAGTAAAATGTAGGTACAGAAAAGATAAAAATTAACTATTTACAAATGCTGTTTTTCAGTTTTTATTCAGCTAGGTTGGTAAATCATAGACATACTTTTGAAGGTGACTTAGATCCAAGGGCTTCTAAATTTTTTTTTTTTTAATTTTATTGTTGTTGTATTCCATCCATCCCCTTTTTGCTCCCCTCTGTCCCCCTCCCCACCCACCCATTCCAAGGGCTTCTAAATTTTTGATCTAACTTTCCTAAAGCAGTCACTAGACAATACTTTATACAATAGTTTTATTACACTGCCTTTCTAAATATTTTTCAAGACATTTCACACCTCATTTTATTCTCACATGATTCCTGTGAGAGATTTGTTTTCAGTGCATGGATGAGGAAACTGATGCCCAGGATGATCTGACTTGCCAAAAGTGGTTCTGAGCAGCTGAGGGACTGGCCCTAATCCCTGGCCTTCCTCTTTTTCACCATAAACTTTCTGTGACTCCTCTGGGGTCTCCAGGAAGTTTTCATACAGTTGATTATTGTAGATGTACTCTTTCAGGATCAAGAGGCTGTATGTTGGCACGGTGACGCAAAATAGCCTCTTTGCTTGAGAGGTTGCTTTTTCAGCATTAGGCTGATGAATTAGACCCTACTCCTTCGATAAAATACTTTGGGGTTTATAGGGTGGAAAACTTTGTTTGGAATTGAAAATAGCCCATGGTCATTCCTATTTAGAAGTTGTCAACTGGTCCTGCCTGAGTCACCCTCACCATCTTCTGGCTCCCAAAGGGGGCCTCCCCGAGGTTCACCTAGAGTGGTCCGAGCTTGGCCATATTTGGCCTTCTAGAGCTAGTTAGCTTTGGAAGTGCCTTTCAACCTGCCAACACCCAAGTGGAGGCCCAGATCAGCATGCGTTTAAATGGCTGGGCTGGGGAGAGAGCTCAAGTGGAGACATCCAAGGGATGAGGGACCATTTACTTAACGTAAATCAGCTCTCTGAGCATGAGCATCTTAATGCATTCCTCTAGTCATAAACAGTTGAGTGTCTTGACAGCCAACATCTTCTCGCCCTGGCTTTTTCTGGCCCAGACCTCCACTTGGATTTGTTTTTACAATCAGGCATTTGATGATTGAAACGGATGGTAAGGAGGCCTTTCTGAAGAATAATAAGCTATTTTGCATTCGGCCATTCCTCCTGGAGTGTTTGTACTCAGTGGGTGCAGACGGACTCTCTGCCCTCATTTATTGTTCCCAGTGCTTCACGTACACTATCTCATTTAATCCTTATACCCAACTCATGAGGTAGGAATTACTTTCACAGAGGAGAAAACTGAGGTTCAAAGGGCTTAAGTAATTGTCTAAAACTACACAAACTAATAAATGATAGAGCTGGAATTTGAACTTAACCTGTTTTCTAAGTGCTTACTCTTAAAAATCCCTTCCACGATTACTTTGTTTCTCTTATAATTTGGATAGTTGATTGTTGGACTTTTGAGATTTTTCTTGATAGCTTAAATAGCAGACTGTATGCTGGCGGAACAAGCCTGTGGACCTGCTCAGACCGTGTCTGGCAGGAGGCAAGTTCGGGTTAGGAATGTGTGTTGTCGTGGACGTGGTGTCGACATGGTGGGCCTGGTCCCAACCTCATATTTAGACCAGGGAGAAGCAGGGTCCAGAGTCTTGGTTTGTGTTCTGTTCCAGGTTTCTCCTGGGAGTGGATGTACCAGGGTTTGTATTTGGCAGGGAATCTGGTTTGGTACACACTGGGGTTGATATATTTAGAAGTAATCTCTAGGGACTGTCATATGTGTTTATCTGCATGCTCAGAGATAAAAGTCAGGGAGGTGGGTCAGTAAGAAAATGCTTGGATTGACATCCAGTTGACACAATGGCTTTTTTCCCAGGGATGCATGACAGCCTGATACATAGGGCCTATTTTAGAGTCTTTCTTTATCAGTTTGGAATTGTCACTCTCTGCACTGCACTAGAACAAGACTGGCCTGGGTCTGCCTTTCTTGACTTGAAAAACCATCATCACACAGGCTTGCCTTAGTTTTAGTATTTTTCCAAACACGCTCACGTGTCGTGGGACTCTATTTTCTCTCCCCAACCCACACGCAGATGTAACCTTGTGATTCACCATCTCATTTAGGGCAGAAACTTGCAGAGCAGTGTCAAGAGGGGATGTTTTCACTTTGGATATTACACATAACTTGATGTTCTTGCTTCGAATGTGTTCCCAGAGGGTGCAGTAAATAAAGGAGTATGCATGCATCTGTGCAGAAGCATCATGGAGTCTGCTTTGGGGGATAAACCACATTTCTTTCTCTATTGTCCTCTCTTCCTTCTGCACACTCCTCCCCCACCTATCCTTCCAGTCTGTTTTCCTTCCTTCCTTCAACTATAGAGTATATGTATTTCTTACATTAGGGTTATTGATGCATATTTTTCATATGGTGAGGCTTGCCTTTTATGTGTACAGTCATGCAACACAAATAGGATAGATATGGTCTATAAAATTCCCTCATACCCCATTTATTCAATACTCTCTCCATGCAAGGTCTTTCTTTGGTGACCACTGATCTGATTTCTGCCCTTCGTATTTTGAGTTTTCCAGAATGAATAAATGATAAAGGAAATCATGGAGTATATACTTGAGGTGAGTGGCAGGCTAGATTTGGTATATGGGCAAAGGTTTGCCAATCCATCCTTTAAGGGATCAACAAGAAATTTATTCTTCTATTTAAGTAGCATTTAACCAAGAGAAATAAAAGGGTAATGTCCATTAAAGGACCTATACAAAAAAATAGTAGCCTGATTTCTAACAGCTCCAAACTGGAAGTCACCCAAATGTTCTTCTGTTGTGAATTGGGAAACATTGTAGAACACACATAGAATGGAATGCCACTTAGTAATGAGGAACAGAATGACTAATTTATTCAAAACATGGATATGCCTCTAAACCATCCACTATATTTTTAGTTCATTGGATAGAACACTTTTCCGAGGGCTAGGAAAGGGCAACAAAGATTATAGCTCTAGCACCATATATTTTGCAGTCGCAAAATTAGTTGCCTCTGGCTTTTCTTCCAACTTTAAGTCACATTTGTTTTAGAGTCAAATGCCCTGGTATTGGGACCATTGCTGATGTCTATAAGTTGATTCAATTAAAATGAACTCCTGCTGTATATAATAGGACTTATTAAGTGGGATATTTGTTAGAATGACCCAGAACACCTGTTCTTGGTACAGGTGGCTGCTGCTGCCTGAAGAACTTGGGGTTGTGCGCGATAGTATGTAGTTTTCCCTGAAAGGGAAATTGAAAAACAGAGTGTGGACCAACCACCCATGGTATCCAGGAGAGGGACAGAAGGCCTAGCTGGGGAAGACAACCTATCATGATCTGGAACAGGCTCTGAACTAGGTTTACGTTATATGAACTGGCTGAAGATTAACAAGGAGCAACAAGGCTGACTGGTGCTCAGTGAACATGAACATGCTGCCCCCTCATAGAGCAAATGGACTTTGACTTAGGATGTGTATCTCTTACGATCAATTGGGAAATTTAATTTAGGTACAGCCAATAGCTCTGTGTGTGTGTGAGCTTAGGGAGAGTTTTGCACATTTTATTTAAATTTGAACAATAGCTAATCTTATAGGTATGTGTTTCATATTGTGGTTTGGGGGTATATCATATTTAAAAGTGATATTGGGGTTCAGGATGTTAATTAATTGAGATATCTCTTATTTCACTTTTTCTTCTGTCTTTTTCAAGAGAAAGGGGAGAGATTTATGTATGGGTGGTCTAAGGTGCGTCATGTTACACACTATTTTTTTAATTTTTAATTTTTTTTATGCAGAAGGGGAGTGGTTTTGGTTAGAGTGGGCTGCGTTGTGGTTTAGAAATAAAAATAGCCATAATTCATTGACTCTCTAGTGTGTGGTAGTCCTTGTATCAGGAATGTCATGGGAATTGTGTAATTTAAGTCTCAAAATAGTCCTGTATCATAGATATACTTACATTTTTTTCATTTTAAATTTTTAAAAACGATTTTATTTTTTTCCCTATTTTTTTAAATGACCCCATTTATTATTATTTTCAGAGAGAGAGGAAGGGAGAAAGGCAGAGAAGGAGAGAGACATCAATGTATGGTTGCCTTTCACCTGCCTCCAGCCACGGACCTGGCTGGAGGCTTGGCTTGCAACTGGTTATGTGCCCTGGCTTGGAATTAAACCAATGACCTTTGGGTTCGCAGGCTGGCACCTTCTCCAATGTGCTACCAGCCAGGGCACCTATGCATATTTTAATTGTACAAAAGAGAGAATAGGTTCAAATCAGCTAATGCCATTAGACCTATAGAAGTTTGAATCTAAATAATAGGGTGTGGGGTGTGGGCTACAGAATGAGAGTTATGGCCTCATTAGAATGGGTGGCAAGGTAGGAGCTGAGATGGAGGCCTTACACAAAACCCAGAGCTTTACAGGACTTCCTGTTTAAGGAAGGGAAATGAGAAAAGCCCTGTTTACTGCCCTGGAAGGCAGTACAGAAGCTTCCTGTCTGTCCTGGGTTTTATTGTGCTACCTGGGAGAAATAGTGGCTGTATGCCTTATCACTTATAGGTATGGAGTCTGAATTGATATTACTTACCTTTTACAGGAACTTTAGGATAAAAAAAAATGACATAAAAACCATATCTTGGATGTCACTGGATGAAAGGATTAAGAAAATGTGGCATACACTGCTATGGACCAAATTGTGTCCCCCAAAGTTTATTTATTGAAGCCCTAAGTGATGGTATCTGGAGATGGACCCTTCAGGGGATGATTAGGTTTAGATGCAATCATGGGGTGGGGCTCCCATGGTGGAATTAGTGCCCGTTAGGAAGAGACCGGGTAGCTGTGTGAGGATGTCTGTAAGTCAAGAAGAGAGTTCTTACCAGAAACCAATCAGGCTGGCACCTTGATCTGGGACTTCAAACCTCCAGAATTGTGAGAAAATAAATTTCTTTCGTTTATATCTCTTGGTCTATTGTATTTTGTTGTGGCAGCTGGAGCTAAGACACATATGAAGGAATATATTCAGCCTTAAAAAAAATCATGTCATATATTACAACGTGGGCGAACCTTGAGGACCTAATACTAAGTGAAATAAGGCAGCCACAAAGAGAAAATGCTGCATGATTTCACTTCCATGAGGTACCAAGCACAGGGGCATGGGAAAAGGGGGTTGTTGCTCAGTCATGTAGAATTTCAGCCATGCAAGATGAAAACAGTGTTAGAGGTCGGCTGTACAACAATGTGCATATAGTTAACACAGTGTGCTGTGCACTTAAGATGGTTAGGATGGTAAATGTTACATGTATGTGTTTCACTACTATAAAAAAACTAGGTTGACAATAATTAATAAGCCTATGACACTTCAAAACCAAACACAAACAATACTGAAGCACAGTTCTACAGTTCAGGGCCCTCAACACTTCCTTAAATCAGACAATATTTGCTGAAGAAGAGCTAACTAATTAACTGATAAAAATTATAAATTTCATAATAATAAACTTCCATGAGGAAGAGCCAGCGGATATAACATGCATGAGAATTAGTGCCTCAAGAACTGAAGTTATAGGACAATTTGAGAAGACTATAAAATAATTTGTTTAAAAAGTTAAGAGAAAAGAAGATAGAAAGCATAATAAAAGAATAGTATTCTCTAAAAAAGGAGATTTGACAGAAGGGCCTAATAGTTCTAGAACTGAAAAATGGAGTCATTGAAATAACAATGAGTGGATGAAACATCAATAGTAGAATATAAAATCTGTGATTTGAAGTTAAACCTGAGAAAATTGCCCAGAATTTAACATTGAGAGATAAAGCATTGACTCTGTCAAAGAGCAATTGAAGGAAGCAAAGGACAGAATGAGAAGTTTCAACATATTTCTAAATGGAGTTCTAGGACATAGTAGAGAGAATGGTGCAATGGCATTTCCTTAGAAGATAATGCCAAAAACACCTCCAAAATTAAGAAGGGTATTGAGTTTTAGATTTGGTAGTACACTAAGCACTGAAGAGGGTAATTAAAAGTATATCTACATACATCTAGACACTCAATGTAGAAAACTACTGAAATGTCAAAGAAAATGAGAAAATCTTAAAAGCAAGTAGGGAGAAAAGACAGGTCTGTCTACTAACAGCAGAATTTATCAACCACAATAGAGGCCAGCAGACAATAAAATAATATCACCAAAATGCTCAGTGAATAGCAAACTAGAATTCTATACAAAGCTAGATTGTCATGCAAGAATTAGGATGAAAAGACTTTCTACCTTCCTTCCTTCCTTCCTTCCTTTCTCTCTCTTTTTCTTTCAAGAAGACTAAGATATAAGATGGTTTGAAAATGTGAAGATTTAAACATTGAACAACAATAAGGTAGAAGATTAGTGATAGGGGTGGGTGCAACTATCAGAATGTAATAATGCATTCTAAGGTCCTGTGTATTTTTTAGAGGAATAATAAACTATTTAAAATATTTCCTAATTTAAAACAAAAGAGAACTACCCCAGCATTGACCTTTGGACACCTATGATTATCACTAGAATAACAACGAATGTATACTAAAGTATTATTGTGCGCCAAGATATTTAATTTATGTTATTTAATTTACTCTCATAGCAACCATATTGAAAAAGGTCATATTCCCATTTTAGAGGTAAGGAAACAGGGGGCATATTAACCTTTGTCTTCCTATCACTCATGATAATATATGGCAGTAGTATGTATTCAGGAAATGTGGCTGAGCCAAACCGAGCTGCGGTTAAAATGCAGTTAACAGTTTGCCCACGTCACAATATTAGAAAAGTGTTAAAACCACTGTCTGACTCTGATCTGTCCATCTAACCTTACAGTCCCTGCTTCTCTGTAGTGCCCGCCCTGCCCTCATTATTTACGTACCTGGGTTAGTGACTTCCTATAAATTGGTGGCCAACTTTCCCCCTCTCATACATTCTCTGGTCTCCTGTATGACATGTCCCATTCAGACTTGATGCCCCGGCTGTGTTTTCACCATGTGTCACACAGGTGAACAGGGTCTCTTGACCTTTGTTTTGATTTCACAAGCCTGTCTCTCCCATATTCTGTGTGATACTCGGACAATATCCCTAGCACTGTGTTGCTAGGAAATGCAATAATGAGCGTAGCATTTAGAATATTGCTCTCTCTCTTCCCTCCCTCACACACCTGCCTTTGCCATCTGTTCAGGATGCTCAGTACTGCTTTAGTACCTTGACCCTGCTTTGCTTAGATGCACTGCGTTCTGGACTGTGGGTCCCAGACCTTGGGTTTCTTTAACCAATGTATTAACCAATGAGAAAATCAGCACCTGGGGTTGCTAAGCTTCCCTTTCTGTCTGTCTCTCTCCACGCCCCCCTCTACACACACACACACACACACACACACACACACACAGGGTGCTTATGATACATTGGCAATAACTTTGCATCTCCTTCACATGCTTCTTAATAATTTTGAAAAACTATGTTTCTAAGGTTATGATTTAACATCATCGTTTCAGATACAAATATTAAATTCTGAGAGCAACGATCATGTCGAAGGAATACGATATTAGAGCAACCATAATTTTTGGACTGTGTGTAGGGCAAACTGCTAAGAAAATTGCAGACTTCGATAACATCCCTTTACATACAGTTTACGGTGTGAAAAAGGTGTATGATGCTGATCCTGATGTCGACACACCAATAAGGAAACCGCATAAGGTACAGAAGGATCACACAAGTCCAGCTGTTGTACACAGAATCCAGGAGATCATCAATGAAGATCCAGGAAAATCAATGCACTCCGTAGCAAGAGAACTGCAGATGTTAGATGCAATGGTTCACAAGATTATTGCTGAACATATCAGATACAGATTGTATGTTCTTAGAAGAGACCAGTTTATGACACAGCAGACAAAGGAAAGGTGCTTGGAAAAGGCAAGGAAACTGCTAACAAAAATGGAAAAATCCCAGAGAAAAATCCCTCTGATTTTCTTCTCTGATGAAAATAATTCTCAGCAGGGCCAAAGAGTCAACAGAAGAAACAACAGGTGGCTCTGAAAATATTAATGAAGTTCCAACTGTCATGAAAACGAAATTTCCTGCTACAGTTACGGTGTTAGGTGTTGTCAGCAATGAGGAGATATCATGACCCTGCGTTTGTTTCCACAAGGCTGGAAGGTGACTATTTGATGTTTACCTTGACATTTTGAGAAAAGTAGTTGTACCATGGATGAAGCAAGTCACAAATGGACATCATTTTTATCTTCCAACAAGATGGTGCACCAGCACATAATGCCAAAAAGGTGCAAGAATGTCTCAGTGTCAATGTTCCTGAATTCTGGTCAAAGGAATTCTGGCTGCCTAGTTCACCAGATGCAAATCCTTTAGACTATTAGGTATGCAGCATTTGTGAGAGAGAAGTTAGTAAAACTTCATTCCAAAAAAGAGGCTGTTAAAGCTAAGATTGAAAACATAATGATGTGCATGGATAAAGAAAAGTTAATGCAAGTGTGCTCAAGATTTCCAAGTCAAATCGGATCTATTATTGTAGCAAATGGAGACGTTTTTGAACAATTAAAAAAATAATGACTATGTTTATGTATTTACATATAAGAATTTATTTAAAAATATAACACTTTTGTGGTATGCTGTTTACTAAAATTTTACCAATTTATTGTGCACACCCCATATATATACATGTATGTATATATATAAATTGGTTAAATCTGTGAGATAATTTTGTTGTTGTTTGCCTTTTTGGTATGTTCAGTTGTAGACTGTACTCTTTGGTTTCCTGAACTGACAGCTGCTTTCAGGCTAAAGCAGTTGATGAGGTGATGTTGCCTTGCACATAAAATGAAAGGGGAGCTCTGAATGCATCTAGGTTTCAGTTACTGGCATCTCATACAATGTCATCATCCTTTTGAGGGTCGGTCTGTCTTTCTCTCTCTTCTTTGCCTCCTTACTTTTACTTTTTCATTCTTGGTGCATTTGGGTCAGCCTGATATCAAATTCCTCTCCGAGAGTTTTACATTGCCAGTGTTAGCAGGCCTGGTGGGCAGATGGGATCTTGAAGGCAAACAAAGGCACTTGGTGTGCTGCTGAGGGAAGCTGTGGGCTCTTCTAATCTCTTGGCTATTCCCAAAGAGGCCCTGACTGTAGATCCCATCAGTGCCAGGGCTGCTTGTGGTGCTGAGGCCTGTGTCCTGTGATTTTGCAGCTAAGACAAAGCTTTCCACTTTCCCCGGGGTGGCTGGAGGATCAGGTTATAACTTTCTTAGGGAGACATCTTGAGGCAGGTAGGAGCGGCCTCCACCTGGCCGTTGGACTAGCTGAGTCCTCTTCTGACTGTACCTTGTCAGTTGTGGCCTTGGGAAAGCCTTTGATCCTCAGTTTCTTCAGCTGTAAATTCAGGATATTAATCTCCATGTTGTAAAGAGAATTGAATGAGGTGATAACATGAGGAAATGCTCTGTAAAACTTAAAACACAGTACAAATATAAGGCATTACTCCTCTCAGTGCTTGGAGAATGGATTGTAGGAGTTAATGGCCCTTGCTGTACCATAGTTCAGTGCCAAGAACGACAAGAGCTGTCAATAAATATTGATTGATGATGAAGTAGAGACACTGGTGGATTCTGTGTGGAAGCCAGGGCTCTGTATATTAAATGCATGCATTCATTCAGTCATTTGCTGAGCAAATATTTAATGCATGCCTACTAAATGCCAAGCACTGGAAATACAAGTGATCAATACACATGGAATCATAACTAATGTTTTCTCTGGCCTTCATGAAGTTAAAAATATAAGGGTTTTTTGTTTTTATTTTTTAGAAACTTAAGTTTATTCAATACAGAGTGTGACAAAAAGAGGTTTACAGTTGTCCATATAAAAAATAATGCAATAATTAAGTAATAATATAAGAATAAACTGTTTCACATACTCACAACTGTAAACTTCCTCTTAACCCACCCTGTGTAAAGGATTGTCTTTTACGCTGATAATGTCTGCCCTGCTGTTTGGAGTTAAATGTCTTATATTCTGTGAAATGATGATGATAGATGGTAGTTGATTTTGAAGAATTTCTCACATAGTAAATTAAAAAGAGGTGTTGCTGGTCCTTGAAATGCAAAAGCTTAGGAACCACTGATTCAGCCAAACCTCCCATCCAAGGCAGAAGTCTCTTTAGCATTCCTAATAGGTGGTCATCTAATTTCTACTTTTATAATTCTAGGGAAGGGAGCCTCACTAACTTCATAGAGCAGCCAATCCATTCCAGTTTTGAATAGCCTTTGTCTTTTGAAATAAGATAAAATTGAAATCTGACATCCTATGACTTCTGCCCATTCATCTTATTTTTTCCATCTGTAGCAACCAAAATGCATTTTTACTCCATGTTATTTAGCCTTCCAGATTTTTAAAGCAAGCCCCTGTTCCTTTTAAACATGTTTTCCAGTGCTCTTGTCCCCACTTTCTTGACCTAGTTCTCCTATGACTTCATGCTTCATTCACCCTCTTCCAGTTGCCTTCCACTTTGTCAGTGTCCCTCCTGGAGCCTGTTGCCCAGAGGGACGTGGGCTGTAGCTGTGGGCTGAGTTGGCCCAAGTGCTGGGCCTCCCTCGTCCCTTAGCCTGGGCTCTGAATGCAGGTTAACTAAGTAAAGATTGCATTTTCCTTTTTGGCAGCTGTGCTGTACTGTTGACTCATATTGAGTTAAAGTCTACTAAATCCACTGGGGTCCTTGTCATATAAATTTCTGATATGCCAGGGTTCCTCCTACCTTACGTTTAGGCAGTGATATTTTTCCATCTAAGCGCAGTACTTTAGCTTCATGCCTATTATATTTCATCTTGTCAGTTTGGACTATAGCTTGAGCATATTGAGGTCATCTGAATCCTGATTCAACCTTCTAACTTACTAACTATTCCTCCTAGATTTGTGTCAGCAGCACATTTGACAAATTTGTCTTAATCCAGATTTTTAATGCAGTGTTTAAAAAGCTAGAGCCAAGGACAGAGCCCTGGGTCACATTTGTAGAGATTGTCCAAGTTTAAATACATCTGTGAATCACGGGTCTAAGCATCTGTGCGTAGAATCAATGCATCTATGCATGGCTTAATCATCAATGTATCTATGTGTCAGCAACTACAGATCCACCTACGCGTATTATCCACACTGGTGATGTGAATTCTGTTTGTGACTTTTCCACTTTCTTTCTCTATAGGCAATGTCAATCCTGCCCATTATCGAACCCACCATGGGTATGATTATGACTTTCAATTTTTTTTTCATCCCACATACCTGTTTCAAGCTCACATTTTAAAATTTTCTACTGGCTATCTCCAGAATGTTTCAGATGTTTCAAAATCAATTCACTGTTTCTCCACTCCCTCCCGAAAACCTCTTTCTCTTCCTGTGACTGCTGTTTCAGTGATGGCTGTGCCACGTGGGTGAAGTCAGATGTTTGGGAGACATTCTCAGAGTCTTCATTTTCTTCCCACTTCATAGCCGATTATGTTAGTCTTAGAGATTCTCCTTCCTTAATGTTTCACAGCCCACCCCTTAGACTCTGATCTGTCTTGCTTAAATGATTGCAAGAGCTGTTGACTATATTCTCCATTCTTGGTCTTAGTCCTTTCAGTTCATCCTCTACCATGTCACCAGAAAGCAAAAGCACAAATCATATGTCATTGTACCTCTTTGAGCTCTTCATTGGCTGCCCTCATTGACTGTGAATGGTGGCTGATCCTTCCTGCCCTGGCCTTTACTTGTCTTACTGACTTACCTCTTACTGCTTCCCTCTACCAACACTACACTTTAGATGTACTGTCTACTGCTGGTTCCTGAGTGCAGTCCAGTCATTTGTACTTTGCATATGCTACCCCCTTTACCAGGCATGCCTTTTCACCCTTCCCTCACAGCTAACTTTTGCTCCTTTTTCAGAACTCAGATCAAGCATGCTCTGCCCTGTTGGCTGCAGACTGAGTTAGGAGTCCCTTTTCTGAGCTGCCATAACACTGTAGGCATTTCCACTAGATACCTTGTCACTTGTGCCAGCTTGTCTATGTCTTCAACTTGATTGGTTGCCCTTTAGGCTCTGACTTTGCCCCTGTAGCCACAACTGCTCGAGCACAGGGTCGGTATGTAACAAGCCCTCAGGGACTGCCGAATAAATGTGGGTTGGGTGGCTTAACAAATCATTTCCAGTTTCACCTGGACTGAGTGACTGTAATTTTCTCGTTCAGCAGTGCTTTATGACTCCATGTTTCTGGCATTCCTTTTGATGCTCTGGCCTTGTAATCCTATTTAAAAAATAAAAGAGGTACTTTGGCATTGATTAGTTTTTTTCTCCATAGGTGTTCCAGTTCATCTGACTTCTCATCCATTCTAGGCGTGTTAAACTCCCTGCTTAGTTGTATGTTTGTTTCTCTGATGCTGTACTAGTAAGGAAAGGCTGTCAACACTAACAAGCAGCTCCCAAATCTCACTGGATTGACAAATAAAGCTTATTTTTTAGTTGTTGCAGTGCAGGCATTTCTTGTCAGATGGCCTTCCACAAGGGATTCAGTGACCCAGGTTCTTTTCATCTTGTGGCTGTGCCCTCTTTTAGGTCTTCAGAGTCCTCTCCATGTGGCTGATGTCTGATGAAAGAAAGGGGATTGCAGATGGGAAAGCAGAGGCCAGGACTAGATGTAGCACCAGTCACTTCTGTTCACATTTCATTGACCAGAACTTAGTCACAAGACCATGTCCAACTGCCAGAGTGGCTGGAAAATGTGGGCTGGCTGTGACCCCAGGAGGAAAAAGGGAACAGATGATTGAGAGCATTAGCAGCTTCTGCCCTTGCATTCAGTCTTAGGTTTCGACCTCGTGCATCTGGGCCTGGATTCCAAAGTTGTTCTCATCCAGAACTTGTCTGTGCTCCAAGCCCTTTGATCTCTAAACCTGGGATTTTGCTCCTTGCTCAAACCCTCTTCATCACCAGTTACCTAACTCATCTTTGCTTGATTTTTGCTGGATTCGAGTCTTCATCTCTTCAGTTTCCTAGCAACCTTCCTTGACTGGCTCACGTGCCTGGGGTGGGACTGTCTCATCCTTGGTACCTACCTGCCATCACATGTGTGCTCCTTGGATGAGAGCCCACCGTAGTTCAAGTACCAGCATGACAGAGGAGAATCCTTTCAATATATCCAGTGCTTTGAAGTCCTTCCTATGAGTAGTACTGGGTATGGGTTGGAACACTATTTCTAGTTGGAGAATGTAAAAAGTTGTGGTAAGATCCATAACATAGTGAGGCACTGGAAAATACAGCTTTGGGAAGCCAAAATAATTGATGCTGTGTATCATGAAGGGGACAATCCTAAAGGGAAGAGCCAGTGTTTATATATGTGTAAAAATGTTGATTTAAAAATGGTTTTAAAGGTGATGGTACTAAAGGAGATATTCTTTTGCTATGCTGAAAAAGAAGAAAGCATCTCACGTAGTAGCGTGGGATTTTTAGGTTAAGAGATGAAGGAGGAATTAGTGAATTCCAGGATTTTGGGATCTGGGGATGGGTTACATCATGTATTTCCTGAAAAATCCTGTGAGTCGGGGAGCCCATCCCAGGTGCCTTAGAAGTGGCCCGCTGTGTGGCAGACGGTGGATGAGAAAGCTCAAAATCTTTTCTTGTTCTGTGATTTTGGGAAAAAAAAAAAAACCCATAGAAACAAAGGTGTTATGCTTTTGGCTCATGTTTCTTTTGAGACATGCTCATACTTAAAGTATTTGTTTCTGGGTAATATTTCCCAATGATTTCATAAGTGGAAGGGGTATTGTCTTGTAAGGTTTCAAGAACTATGATGCCTGGATTCCATTACCTATTTTATCACCCACTCACTCTGCAGGTCACCCACTTGTACAGGTCACTTCTCCATTTGTTGGATTATCTATTAAGTGGAGATGGGATGGGAATTTTCAGGAGGTTTGGGTGAGAAGTAATTCCTATTTCTAACGTGCTTTAGAATACCTAACAGAAATATCCTATATAAGTATAGCTTTTTAGGTGCATTTCTCGGCATCTGGGTTCTTTGAGTCTTGCTTTGGGACATGCGCAGTTTTTTTGTGACAATTATTTTTAGAAATAGCTCCTTAAGCTTGTGTGCCTCTGCTAGTGAGGTATGTTTTGTTGGGGAGGAAGCTGGAAGCTAACACCTTGAGGTCAGGGATCTAACTGTACATAGACTTCATGAATGAAGTAGTTGAAGTATATGCTCTACAGCCAATCTACTTGGTTTGAACTGGTGGCTTTGCATAAGTTAATTAGTTCCTCTGTGCCTCAGTCTTCTCACCTATGAAGGGGGCATCATAATAATGGGTACCATCTGGGAATGTTGGGAGGATTAAGTGAATCAGTGTACGTACTCATAAGATTGTGAATAGGATCTGGTCTATAATAAATGCTCTATAAGTATTACTATTACTTTTTATTTTATTTTTTTAGAGAGAGGGGGAGGGAGGGAAAAAGAGAGGGAGAGAAGCATCCATGTGAGAGAGAGAAATACTAATTGATTGCCTCTCGTACATGCCCCTGGCCAACCGGTGATAAACCAGCAATCCAGGCTTGTACCTTGACTGGAAATCGAACTGGCAACCCTTTGCTTTGTGAGATGAAGCCCAACCCACTGAGCCACTCTGGTCAGGGCAAGTATGAGTATTACTTTTAAGCAAGATTCAGAAAGGTAGCCCTGTCTCATTTTCATTTTTGTGATTTGCTGAAAAGTAAGTCACATTTCAAGGGCCCCAGTACTGACTTTATGCTTTCAGACCAAGAGGAGAAAGATCTTTCCACTTTTCTGGAGCTGACTTGAGTAACATCGGTAGATGACCATCAAACACAATTTAATTCAAGTCACCTATTTAGTTGAAGTGGTTATTGTATGTAATCACACCAGGAAGGATTATCAGAGGACACCACTTCATGAGGCAGAGCTAGGAGCTTGCTCTCTGTTGGTATTCTTAAATGAATCAGGGAAATGCTCAATGGGTAGGGGAGGGTTTCTAGACTCATGTTATTACTTCTGACAGGGTCTGTGGGGCTCTGAGACTCTATTTCACAATCTTACCAAACCTAAGCTGTTCCAGTTCCAGGGGAAACATTCTGCTTTTACCTCTCATTCTGTGTTCTCCAGTGATTTCACCTGTTTTTTTCCCCCCACACTCAGAAGGCTGGGATATGGAGTATAAACATGGTTGTTTATGAGCACATACAGAATAACTGTACCATGTTTACCATAGTCTGACCTGTTCCATAAGCCCTAATGCACCCCTCCCTGTGCCATCTAGTGCTAGACCAGATGCTTCTGACCCTGGGGTGAGTCATGGAGGGGGTGGAAGAATAAACATCACTTTGGAAGAACAGAATTAATTTGCAGGAGGCTAAGGCCACACTCTTGAAAAATTAAATTTGAGAAGTGTTCACCTCTTATGTGTGAAGCACCATGTTGGGTGCTGGGTGCTGAGTGAGGTACTTGGAATAATTAGACCTTACGCCTGTCTTCGGTGAGCTCATGCTGTCCAGGGGGAGTGTGGACACAGCAATGGGAACTATCACATGTCCCTGCTATGAGAATCCTTGCGGTCCCAGCTGGGCTTATACACTCAGAGACTTTTTATTATTTTTTTATTTGTTTTACTGTGGTAAAAACACATAACATAAAAATTACCATCTTTACCACTTTTAAATGAGTTGTTCAGTAGTGTTAACTATGTTCACATTGTTGTGAAATACATCACCAGAACATTTTCACCTTGAAAAATGGAAACTCTATTATAACCCATTAAACCCGCTTCTCCCAACCACTGGTAACCACTCTTTTACTTTGTTCTATGAGGTTGACTACTTTGGATAGCTCATATAAATTGAATCATATAGTATTTATCTTTATTTGACTGGCTTATTTCATTGAGCATAGATTCATTTAGATGTATCATCTGACAGGATTTCTTTCCTTTTAATAGTTAATATTCATTGTATGTATAGACCACACTTTTCTTATCCAGTCATCTATAGATGGATATTTGGGTTGCTTCTATCTCATGGCTCTTGTAACTTTGCCATGAGTGTATCTCTTTCAAACTCCACTTTCAGTTTTTTGGGGTATATACCCAGAAGTGGAATTGCTGGATCATATGGTAATTCTATTTTATATTTTGAATAACTTCATACTGTTTTTCATAGTAGTTGCACCATTTTACACGATCACCAACAATTCAATTTCTCCACATCCTCATCAATACTTATTTTCTGATTTTTTGAGAGTAGCCATCCTAATGGGTATGAGGTGGTATCTCATTGTAGTTTCTTTTTATTTTTTAAATAGTTCTTTTTAAAAATATTTTATTCATTATTTTTAGAGTGGGGAAGGGAGAGAGGCAGAGAGGGAGAGAAACATCAATGTATGGTTGCCTGTTATCTGCCTCCAGCTACAGACCTGGCTAGAGATGTGGCTGGCAAGCTGGTTATGTGCCCTGGCTGGGAATTGAACTAGCAACCTTTAGGTTCACAGGCCAGCGCCTTATCCACTGAACCATCAGCCAGGGCTCATTGTAGTTTTGATTTGCATTTATTTGATGATTAGTCATATTGAGCATCTTTTCATATGCTTATTGGCCTATGTATTTCTTTGAAGAAATATCTATTCAAGTCCTTTACTCATTTTTAAATTAGCACCTAGAAAATTTGTTTCTATTCTGCCCATACTCTCAGACACCTGGTGTTGGTCTACTGCTGCAGAGGTGGCCATACCAATTCTGTACCAGCAGAGTCTGAGGGCAGTGGGTACTTTGCTCTTGAGAAGTCGCAAAGGTATTGGCCAGATAACCAGGACTGCTTAATTCTGCCCTCTTCCTGCTGCTTTCAACTTGCGGTGATTTTACACATATCAGGTGCTGGGTGTATTAGTTTCTTATTACTGCTGTAACAAATCACCACAAATTTAGTGGCTTAAAAATACATATCTTTGGTGATCAGAGGTATAACATGGGCCCCACAGGGCTGTATTCCTCCTGGAGGCTTCAGGGGAAAAACATGTTTCTCTGCCTTATTCAGCTCCTAGGGGATTCCTGCAAGTCTTCACTCACCTGCAGAGCCAGCCACCTAATGTCCTCTCTCACTCTCCCACCTGTCTTATAAGGATCCTTGTGATCACACTGGACTCACCTTGATAAACCCAGATATTTTTCCAATTTCCAAATTTTTAGCTTAATCACCCCTGTATAGTTTCTTTTTAGCATGTAAGGTAATATGTTCCCTGTTTCCAGGGGTTAGGACATGGATGTCTTGGAGAGTCATTATTTAGCCTACCCAAACTCTGCTATTAAAAAGGGCGGTAGTTAGAACAGTTTGAGTAGGTTGGTTACTTTTCTTGTGCTTTCTAGCTTCAGACTTTAATCTGGGTTTGTAGAAACAACATACAGGAATCTGGAAGCTTGGACTTGAGTTTTGGCTTGACCTTGACTTGTCTGTGGAACTTGGACAAACTTGCTATTTAGCCTGAGGGTCCTCACCTATGAAAGGCAATGCTTGGGCTTCTGTGGCCCTTCCAGCTCTGCAATGGCTGGGTCTGTTTCCCTTCCTCACATTTCTCCTTTCTCACATCAGCTCCCAATGCTCCTTTCGTTTCCTCACATTGTTTTCTCCCATCAGCTCATGGAGAGACGGACCGAGGCTGTCCTGAAGGGGTACAAGAGGGCAGTTATGTGAGGCTTTGCAAAATTGGCTCCTGTGTGCCAATTAATTAAAGGGAGACAGAGATAGCAGAAATGAAGGGCACAAGGTCGTAGCTTTATTGCCTTCCCCCTTTGTGCAGCCCACCCCGTGTAGTATCCTTGAAACAAACAAGTTTAAGATGTTACATGCCCGGGAAGCCTAATTGGGTCAAATGTGCACAGTGATTTCATACAGAACTTCAATTATCCTTCTTTTCTAATTCAAGCCTGATAAGGTCAAATCTTTGTAAACTGCCAGCCAGATGGAACGTGTCTCTCAATAGCCCGGATGTTGTGTAACCCCATTTGTGTGGTGACTGGTCTGGGCTGTTGTCTTCAAGGAGGAGAGAGAATCTTGCCAACTCTAGACATGGCATCGAGGGGCAAGACATCGCTAGTTGTTTGTTCTCTTTGAGACAGGTGGTCCAGCTGTGCTCTGGAGCAGGCTGGGAGACATGCTAGAGGGCAGGTGGGGCTCTCCGGTGGCTGGGAAGTGGGCTGTAACTCCTTGTGTCTCACACCACTCTTGATCCTTGCCAAGTGAAGAAAGAATGTTGGCTTAAGTACTAGTGAGCACTAATTGGTATTAATCCTATTTTGTTTATATTATATCTTACCCATTTTACTGTTAAGCAAGCTGATGTTAACTTAGCAAAGATCACACAGCTAAAACGTGAGAGTTGAGACTCAGTGTAAGATATTTCAAATTCCAAAACTTACATTCTTTCTAGCAAGGCAGTTGGTCTCTTGTGGGCTCTTCCCTTCACCTTAAACGGTTGCCCTTGGGCATGGAATGTGGGAGCCACGGCTGATGGGGGAGCGAGGAGCCTCAGTTACTGACCGATAGCTCAGAAACACTGTGCTCTGACAGAGGCACATTTAGAAATCTAAGCTGTCTGGAGCTAACCTTTGGGCCAGTTTCATATTGGTTGCTTGGGTTGCAGGTCCAGATTTAGTTAAAGACTCTGAAAGAGCAAGGCCCCTGGCTGGGCAAACGTTACTGCAGAGCGAGTGCGCGAGTTCGAGAGGATGAATGTGCAATCGTGGCCTTTCCTTCTGGAGGAGGCTGATGGCTTGCTGAGGTAAGGGGCGTATTTCACGTGTCTGTGCCTCCCACAACTCCTGCACCGGAGGGTCACACTTGGTGACCCTTAACCATTCACCCTGTGCTTGGCACTGTGGGGCTACAGAGTAGACTGAGGCAGGGGCTCTGCTGTAGGGGAATAGGTACACGCTTACTTAGGTAGGTAGGAGGGAAGCAGTAATAAAGGCCATGAGCTGTGCAGAGGAAGATGATGGTGCTCTGTGCCTCCAAGTCGTACAGTGGGGACACACGTATTTGTAAGTGTTGCATGTGTGAATGTGTGCATGTGCTTGGGGGTGACTCTTTAGTCATGTGAGGAATTTGCTTTCCCAGACCCCATGTCCTAGCAGGCAGCAGCCGCTGTCCTTTTCCTGATCACTGATCTCTTTACATGAATGTATATTACTGATGATTTGGGGTCAGTGGGTGGGCACTTCATAACTCCTTGGCTCAGTTGGGAAGTTGGATCAGGTATTTGCCATCTTGAATGAGAACCATAAGCCCATAGTTTATTTAAAATAAAATGGCCTTTTCTTTTATGATGCTCAGCAATCAGGGCTGCAGTTGCAGGTTGCCTACCCAGTGTAATCCATCTATGTTGTCTACCTAAAAGACACTTAGTGGAATACTGAGTGCATAGAACAGACCAAATGCCCCCTTTGCTCTAGTAACCTCTACATGGACGAAAACTAGGCAACTCTCATCTTTAGAAAGACGCTTCCATGCCACCCCAAAGATTCCACACATATGCTTTTATCCCTTGTTAGCTAGTTGTGATTAACCCCATTTCACAGATTGTGAAAATCACCTATGGGAAGGCTGCCAAATGAGTGGCATGTTCAAGGGGAGCTAATAAGCAGCTAATTATGATTCCAGTGGAATCCTGCTCCAAATCTTAAGTGCATCAGAGAGGACCAGGGAGAGTAGCTCAGTAGGTCAGTAGGCTGGAGTTGGGCCCTGTAGAGGTGCAACACTGCATGTCCCTCTTAAGAAGTGGTGATGATCTGTAGCCATTAGCCATGTTTGTTGAGACTCAGGACCATGACTGCCTTATTAGGTAGATGCCTTTCAGGTTCAAGTATTTATTAGCATTAAAGGAGAGAAGTCAGGGATGGGGTGGGGAGCTCTATTTCTTTTGCCAGAATGTTCCAAATGATAAACTCTTCTGCCACCCCATGTGGATTCTAGAATCAGTGACTGTCAAGAAGTATACAGGACTGTAGAAACCATTGGGTGAACTCCCTCATTTCATGGTGAGCTGACTAAAGCACAGAGAGGGAGATGAACTTGTCCAGAGTCACACAGAGTTTTAGCAGAGGAGGTTGGGGAGGAGACCCATGTATCCAGCCCCACTGTATTTCATCTTAGTCTTCTTGACTGAAGGGGAAAGTGAACTAGGAAGTAGGAGCAGCTGGAGTTGTCTGTGCCTCAATGAAAATGTGGGAAGTTGTAAATTTTGGACATGCTGGAAAAGGTCTATTTTGGGGTGCCTGCAAAAGCCTTCCTGGTGCTGGGCCCAATGGCCCTCTGCAGGCCAGTGGGGTCCCCATGCCTCACCCTCATTACTGTAGGCTCTGGAACTCAGCTCACTTTAATAACAACATCAACAACAAAAGCAATTCTAATTAATGACTGCTGTTGACTGAGACCTTTGTATAAGGCTGCACCATGCTAAGTGATTATGAATGTTTTTAAATCCTTAAAATAGCTCTAAGTCTCAGAGATAGTAAATAACTTGCCCAGGCTCATGGAGCTTATAAGAGGCCCTATAGAATATGAACTTTGGTCTCACATGACTGCTAATTTGTGATTTTAACCTCAGACTCTATTGTTCTCTCTCCAAGCTACCATTGTTCACTCAGTTCCCTTCCAGTCTGCCCCTAGGATTCAGTATTTCCACATCCCACACTCTGCTTCCCCGCTCTTCCCTTGCTGTCTTCATGGATGATGAAGCATAATTTGTCCTCAAGGTTCTGACCCTTCTAATTACTATGGGGACATAGTCAGGGAAGAGTAACATGAACAGAGTGACAAAGTTAGAGACTGTAGAGTTCTACAGCATTTTTACAGCCTTGGGTTCTGCTGTCTGAATTGTAACTCCATTGTGCATTGAAGAATGGAAATGCGTTGACCTCTGCCTTCTAATTTTGGGCTCTTCAGGATGGACTTGACCATCTTTCTTCTTCCACTCTTTTTTTTTTTGGTTTAGGCTTAGGTGCAGTTGAGGCTGGGGGAGGAATCTGGGCAGCACCAGATGCCCAAGTAGGGAACTTGGATTTCCAAGGAGCCACAGCCTAGGCATCAGCCACTATCCTGAGTCCCTGCCCTGCACAAGGAGGGTTCTCATCAATTGTTTCCTTAGCCCTTCAAGGACAAAAGGGTGTAGTAGAGGAGCCAGGAGGGGTCAGATATCACTGGTCTAGAAGGTGTCATAAAAACCCAAGCGGAAAGAAGGAGGAAAGGAAGCTTGGCTCAAGAAAGATGGGAAAGTAGAGGGGAACGGGGGTCAAATAGGGTGAGGAAAGAAGACTTGACTTTGGGTGGTAAACACACAATGCAATATAAAGATGATGTATCGGAAAAATGTACACTTGAAACCTATATAATTTTAATAACCAGTGCCACTCCAATAAGTTCGATAATAAAAAAGGACAGGAAAGAAATGCACATGGAGGGAGGGAGTTCAAGAGGTTCTTGGCTGCAAGAGGCTCTGAGGATTTAAGATGCCAGAGTAATTAGAGGGTTGCGGGGTGGATAAGTCAGCCCTTGCCTTGGTTTCATTGGTTGGGTGCCATGGGCTTTTCTCTGCCTTATTTCCATCATTAGTAGTGGGAATCATGTCATTTGTCTCCTCTCTTAAAATGATCAGGATGCTGAGTAAAACTTGCATTCTTTCAGCAAACACTTTTTATACCTGATGATTCTGGTGCTGGGTTAGGTACCAGAGTTGCAGAGATTAAAGTTATGGCCTGCCCTGGAGGTACTCCTGGTATCCAAAGCAGAGCTTTTGGACCTGAAACTATGGAGAGGCCAGGGATTGATCTAGTGTTCTGCTCACCCACCCCTCCCAGCCAGAGATCTGATGCCTGAAGGCATTTAGTGGTGCTGTAGATGTAGTTGGACGTGACTCTGGTTTCACTCCATTGTGACAGCCTGTTTGTGTGTGTGCATGTGTGAGTTATTCGATATTTGAAAACAATTTATGACCCAAATTCTTTGCATCCTTCTCTGGGCCTATGTCACAGGCTGAGGGCTGCGCAGGGAAGCACGGGGTAGGGGCAGAGACCTGTCCTGCTGCACATCTCCTTTCTCGCCTGGTCTGAATTCTCTCCTGAGCAGCTTACATTCCAAATGCCTTCACCTCCTGGCTTTCTTTTCCTGATAAGGCAGCCCCCCCTTCCCAAATTGCTTTCCTCCTGGAATAGTCTTCCAAGCTCTAAGTCCAACACTCATCCCTCTCTGGTTTTTAAAAAAATAAAAGTGTTTTATATGTTTATATTATGTAAAGTTTACACGAAAATCTACCATCTTAGGCTTTTTAAAGTATAGTTTAATAGCATTAAGTATATTCATTTGTTGTGTAACCATCATGACCATCCGTCTCCAGAGCTTTTTCATTTTCCCAGTGAAACTCTGTACCTGATAAAACACTAACTCCACATTTTCCCCTCCCCCAAGTCCTAGCAAACACCATTCTGTTTTCTGTGTCTGTGGATACGACTCCTCTAGGTATCCCATATAAATAGAATTGTAGAGTATTTGTTTTATGACTGGCTTACTTCACCAAGCATGTTTTCAAGATTCTTCTATATTGTAACATGTGTCAGAATGTCTTTCCTTTTCAAGACTGAATAATAGTCTATTGTATGTACAGGCCAACTTTTATTCATTCATTTATCTGCCAACGGACACTTGGGCTGTTTCCACCTTTTGGAGATTGTGGATTGTATTGCTATGAACATGGGTGTAAGAGTACTTGTTCGAGTCCTTGCTTTCAATCCTTTTAGGTATATACCCAGAAATGGAATTGCTGGATCCTATGGTAATTCTATATCTAATTTTTTGAGGAAACCATACAGCTTTTCCATAGCAGTTGTACTATTTTAAGCATTTCCAACTAGCAATGCACAAGGGTTATAATTTTTCCATGTCCTTGCTCACACTGATTTTCTGATTTTTTGATAATACCATCATAATGGATACGATATGCTCTCTGGCTTTGAGGACCTCCATGCTGAGCCCTCAGGAGTCCTGGGAAAACCCTGGGATACTAAACCAGAAAAGAAATGATGGCTGGAGAATCTTATTCTCTATGCTGCCCTTCCTAACTCGGCAGCCCGTTAGGTTGGTAAGCACCGGCAAATTGGAGATGGCCACTCAGGGTGGCTGAGCGCATGCTCTCCCAGGTTGCCTCCCTAGTGAAGAACCCAGCCAGTAAGTGGTGGAAAGTGCACGTCTGGCTGCACGTTATCAGTCCTGGTCTTTGAGATCATTGGGAAGGTGATCCAGGCACCAAGGACTTGGGGCTTTGACCAGCAGGGGAGGAGAGGTGGGAACAGTGAAATGCCTGGACCAAAGAGTTCTAGGACCTGAGTATTGAGTTTGAAGGACCTTGTATGATGCATGGTTGCGCCTTTGCATTCTAAAGAAGTGGAAATTGAGAGACAAGGAAGAGTGATTTGTCTGTGTGCATAGTACAAATGGGTGAGGTGCTAGGACTGGACTTTGGCTCTCCTCACTTCTGGCCTGGCTCTCCTGCCAAACTCAGGGAAAGTCAAGGTGGCTTCAGACCTATTTGAAGCTTAATATTTATCAGAAATCAACCGTCTCAGGGAGACTTGCTTATTCTTTTCCTGCATTCCACCTTCTTGTCTGCCAGCTGTCTGGCAGAGGTTTTGTGGGGATTAATGAGATAAATGGCTTTGACTTCTCTAAATGAAAGAAGCATTATGCTTTATACAAAACATCGTTATTAAATGGCCTCTGACTGTGGAGAAGTAAGCTAATGTGTTTCTTTTGTTCTGCCTTAATTAGAACTAGAGAAGTCCAGGAGTAGGATACACCGTCTGTGTGGGTGTATTTGTGTTATGTTCTCCGTGTGTAAACATGTGCGGTGATCCCCTCCCCACACAGAGCAATCCCACCAACAGTGGAAGCATTCTAGAGCCTTCTACTGACGGAGTATCATCGGAAATGAGCTCTGTTGATAGGGGTCTCTGTAATTCTCTGTATTTGGAATTCTCTGGATAGATTCCCTTTTTCACCAACTGACACTATTAGTACTTGCACTTGTATGTGAGAATTAGAAACTTATTAGGTGGTTGCCTACATGGAGGTTATACTTCTGGGAAAATGATTTACAAAAGAAACACTTTCATGTTTTACCTCACTTCCCTGAAAATGAGGTACTCTTTTTATGGTGCCCTGAGGCTTTCTGTGTGAGCACATGTGGAATGATTCTTATTAAGTAATACTTTATATTTGGGTAGCACTTTCATAGACATAATCTCATTTAGTCTTGACGATTGTCCTGTGAGGGCTGTATTATTATTTCTGTTTTAAAGATGAGGAAATTGAGCCCTGGAAAAACATACATGTTATTACTTGGCGGGGTGGATGGTGGTGTGAGGGGCCTGGGTCCTGATACTGTGAGGCTGTGAGGTGGGAGGGAGGCTACCCACTCCCTCAGATGTCCAGTTCTGCTGGAAGTGCGTAGAAGGGCTGACAGTTGCACAGATCACACCCCTCAGACGTCAGGCTGCAGCCCTGTGTCCTCATTCAGTCTTGGCACCTTTTACTCCATGTGCACGTACTTGTACCTCCCCACAGCATTGATATTACATGGAATTGTTAAAAAACCAAGATGACAAGAAAAAGGAAACTCTCTTGCTCATGTGCCTTGTATCATTTTCAAACCAACTATTTCCCTTTACCCTAAACCTAAATACTTTAGGTTATGGAGAGCCATAGCTGGAGATGCAGGGGTGCAAATTATCCTTTGCCCAGAGCTTAGTTAGGCTCGAGTCAGCCGAGGGCCACACAGAGGTGCGTGTGCCCTGAGTTTTCATGGACTCATTTCTCTGTCTCTGGGCAGATGCTTATGTTTCCCTGTGGTGCTGGGGATCCTGAGGAAGAGGCTCCAGCAGAGCCAGGATTGGCACCCAGCCAGCCAGGATCCCCAGCCCAAGGCCTGTGTGGTGGGCAGATCTGCCTTTCTGGGAACAAGTCTAACCTGTTTCCTAATGATGACCACTAGTAATAATTTGATGTGCTTGTTTTAGTCTTTCTCCTATGAAGAAAGTATCTGTTAAAAAATTGGGGTCCTAGGACAGTGGATAAGGTGCCGGCCTGCAAACCTAAAAGTCGCTGGTTTGATTCCCCAGCCAGAGCACATAACCAGGTTGCAAGCCAGGTTTCCAGCCAAGTCTGTGGCTGGAGGCAGGTGAAAGGCAACCATACATTGATTCTTCTCTCCCTCTCTGCCTCTTTCCCTTCCCCTCTCTCTCGAAATAATAAATAAAATGTTTAAAAAAAAATTGGAGTCCTACTGTATATGCTTTTTGGACTGTTTCTGTTGCTTTAAATTTTGTTCTGGATTTTTTTTTAATGTCATTTTACAAAAATGTAATTTTTATGGCCTCCTAAAATTCCATCATATGGATGTGCAATGATTTATCTAATCAGTCCCCCTTTTAGGTGATTTCCAATTTGATACCACTATAATTCATGCCATGGTGAATACCCAAGTAGGCACATTGTTTTCCAGATTCTCCACTTAGTCCTTTAGGAGAGCTTCTGAGAAGGGAGGTGAAATGTTTGGATTTCTTAAAAACTGTGGTTAGCAGTGCTAAGTGGTCTTACTGACAGAGTTCATCAGCTCTTGTTCCCCTCTGGTAAAGTGGAAGAGACCTGCGCAGGGTTCTGAGCGGAGCTGGACCTTCTTCCCTGAAGAACAGAATGGCTCATGGCCCTGAGGGGCTGAGGCTGTGACCTCTGAGCTCCAGGCCTCAGCTGGGTTGTACCTCTGCTGCAGGACCGCCCCGCCATTCCTCTGAGTCAGACCGCTGGCCATGGCTGGGCATTCACAGGCATGAGTTAAAGGAGTTACCGCTGGTTCCCAAAGGCGCTCTGCCTACTTCAGTGGGTGACAGTAAGTGGGCAGGGTGAAGATTGACCAAGCCTTCCTGTGACCCATCCTCTCACATGGTAAGAAGGAAGGAGGTCGAGGCCACTGAATAGACTATAAACTGCCCTCCCATGATAGCACTACCTCATTAGTTCTAGTTCTGGTGGTTGGGAAAGGCGCAGTCGTTCTATATCCTTGTTTTCCTACCAATGAAATGGGCCCAAACTTTGGAGTGTGGCTCCTTGCAGGCACTCACCAGCTCAAGAGAGGGGAGGAGGGCTGTGCTGGGCTGCTGCGGCACTCCTTCCTGCTCTCCGTGGGCCCTGCCCTTCCCAGACATCAGCAACCTGACAGATTTCCCATTTTCCTAGATGAGCATCTGTGCTCAGTAAGAGCTGGATCTGTCTTTACACTACAAAGGCTGCTCTCAGTTGTACTTAAAGAGCTGAAATGCTCACTTTTGATAAACTTGAAATGATTCTCCACTAGGTCCTGTGATTTAGGCTTGCCATCGCAGGTGGTGGGTAGTGGATGGGTGCCCTCATTCAAATAGGAAGAGATTCCCCTCCTCCCCCTGCTTGGAAATAAGTAAAAGAAGTATTTTATTATTAGGGCATTTTAGTATTTTTGGTTGGAAAGTATGGTTTAGCTGTTTGTATCTTTTGTTTTCTGCCTGCTTTTCTTTCTTCTGCTTTCTGATATCGGAATGACCTGAGGACCCTGGGGAAATGGTTTTGTGATTAGGGTCTTCTAGCAAGATAATACTGGCCTCTAGTCCTCTGCATATGAGGCTGGTTTACTTCTAGCAGGCATCTGTCCTAGGATTTCTTTTTCTCTCTTTCTCTCCTTTTGACTAGCTGTCCTGCGAAGAACAGAGCCAAGGTTTTGTTTTCTGAATCACTAGAGATGGGATAGGTACCAGTAGTTTTTCCACTCTTCCAGTTGAGTTGGGCTTCTGAAATGTTCTAGGTCCTCTTCCTTGGCCCCCAGCAGTCAGGAAGAAGTGATGTAGAATAGAAAAGTGACAGTTTTTTTCTAAGGCAGCGGATGGAGTCAGGGAGATACCCACAGATGTCTTTGGCTCCTTGCTGTCTCCTTGTTTTGGAACAGCTTTGACTACTTATAGTCATGAGCCTGTTCTGATCATCCCCTCCTCTCATGAACTGTGTCCGTAACAGGAACATAAGAGAATGCTGCTGAGGAGTGTGGAGATAGCTCTGGTAAGGGACAGAGGAGGCAGATGGACAGCACTGTGGCTGAGATGCTGAGAAGACCCTTTGGGTGCTTGTTGTGGGGAGAGACCTTACATCCCCCTGGGAGGTCTTGGGCTATCTTAGGCCCATCTTCAGTTGGGGAAAAATGTCAGCTTCCTCATCTGCCCATTGGGAAAATTTGTTTGTCATTCACTTGTCAAGAGAATTAGTTACTGCAAAATGACTTTTGGTTTCTATGTTGTTTTTGGGTTCTTAGACTGTCTTATGCTTTGAAAACATGTCTTTGTATAGGTGATTATTTTCTGATCAGAAAATCTACCCAGCCATTAGAATCTGAATCAATTCTTGATTGCTTCTTTTTTTTAAAAAAGAATTTATTTATTATTTTTAGAGGGAGGGGTAGGGAGAGAGGGAGATAGACATCAATGTATGGTTGCTTTTCACCTGCCTCTAGCCACAGACCTGGCAGGAGACCTGGCTTTCAACCTGGTTATGTGCCCTGGCTGGGGAATCGAACCAGCGACCTTTGGGTTCTCAGGCCGGCACCTTATCCACTGAGCTACCAGCCAGGGTTGATTGCTTTTTAAAAAGTTTCTTTACAAATTAGAATTAAGTGCTCCATCCTACCGTTTTCCATGTCTCATGTCTGATTCTGTTACTATTTCCTCTTAATACAGACCAGTGCTGTCCAACATGGTAGCCATTAGCCACGTGTGGCTATTACAATGTGAGTTAAGTTAATGTAAATCAAATAAAACGTTAAATGTAGTTCCTTAGTTGTGCAACCTACATTTCACCTGCTCAGTAGCCACAATGACTGGTGGCTGCCATATTGGACATCCCAGAATTACTGAACATGTTCATAGCTGTAGACGTTCAGAGTGCAGCTATGGATTGTATGGTTTAGACACACAACAGACACTGCTGTAGCCACTTAGGAAGAGGGATACTTAATATAGGGATTATTATAAGTCTTCAAAAGTAATTGGGAGGGCAGGAGCTACTGGGCCTCCAGGACTGACTCCCAGAATAGCACTCAGAACCGACCTTCTGAGAGAACTGGGACTCGGGGAGAATCAGAAAACTGGGGAATCTGGAAGCGGCTGTGCCGCTGAGAGCTGGCTCTAGGATCACACCGTCTCATCCAGGTTCCAGGGATCAGGAAGCTGTTGCTAGCACCATGCCAGCCCTGTAGCAGTGAAAGCAATACCCTCCCCATCCAACTTAATTTCAGTTCACATCTTGAGTTGGCCAGCCCCATAGTCACATCAAGAAGTTCAGCTACAGGGGAGACTGTAGGCTGTAGTTTTTAGCTCTCTAGCTGCTGCAGGATAGGAAGGCACAGCAGAAGGAGGTTGGAAGAGCCCACCAGTCCACTACATCTGCCCCACAGTGCTAAGCCTGACCTGATTCTTCTCAGGATGGGCATGGCTGGGCTTGAAGTTACAGGGCCTTGGGTTATCTGCTAAGTCCAAGACACAGTCTCTTCCCTGTCTGAGTTTCCTGGCTATCTTTGTAATGCACTAGATAGAAAAGATTAATGGCCTCCTGTTTTCTAGTTATTTGGCCTTTAATGGGCAGAGAAAGCATAGTTTCTGTTTCAGGTTGGCTGCTACACTCTTCAAGGGAATGTAGGCCCCTTGTCATTACAATGAGGTGACAGAAAGAGCCAAATGGGCTTCCGCAAAGATCTTTGGTGAAACTTGGGTTGAATGAAAGCATTTCCTTTGCAGTGTAGGGATGGCAAAGTGAGAGGATGGTCAGGACTTTGGAAGAAATTCATGTACAGTTCTCTCCTTTCCAGGGATGAACTGCTGCTTCTTGCTCTCCGTAAATCAATTTTGGTTGTAGTTTTGTGTACAAAGAATGGTCATTAGTAGTCTCCTTTGTGTGTGTCTGAAGGAACTCAGGCTCAAGAGGGAGGCTGTGTCTTTTCCCATACATGTGCCTAATCGGGGTTCCCTTTACGGTGCTGGGGGTTTGGGATCTTTCTTAAAAAGTAGTAGGGAGCAGGGAGATGGGAAGCACACTGGCAGCCAGGGTTTGAGCTCTGCTTATTGAGATTACAGAATCCGGGTTAGGGGTTTTGAGGAGGAATCATTTAAGCCCTAACCTGAATGGTGAGGAGGAATCACCAAGCAAAGAGCAGAGGGAACAGCATGTTCAGTACGTGCAAAGGAATGATGGTGGATAAGAACTGAGCATGTGTGAGGGGTGAAGTGAGGCCAGTATGTCAGGAGTGCATGAGACCAGCCAAGAGACAAACGAGATGAGCTCAGAGAAGTGGGCCAGGGCCAACCCACACAGGCTTCATAAATCACGTAGAGTCTAGATTTTGAAGAGATTTAACTAGGAGAATGACAGGGCCTGATTTATGATTTTTATTTCTGAAAGGTCACTCCGCTCTGTGGAGACTGGATTGGGGATAGGCAAGAGAAATGAGAGAAATGTCGGGGGGCTGCTGCAGCATTCTGGGCAAGAAATGAGTGATGGTGGCCTGCTCAAGGGAGGTGGCGTGGGAGGTGGGAGTCATTGCCCACCGCCTCTTCCCTCGGATATTTCCCCCACTACCGAATCCAAGAAGTTATCGTAAGGGCCTCAACAAGCCCGTCCTTAAGGGCATAGGCAGGGCCACTCTCATAGTGTTGTGAAGTCTACCTGTCATTGCTGTCAATACAGTCGTTGGCAAAAGAATACTGAGCATCTTCTGGGAAGTGGCCCAGGATCAGGTGCATAGATAGCGCTGGATTAAAGGGAAGAAAAACCAACCTTTTCATTACTGAACACCTCCCAGGTCCTCGGCACCACACCTTATCCCAGAAGGGAGGTGAGTACTGAGGAGGCATGAGCTGCTGTCTCCTGACTTGGACCCCTCTGTGCACTTTGCAGAGCAGAATGACCTGCAGCCCACCTGCTTGTGCTGGGGTCTTGCCTTCGCCCTGTTTCCTTGCAGAAGCTGCAGCTTGTGTGCTGGAGGAGGGAGCTGCTGCTGTCTTGAGGGGAGCTCAGCCATTTGACAAATGAGAGTCATTTTCTAATGCACGAGGGAGAGATCACTGCTCCGGGCACCCACCTGTTTGCGTGTGGCCTGATTTGCTGAGCCGCTGCTCTGGGGCTCGATCAGGAACGAGCGCATCAGTGGAAATAGTCAAGAAAGGCAGGAGCCAGAGCAGACTTTAAAAGTGGCATCTTTTCAGCTGGCAGCCAGGAGTCGGAGCTTTGAATTAGCTTTATAATTTGAAAATTGGTCTCTTTGCATTGGGCGGCTTATTTTGTGCTAACAAAAGCCATCAGGGACATAATACTGCTTGTCTTTTCTCCATGGTACCGCTCTGGATTTAAAAATGTTGAACGTTTCCATTCTTGGGATTCTTGGAGACTGTGTCCCCTTGTCATGGGGGAACTGGTGCTGGTGCTACTCACAGAGCCTCCAGCCTGGGTGGGGGGAGGCCAAGCTGGGCCTTGGGGTACTGCCTTTGTGGAGGGGCCTTGAGGGGCCACACCTGGTTTACCTGTTTGTGGCTTTGTGTGACAGTGCCCTTACTCATGTCACAGTGCTGCAGCAATGTTCAGAGCTACCAGGCCCAAATACTAAAGGCTGTTTTCTTGTCCTGCAGCTAGGGAGAGGTTGACATTCCATTTTTCCCCATGGGTTTCTTCGTATGTGCTTTCTCCAGATGGTGTGCTCCAGAGAGGTCCTTGTGCTCTGGGAACGGTTCACAATGTGGATGGGGTCACTGTGGTGCCGGGTGGCTCAGAAGGCATCCTACCAAGGCATGGTTCTCAGAATTCCTCTTGGCTTTATGCAGCCCTGGCCATTTAGTGCTCAGAAGCTGTGGGCTTTACAGCCCATGTACAGTGTTTCCAAGGCTATGGATGTACTCTTGCACTGGTGCTTTCCGCCTTCTTCCCAAGTGTTGTCCAACTACTCCTTGGTTTTTGGAACTGGCAAGAGGTGTGAAAGAGGGTGATTAACAGTGCTGGGGGGTGGTGAGTACAAAGATTAGAGGTGAGAGGATAGTAGAAAGGTGTGGAGTGTTGAGAACTTGTGTGAGGAGAGAATCGGGGTCTGGAAAGGCTGACAGTGGAGACATGGCTGCTTTTATATAGGTGAGGGAAGAGGAGAAATCAGTCCAGGAATCAAATCATCTGATAAGCGTTGTCAATGCCAAACAGGTAGCCCAGGAAGGAAAACTGATGCACCATAGGTTGAACGGACACGGTTACAGTTGCAGCTCAGTCTGGTGACTCCAGTAAGACAAGAGATGAGGTTGGGCTCAGTCAATCCAATGCAGCAAATAGGAACAGGGACACCTTCCACGTTCATTCAGCCCGAAGGTGCTCAGGGTTACTAAAGGGGCTGCTCGCATAGTGGGTGTTATCCCATGAAGACCATATAAATGTAAAGGATGTTTCTGGGGTCAGAAATGCAGCCTCTTCAACCTCAAGGTCCATAAACTAGTTGGAGGCGTGTGCTTTACTTGTGGCCACATATGTGAGCAGGCACCTGTGTATGCATGTGGATGTGTGTGTGAGATATGAGAAGGCAGAGTTAGTCTAGCATTTAACTTTGAGTCCTGTGTGTGCTGCAGAAATCTTCCATTGTCTCACTTTGTGTGTGACCTTTAATGAGTCACACACTCCTTTGTTTTTTCATGTGTTAAATGGAGATACTCATGCTTGCTGGTAATTGAGCAGTTCTTGTGCTTCAGGGGCCTTCATTAATTTAAATCCTCTCTTTTAATTTTCTCCTCTGGGGATCTTATAAGAAAGGGGAAGGCCCAGCCTTATTGGGGTCTTCCTTGCTTTACGTGTAGGCTCTACATGGTGCATGTAGAGAGGTATTATTGGGAGATGAGACTTCTCCTAGGAAGTGTTGGGTTCTCCATGCTTCTGACATTCTGGCTAATATGCTTTACCCCTGGGGGTACACCAGCTGCCTGGAGCATCTGGGGCAGAGGCAAGGTAGGGGGTGAAGGGGATATATGGTGAGAAGGGAGTCAGTTTCATGTTGAAAATATGGTCACGGGTTGAGTGTAGCCAAGAGGCAGTTTGCCAGGCCTTAGGGGATGGGGTGGGGCTAATGCTACAGGGGCCAGATGGCAATAGTGCAGGAGGCAACTGCCAGGGGGAAGAAGTCAGTAGACCAGCTGGTACGAACGAAGGCCTGATGTGCTCATCTCAGTATCACACAGGGTGGTAAATAGGTGGCATCTGCCGTACCGTTCCCTACCCTTGGTGCCATGCAGACATCACTAATCTATCATGATACACTTTCCTGTTGTACTCAGAAAAGTCTCATGATCCTTTAGGTACCGCATTTTGAACAGTGATGCCAATCAGTTGGCATGAGAGTGGAGACTTACTGTCTGTCACTGGTGTGATGTTGGAAAGGTCATAGGCTTTGGAATCTGGCAGAAATGACACCCCAGCCAGGTTCAAGCCTTGTGGCACTGAGCAAGCATATTGGTTGGGTCCCTTTTGGTTGTCAGGGACAGAATCCCAATTCAAATTAGTTTAAGCTGTGACTTAGGGACTAAAAGCAGAAAGTTCAGAGCAAGACTGTCACCATCATGCACAGCTGGATGCAGGAGCCTAATGACGTTGTTAGCGTCTATCTCTAGGACAGACGTTCTGTGAAAGTATTTTCACTGGCTGAACTGGGTCATGTGCTCATCTCTGAACTGGTGGTCCCTGTGGAGGACAAGGCTGGTGGGAGGGATAAGAGGGTCTGGACAGCAGGTCACATTGGGAGCAAAAGTTATCTTAAAGTCAAATGTAGAAGAATTCACTTCAGATAAGAGCCAGGGAGAGGTGGTAAGGTGCCAAGTGTTCATCTCAATCCTGGTGAGTTTCAGTGAAGAGAGGTAAGGGCTCAGCAGCTCCCTGGAAGAGCCTTATGTACACTGAGCAGAGGGGAGGGCATTAGTTGGAGGAACTTGGAAGTGATATCTGTGCAACTGGTCTGTCTGCTCCAGCCACAGTCTTCCAGGCACCTGGACATAGCGTCCGGATGCCAGGACCTCTGCTCACAGTCACACCCTATTCCCAGCAGCCTCTCTTGATCCTGATGCACCTGGGCAGTGACAGCTCTCAAAGTCACGCTTCTGTCCTGTGACATTCAGGTTTGGGCCCAGGCTGAGTGATTACTTAGCAAACCTTGTAGGATTCTGAGAGAGGAGACATCAGGCTGACTAGACTGGGTATGGGTGGTGTCTTAGGGACAGTCTTGAAGGCTCCAGTTGCCTTTAAATCAGAGCACTGCAATGTCCCTACTCTGGATTTCACTGGTTCCTACTCAGGTCTCCTTCCTGAATGTTCTTTCTACCCCACCCTGTCAACCCTGCCACAGGAAGGGCTTGGTTAGGTGATTCTGGCTTGGGATCTCTCATGCAGTCAGATGGGGACTGACTGGGAATCTGTCCCTCTACTTGTGGTTTCTCTGTATAGGGCTGGTGAGCTTCCTTGGGGCAACTATGCTGTCTCATGGGGTGTTTGACTTCTCCTAGGACCAAAGAGAATCAGTGGCTGCAGTATTACCATTACTTCTGCTGTACTTTATTGGCGAGAACAGTTACCACAGGCCATCCCCATTTCAGGAGGAGGGGGTATATATCCTATTTCTCAATGGGAGGTGGATGTCAAAAAGTTTGCTCCTCTTAAACCAGCGCTCAGTGCTATGATGAGTTTACCTGGATGTAACCTCACTTTGGTTCAACCCCTTCATTTTATTATACTTATTTTTATTTTTTGGAACTCAGTTGCAGAAATTTGAGTGAATCATACTCTTCAATTCATTGTGCATTTGTCATTATTGATTTTTGTAAAGGCTCTCTTATTCACTTCATTCATTCATTCATTCTTCCTTCTTACCTCAGTATCTTATTATTTTTCTCACCTTCCTTAAACAATCATTCTCTTCTATTGCTTTCTTTTTCTTTTTCTTTTTTTTTTAAAGATTTTATTCAGTATTTTTAGAGAGAGGGGAAGGGAGAGAGGCAGAGAGGGAGAGAGATATCAATATGTGTTTGCCTTTCACCAATCTTCAGCTACGGACCTGGCTGGAGACCTGGTTTGCAACCTGGTTATGTGCCCTGGCTGGGAATCGAACCAGCGATCTTTGGGTTTACAGGCTGCTGCCTTATCCACTGAGCCACCAGCCAGGGCTTATTCTCTTCTCTTTAACAAATATAATTTTAGTTGTATGTTCTTATATAATGTATTTTAATTTACATATATTGCATTGTATATTTATCTTTTTCTGTAGCCTGCGTTTCTCTAGCACTGTTTTGGGCCCATACATGTTATATACATAGTACCTCATGTCATGTCTACCTAAAAAATTACGCAATGAGACTAGAGAGAGGGAGTGACATTCACAAGGTCACACAGCTGAACCAGGACTAAAAGAGATTTCCTGACTCTCTTTTTCAGTATCACACACAAATGTTTCCATGTGCCACCTCCACACTTCAATAATTTGACATAAGGTTTTTAAGCAATTGTGAGTCTGGGATCCAGAGCTTATTACAGACTTTCCTGTTTTCTTCCTGGTGACTGTTGTCCTGTCTTTTCTTACAGGTTCCAACTATGGGAGCCCGCGCCCAGCTCATGCCAACATGAACGCCAACGCCGCAGCAGGGCTTGTCCCTGAGCACATCCCCACGCCGGGGGCGGCCCTGTCCTGGCAGGCAGCCATCGATGCAGCCCGGCAGGCCAAGCTGATGGGAAGCGCTGGCAATGCGACCATCTCCACGGTCAGCTCCACACAGCGGAAGCGGCAGCAGTATGGGAAACCCAAGAAGCAGGGCAGCACCACTGCCACACGCCCGCCTCGTGCCCTGCTCTGCCTCACTCTAAAGAACCCCATCCGGAGGGCGTGCATCAGCATTGTCGAATGGAAGTATCCTTTGTGCCCTGGTCTGGGCAGGCTGTGTGTCCCTGGAGCCCCATTGGGGCCAGCTCCCCATGGCCTACCTGCCAGTAAGCTGTGTTGTTCCTGCGGAGCCTGTCAAGTGGTTATCAGTCCCACTGCACCTGCTGGTTAAAATGCAGAGTTCTAGGTGCTATTCCAGACTTAATCAGAATCTCTGGGGATAGGGCCTAGGAATCTGCTTGTATAACAAGCTCCTTAGGTGTTTGCTTCTTTGTGTGTGTGTGTGTGTGTGTGTGTGTGTGTTTTATATATACAGTAAGCAATATTTGAGAAAACGAACCTAAGAGGTTATGACGTATCTTCTTACCCAGCTGAGCCTGCCCAGGGACCCATAGTGTATTGGGTTAATAGTGGCTTCATGCTGCTGCCCCGTAACCTTTTCTTCCTCGCACATCATGACTGCCATAGTGTCATGACCTTTCGACTCTAGGGTGAAGGAGCCTAGGAAATTCAAGATGGTGATGGTCTGTGACTCTAGCTTTTGGTTCAAGGACTTGGAAGAGTAATTCTCAACCTTGGCTGCACCTTTGCGTCCCCTGGAAAGGTGTAATGATATACGAGGTCTGTCCCAAACGTATCGGCGCATAAACTGTTTTAATTATATTGACATTGGTTTGATACTTCTGGGACAGACCTTCGCACAGTGCATGAGCTCCACCCAGGCATATTTTAAAACTCTCCAGGTGATCCTCATGTGCAGCCCTAGTGAAATACTGGCATGCATTATTGTACACAGATCCACGTCGTATGGAAACCAGTGACTGGGCCTTTGAGAGAAAATGGCTTTGAAAGGGTGGGCTCTCACTGTGAAATTATAGGCCCCTTTGACATCATAGGAATTGTGGGTAGAGATGGAAAGGATCTTAAAGACCAGTAGGTCCACCCTTGGCTTTCCCTAGTGATGCCATTGGGTCCCACAGGAGTGACTCTTAGGATCATACAGTCAATGACAGACAGGACTAGGACCCTGGTACTCAGTGCTGGGCATTTTTAGAATAAGAATTCATCCAGGTGGGGCTGCCATGGCTCCCAGGATTCAAGATGAGGAGTATTAGGTTACATTCATGAGTTTCTGTGGAAAGATTTTAAAGTCTTGGTTAGTGGTTGAAAGGCCAAAGAAGATGACTGAGGGAGAGAAGAGGATTTTTTGTTTCTGTTTTTGTTTTGTTTTTGTTTTTCCAGCAAAAATGCTAGTTCTATCAATGTTTGAACCCCTCAACTCCAAAGTAACTTTAATAGAATACAGTTTAAGCGAAGTGGCTGGTCTAGAGCTGGCCAGTCTGTCTTGAGGGGCAAACGTGGTTCTGGTTCCCGGGTGACTAGGTGAGAGGCTCAGCTTGGGTGGCCCTACTGGGCCACTGTTGTAGCTGCTTGTTCAGAACTGCAGAGTGGGAGGGCTGGGGATCCTGCCTGTCAGGCTTCCCCAGAGAGGGGGCCACTGAGGCCCGGAGAAGCTGCAGAACTTTTCTAGGCCACACAGCTGGCAACTGACAGTGGGGTTTCAAAGCTAGGCTCCCCAACTCCCAAATCCATGCACTCACCTACTAGGGTGGATGCTCAGAGGACACCATCCAGCCCCACTGGGATACAGTGGGACCTGGATCCAGCACCTGAGCACCCATCCCCTTGGCAGCCTGACACCTAGATCCGTGGAGGTTCAGTTCCCTCATCTCTAACAGAGAGTAGCTGCAGCCAGCTCCCAAACTATTAAAACTTCCTTAGGAGATGTGTTCAGTAAGTAGTAGTTAACTTCCTGAGATGGAGGGATCCCCGAATGGGTGACATACAAAGCCTGGGGAGAAGGGGAGAGAGAGAGGTGGCAGTAATGCACAGGGCAGGTGGGGGAGGAATGAAAGAGCCAGGGCTTCCTAATGGAAATGTGTGAGGCACTGCCCACGGAAGCTGGTCAGGTCTCATGATGCAACCGCGTTAGTAAGGTAGTTACCCAGTGTGCCAGCTGTGGGCCACAGACACTCACTGCATTGCCACAGCCCCCAACGTGGGCAGAGGGGTGCTGCAGCCACTCTCCTAGGAAATGTGTCCTCCATCCATGGGAGAGGAAGGAGACGGAGCCTTGGCAGCGCTGGTCAGTGGCATTCCCACATTGCCTTTGAAGGGTAGCTGACGACAGGTAAGGGAACGGTCTGCTGTACTAGCCAGTCAGGGCCCTTGGAAGAGTGGAATCTGCCACTGTTGTTAAGAAGAGGTGGCAGTTTGAAAAATGACCTGGTTGTCCCCAGGTGACACAGAAGAACACTTCCAGGGCTTACCTGGTCCTCTGCAGCGGATGGCTTTTCTTATCTGCCCGATTATTTCTTTACTCATCATCTTTCCCAGCTTTGTTAGCATAAAGTAATGGATGGGTAGCTTGAAGAGGGGGCGGAGGTGGAACTTACAATACAGGAAGCACCCCAAGTGTAGCCCTCACCCACTTTGGTGAGGGACCGAGCTGACATTTTGAGGACTGGAGGTTGTCTTAGCTGAGTTAACGTGCCCTTGCCCTGAGAGGGGAGCACAGAAAATAAGGCCATGGGAATGAAATTGAACAACACGTTCCTAAGGAAAGGGTTGGGAGGAAAGGAGGATGTGGTAGGAAGGTTGAAAGAACTGACTTCCTTAAAATGCCTCAGGGTAACTTCAGGACTTATCAGGGCAGAGATGTCTTTATAAACCCAGACCCCTGGAGCCAGGCTTTCTCTGTTTGAATCCCACCCTTTCATGACCTCTGTGACCTTGGACAGGTTAACCTTTAACTTTTCACTTAGATACGGGGACAGTAAGTCTATATTCCACTCAGGGTATTTGTGTGGAGCAGTTAGGACAGTGCCTGGCACAGAGTAAGCTCTCAAATAATATATTAGCTGTGCCCTGACTATTACTATCCCCATTGTCATCAGCAGCAGCACGGGCATCAGCCCGAGCTCCTCAGCTAGATCAAGGGGCAGAGGCCGTGCTGGAAAAGATGAGTCAGTAGGACTGGCTCTGGTCCTGGCGCCGCTCTTTGCCAGCCTGGGATCTGGGAGAGGTGGTTTTATTTTCTGTCTGTCAAGCTGGGAGGTTAGACAGGCCCTGCATGCCTTCTTCTTGATGCAGGACGCACAGAACATGGCAGCCTGCACGAGGCAGATGCTTGGTGCATGGACCCCCATGGGGCGAAGGGGGATCAATGACCAGCATGCTGTGGGGAAGCCTGGACTAAGTAACCACTAAGGTTCCTTCCAAGCTCAGGGCTGCCCTGTTAGCAGAGGTCAAAGGCCAGCTGTGGTGGGGGGTATTAGTCCTGGCTGGTCAGGACCTGCTGTGGGGTCTTGGGAAAGTTTCTTAGGCTCTCTGGACCTCAGAGGTTTAGACTAGCTGATTTTTAAGTCTCTTCTTGCTTCAAGATTTGTTAACTTGCAGAGTGCAGGTTTTATGTCGTGGGAGATGGAGCTGGTTCCTTCTCCCAGGAATCTACATCCTCTTCCTCTTCCCCCTGCCAGGCTCCAGGGACTAGGCGGAAAGCTTGGCTGGGCCAGGGGTTTGGGGAGGTGGGGCTGGAAGAGCATAAACTGGGAGCTTCCTCTGAAGCCTCCCCTTCTGGCCTTCGGCTGTGGGTGCAGGGTGGAAGGGGTAGTCTCCCATAAGCTCATTTCTCCTGAGATTGTGTCCTGCCCTGATATACTGATGAATCCAGGCACAGCATCCTCTCTGAGCGCACTGCTGCTGACGAATGGGCCTTCGCTCGTCCTGTTAGACCCCAGCACATACCAATGGGAGGTGGAGGGGACCTACAATGTCAGCCTTGCCCACGGGTGGCAGGATCCTCAGAGCCCAGTGGCTGTCCTATCCTAGGGTGCATAGTACACATGCCACTGTGCTCTTGGGGGTCCTGAGGCCCTGGCCATCTTCAGGTTCTCTGGAAGCTGTCAGAGAAGAAGGCAGAAGGGGGCAAAAGGGACTCTAAATCCCAAATTAACAGATTAAAAATAACATCTCCGAATTTCAAATGAAAAAGCTTAAAAGTCTAGTTTCTGCCTCCAGCCCCACTCTGTCCTGCTTCTCCCACCCCTGGCCTGAGGCCCTGGGCGGCAGGCAGCCTGTAGCCACGGGGACGGGGGGCCTGGGGTGCCTGGCCGGGCCGGGGCAGGCCCCGCTCTATAGAAGCAACCTGAGCCCGCAGGAGGGGAAATGAACGCCAATGCAATCTAAATAAATAGAAGAAGGGGAAAAAAGTTTTTAGAAATCTGTGTTTACTCTGGCACGCGACTGGCCTCCACTGCTTTTGACATATTAGGAAAAATGTTGGCGGGGACCCATTAGAAGTACTTAAAAAGGCATATGCTTCTTTTCAGAATACAAGGGGCTTGGAATGTATTGTTTAAACAAGATTCTTACGAATCTTTGATTCATTTAAAAACATATATGTATGTTTGTTTCACTTGTGCTTTCTGCAACATGAACTTCCTTAACTCCCTTCCTCAGACCATTTGAAATCATTATTTTACTGACTATTTTTGCCAATTGTGTGGCCTTAGCGATCTATATCCCCTTTCCAGAAGATGACTCCAACGCCACCAATTCCAACCTGGTAAGTCCACCATCCCAAGGCCGTGCCTTTCGGCGGAGGACCGACTTGAACCACGTGGCTTCACGTTGGAATGTGGGAGCACAGCGAGGAATGCGTGAAGGCGTGTGTGAGGCGTGTACAGCAGCACTGCTGGGCTCACATCTCGGGGCTGTTCTGCCCCTCATCTGAACCATCACCTGTTTTATCACAGCTTGTTTTCAGAAAGACTATTTCAACTAGGTGGTAGTGTGCTCTGGGGGTGAGTGTGTGTGTGTGGGTGTGCGTGCATGCCTGTACGTATGTGTGTGTGTGTATAATGGGCCCTCTGGGGGCTTGCTGCCCCATGTGGCATGTATTGCAGTGCAGGTGATTTCGGAGCAAGCTTTTATTTTCTGATCGTTTGTTGTTTTGAGGTGCCTTTGTTCATCGGTAGGGCTTGGTCAGGTGGTCTGCAGCATAGTTGCATGACAAATAATTTCTAGGAAGCTTTTAGGAAAGTTTGCTTTTGTTGCCAAGATATATTATTTAGTTAAAAAGATCTTACTTTCTTGGGAAGGGCAGCTTTCCATTTGGACGGTGGGGAGGCCAGTGCTGGCAGTTTGGGGTTAGAATTTGTCCATGGAAAAAGCATGGAGAGTGTTTACTTTTGGCTGAGTGTGAAGTCATTACAGAGGCCTTTGCTCCATCTGGGCATGGGAGGAAATGAGCTTTGGAATGCGGTTGGCAACACTGGGGCACTTGGGGAAAATCCCGTCTCTCCTGCCCCTGCAGAGGCACCCGTGCTTCGGTGATCCCGTCTTCCCAAGTCGCCAGCACCTTCCCTTGGTTAGCAAGGCTGGACTGTTGATGGAGACCCTTTCTAGCAAAAGCAGCAGGGTTACAGGGTTCTCCTTTCCATTGTTGCTGGCTGCTGGTGACATCATGGGTGTAATTCTATTGCCTTTTATCCTTTGACATTTTCTTTGGCCCCTTCAGCAAATTCATCTGATACATGCTTGAAGCGTCTCTGCCGTTTCCCAGTTTCACGGTTCCATATTGGGCAAGGTGTCTGGTGTGAGCCAGGCTCTGCGTCTTACAGCTTGGCTGGGGCTGCGTGTTGGGAACAGGTTCCACCGTGGGCCAGCGAGTGATGACATGGCCGGAGACTGCAGGCAGAGCATTAGCTGCAGTCCACATGGCTTTCTGAGGTGTGACCTTGTCTCTTAACAGGCAAGAAATCTTTACTGTGTTAAAACAAATGTGAGCAAAGTGTCTCCCAAACGGCCACTGGAAAAGCTGGCACTCATTCCACTGGTGATAATACTTTTCCGTGTGTCCGTGCTGTCCCCCACCGTGGTTCTCCAAAACCCCTGCAGTTTAGCGCTTAATCTGCAACTTAAGAAGAAAGAAGAATCCATGTGTTGTTCTGAAGTCAGTGAGGCTTTGGTTCTACTCTAGGCCAAAGCAGTGCTGAAAGTAGGTAGAGGAGTTTAGTTTTGTCTTAGGCTCCAGAGATGGCCCTATGACAGGCAGTACCCCAGGGTTCCCAAGAGGGTTAGCCAGGAAGCCAGGCCTGACACATCCATGAACCCCTCACCTCCAGAAGCAGAGGGGCCAACTGAGAGAGTGTCACCTTGGATTACTCTGGAGCTAGGATGAGGTTGCTGGAGGGACTGTGGGTTTTTTGTTTGTTTGTTTGTTTTGTTTATTTTAGCACTCACCCAAGGATATGTTTATTTGTTTAGAGAGAGAGGAAGGGAGAGAGAAACATCGATGTGAGAGAGAAACATTGATTGGTTGCCTCTCACATGCCCTGACTGGGGATCAAACCCACAACCTAGGTATGTGCCGTGATTGGGAATCGAACCCACAGTCTTTTGGTGTACAGGATGATGCACCAATCAACTGAGCCACCCAGCCAGGGTGGGACCATGGTTTTTTAAATCACACTGCAGAGTAGTGCAAGTAATATCTAAAGCCAGATTGTGGTGATGATTGCATAACTGTACAACTTTACTAAAAATTATTGAGTCATATATTTACAGTGGGTGAATTTTATATGTAAATTATACTTCAATAAAACTTTTTTTTTTTTCTTTAAAGAATAACATTAGCATGTAAGCCCAAAGCTTCTCAAGACCTGCCAATAGCTCCTCTATTCCTTCCAGATAAAGGGTTTTGTAGATGGAGGGAGAGAGAGGTGATGGGGACAGCCAGTGAACTTTGTTGGTGATGTTGCACTAGGAATTAGTGGGTGAAGAGTGTGTGGAAGTTTGAAAAGGGGTTTCTAGTTGCTTAGGCAATTCCTATTTGTCATGATTTACTAAATTACAGAAGCATAATTGGGTTTCCTCTGTCTGAAACACACACACACACACACACACACACACACACACACCTCTAATTCTGCTAGCTCTATCCTTGAGCTTCCTTTGATGGATATATATTTAAAAATTTTTTTTTAAGGAAGAGACTATATTTGCTGCCTTTGCCAGTTTAATTTCTTTTCTCCCCTTGGCTCCTTTTCTGACTTCCTTCCCCATCTCTGGAATGTAATAGGTACGGATTTCAGTTGGCAAACTCAGGAGTGAAAGAAATGGAACTTGTTCTTTACTCTCCTATAACAAAACATAATGCCTGATTTGAGACTTCACTTGGCTGGGTGGCTGTGTAACGAGGGGCCCTCAGTCCCTCCCCTGGAGTCATAGCTTAGCCCTGGGGACTGCTCCAGGGCCCCTGCATTGTGGGGCTCTTGCCATGGCCAGTCCACAGTGTTCAGATGGCCTTATCCCATCAAGAAAGGCCTCATTCTTGGATCCATGTAGGCAGAGTGCTCTCTTGTTTGCCAGCACAGGGTCTCTGCAACTCCAAATCTTTCAGTCATCCCGAGACTGCGGGAACCGGGGGTGGTAAAGGTCTCAAGGGCCATTTTGCAAGGACACACTAGGGTCTCACTCACATTTGTTTCCTTGCTGATGATCCTCTCCTGTTTGCCATCTTGGGACCTTTGCAGAGTCACCCAGCAGACTCCATGGTCTTCCAGGCTGTTGTCAATGCCCTGACCTACTCTCAAACTTCAAAGTCACGGCCTGACTCCTGTTCTCTGCTGTTCCACTAGGTCATACCTTCCCTGTGGCAGTGAAGGTCACTGACAGGGTGGCGAGGAGTACAGTAGTCAAGCAGTATTAGAAAATACCCATAACAAACGATCAAGCAAAATCCACGTCAGCTTACAGATCAGGGCATTATTCTGCTCCCTGGACGTAACCAATATGAGTATTAAGGTCTGGGCCCTCCCCTTCCTCCTTTCCATAGCATCTTATGCTATCAAATACCCCTTTGCAAAACTCTTATCCCCTGGCTTTGGGACATAGTTATTATTTAGTCTCCTCCTGCCTCTCTTATTATTTTTTCCTGTTTCTTCTAGCTGCTTTTCCTGCGTCTGTGGGAACTTCTCCCTGAGTTCACTCCTAGCCCTCTTATTTTCTCTTTCTATACTCTGCCCTTGGTGAGCACAGCTGCTTTTGCAATTTTACATTCCCTTTCTAGGTAGGTTGTTCCTGGATGTATGTCTCCAGCTCCAAGCTTTTCCCAAAGGCCTGGACCAGAATTTTCTACAGTGGAGAGGCCCGGGGGTCAGTGCAATGATGTCTGAAACCAGCCTGATTATTGTAACCACCTGGAGAGCTTAAGCCGTATGGACTCTCATGCTTTGGTAGTTCTGATGCAAATTTAGTAGTTCTGGGACATGGCCTAGGAATATGCATTTTAAAAGTTCCTCATTGTGGTGGTGGACTTGAGGGTGTGGTAGGGTGCTAATGGTCAGTCAGGTTTGAGAGCTACAGGCTTCTTGTACAGAGCAGAATTTGACTTGGGCAGGCATTGCTTCAAGTCTTGGCTTGTAATTGAATCTTAATCTGAAGTTCTTTCGTCTTTCTTAACCTCAGTTCCCTGGCCTGATGGATATGGGGACATTTTATCACAGGGTCCTGGGGAAGAGTGTAAGGCAGACAGTGACCATGACGTACCCAATGTGTTCTTGGCTCACAGTTGTATGTGCCAGGATGCTGTGTGAACGTCTGTGCTGAGAGCCAGGTGCTATGTTTGGCATACTTCAAGAGGCAGACCTTGGACCTTGTGTCTAACAGGAAAGATAAATGTGGTTTTATACAAGGTCCAGGTGTCAGGGAGAAGGCACTGCCTTTTAAATTAAATTAATTAATTTATTTTTGCTGTTGGGAGGGCATATCTAGAGATGGCTTCACATGGTGGGGGTGGGGGGACACATCTGAATTGCATTTCACACTTAAGAGGCGATTTCCAGACCAAAAGGGGTATTTTGGGCTGTGGTACACGCATGTGCAGAGGTCCCGTGGCTGTACCCTTCATAGCCAGTTTCCAGTGAAAAAGAGCCAGATGAGGGCCTGTGCCAAATGTTGAACTTAACTGCAGGTGACGAGGAGACTGAAGATTTTCAGAGTAAGAGAGTGCTGGATTCAGAGGTGTATTTTAGAATATTTCTCTTATTTACCCACAGCTACCACCAGGAGAAAAATGTTGTATGCCCGCTGCCCAGAGCTCTCCCACTTTTTTAGGGATAAGAATCATCTATTCAGAAAGCACACTCACATATCGGGATTAGGAAAGAGTCTTCACTTGCATTTGCAGATTCACATCTGTCCTTACCTTGGCTCATGCTTTCTCTCACAGCCCTTTTTGTTTTTCTTCCACCTGCTTATATGTTTTTCTAGCATTTGGCTTTCTTCTTTTCCCAAGAGATGACACATATTTCAGTGCAGAATTTAGAAAGGGCACTCTTTCAGCATGAGGGAGGTGACCCAGAGGGAGGCCTCATTGTTTGCGGTGAGAAAAGGAAACCGCTGCCCTGGCTGGTGGCACAGTGGATAAGGCACCGGCCCACAAACTCAGAGGTTGCTGGTTCAGTTCCCCAGCCAGCACATAATGAGGCTGCAAGCCAAGTCTCCAGCCAGGCCCGTAGCTGGAGGCAGGTGAAAGGCAGCCATACATTGATGTATCTCTCCCTCTCTCCCTCCTCCTCTCTCTAAAAATAATAATAAATAAAATCTTTAAAAAAAAAAGAAAGGAAAGAAAACCACAGAAGTCCAGATGATAGTGCCAACAGGGATGGAGAGGGAGATGGTGGAAGTAGGATGAAAAGGTGTCTGGACTTGTGACCAGTCAGATGTTGCAAAGGAGAGAGCTGATCCCCAAGTTAGTGATGTGGGTAACCAGGTGCCATTAGCCAGGTGACATCAGGATGTCTTCAAGTGAAATATCACAGTTAAGGGCAACAGAATGAGGGGTACAATTTATAATTTGTCAAGTGAGGAGCCCAGGGAATGTGCAGATGGAAATGTCTAGCAGTCATTAGAAATGGGTCATGAGTTCAGGAGACAGTTCATGCTGAAGAGAGAGACTGGAGAGAGTAGGAAGGCAGGTGGGAGGGGAGCCGCAGCCCTGGCTCAGAGCACCTGTGGCAGGGGAGGGTGAGAGGCGGTGACCATTGTGGCTGAAGCCGCAAAAGCCCTGATGCTTGCAGAGTGGGTGGAGGGAGAGGAGGACTGGCTTGAGAGGTGGGTGGAGAAACCTGAGAGAGAACAGACTTAGAAACTAAGGGAACAGAGTGTTTAACAATGCAGCAGAGGGACTGGTTGCTCCTGCACACTTGTCCTTATGACAACTCAAGGTCACAGACAAGAGGACTAGCCAGATTATGAGGAGAGGACCTGGGCTCAGGGCTTCGTGTAGGATAAGAGGATATTTGTCTGCGTTTGCAGCCTCACGAGGCCATGGAATAGTAGGTGCGTAATGACTGTTTGTTGAGCTTTGGTGACTGCAACATTCACCATGTCAGAACATGGTCCCCAAATCATTTTAAGTACCCCTAAAATGAAGCTTGAGAGCTTCCTCATTACATGTATCGGCATTTTACATTCTCAAATATTATTGCTGTTTCAGAGTACTGCTCTGAGATAGAACAAAGGAGAGATGATGATGCATTAGCTGCAGTGGTTCTCAAACCTCAGTGCCCGAGAATCATACAGAGTTGGTTGAAGTGCAGATCCTCATGCAGGCCCTGTCCAAAGAGAGTTCCACCCTGTGGGTCGTGGGTGGGCTCCTCAAGTCTGCACTGTTAACAGGTTCTCCTGTGCATCTGATGCAGAGGTGGAGGCCTGCCTGCCCTTTGAAAATGGTGACCGAGAATGTGGCCATCGTGTCCACCCTCAGCTTGCTCCAGCCTGGCCTTGTCTACCCACAGCTATCTCCAGGAGAAAGATGAGGTGTGCCCACTGCCCAGAGCTCTCCTACCCTTTTAGGGACAAGGATAATCTGTTCAGCAAAGCACACGCATGCATGGGGGTTAGGAAAGAGTCTTCCCACACACTTGCAGATTCACATCTGTCCTTACCTTGGCTCACGCCTTCTCTCACAGCCCTTTCCTTTCTTCCACCTGCCTATTTGTTTTTCTAGCACTTGGCTTTCTTCTCTTCCCAAGAGATGACAAGTATTTCAGTGCAGAATTTAAAAAAGATCTTTTCCTCGTTATTTACATAACTCTTGTTTGTTTTATGCTCCATCTAACATATACTTTTGCACCCAAATCCATCATCTTTGTGCTTCTCCTCATGCTAGTGAAGCGTAATGAAACCTGCACTGGCCTGTGACATGATGTTTCTTTCTTCATTATTCACAGTCTTGTTATTGACAATGCCACCTATTAGGCAGTACATCATTTATAACATAGCAGCTGTAAACTCTACCGATAGCTGCACCCAGGAGGTAAATTGTATGATGTTTGTTGAACAACTTCTGTGAGCAGAGTGACCTCATTGTATGTGGAAAAACCCCAGTTTTCTGCAGACCCCCAAGTCTTCAAAGGCCTGGCTGGAGTGAAATATTAAGAGAATATATTGGCATTTGACCTTGTGCAGAGAACCTTGCTGTGTACTTTCTGAGCAAGAGCCAGGCTTTAAGTGAAGGTAGGGAAGAGGAGGGAAGGAGTAGTTTTGGGGTTGGTTTTTCACAGCTTCAGCACGTGAAAAGAGAGAGCTCAAGGGGAATGAATTCATGTGGGGGGTGGGGGTGGGAACGGTGCTCCAGCTAGGCTAGGAAGGAGGCAGGATGCCAGATTCCCCCACCCCCCTGTTTTTTTTTTTTTTTTACTGTGAAATTGGGGCAGTAAATAAGAGTGGTGTCATAGTTTGTGAAAATTAAATGAGTTGACTGAAGTAAAAGGCTTTAAAGAAAATGCCTGACAAATGTGTGTTGTCTTTCAGAACTCCAAGTCCCTTCCCTCTCTTGGCTCCTGAAGGTAGGCCAGGATCTGAGGCACATCAAGCTAGTTTTTGTCTCAGACAGGTGGGAGAGGGGACCCAAAGTGCCTGTTTCTGGCCATTCTCATCCAGCAAGACTGGCACGTGTCTGTGTGCACCTCACCCTTGTTTTCTCCCTGCTATGTAGAGAAGCAGACATGCATTTGTGGCAAAAGATGAGGCTGAAGGGAGAGCTCTGGGTGGCCTGTGGGGACCCCACTAACTCCCCTACAAGTGTTTTGTGCCTGGAACAACCCTGCTTATAGCATAGGGAGCCAGGGAGGGCTGGAGGCACTATGGAGATGAGCCTCCCCTCTCCCAGGCAGTGCCGGATGGAAGACCCTCCATGTGAGATCCCGCTTTTACCACACGAGTTCTGAGATGAGTCTGAGGCCTGCCCACCAGGCTCTGAGAGGGACATGCAGCCCCAAATCGAAGCCTCTATTTGAGAAGTGAATACAAATGCCAGTTAGGGTATCTCTGATCATCTTGCTCTGATTTTTTTATCATCAAGTTTGCCCGAGAGTGAGAAATCTTGGTGGGGTGCTCATGCATCAACAGTAATGATCATAACAAAACGAGGTTTATTATTGCTCTCTTGTATGTGTCATCTTAATGCACCAGGTACGCACGCATTGCAGGAATGCCAGGGTTGTAAAATACACTAACAGATAATTGCAGATTGTAAACCACATGGCTGTTGCATCTTATGCTAATTCTCTCTGCTGGGTGGTGAGAGGGAGAGAAGGGATGGGGGAGGCAGCAGGAGAGGGTGTTTTTAGAAGAGAGAATTAGGCTTACCTCATGGACTGGGATAACAGTAAGATCTCCCCCCTGGGATTCTAATCGAACTGTTCCGTGTGGGACCTGGGTGTGGGTCTGTTTTAATAGCTCTCCTGAAGCCAGGGTGGCAGGTGCTAACCTGGGAAGCAAGACCTGAAATGTATGGTTTTAGGTCAGTCACTTAACCTTTCTGTTTGTGTCTCTTCTGGCAGGTGGAGTCCTAAAACCTGCTTAGTCATAATAATAATCACCTTTATGGGGTGACCACCAGGTGCCAGTGCTTTTCATACGATGTTCCTAATCCCCACAATAATAAATTCCATTTATTTGTTTACTTGAGAGTAGATAATTTACCCCTTTTATTCACTGCTCTTTCCCCAGCAGTCACTGGCACGTGCCAGGCTCTTGTAGATATTCGTTGAGTGAATTCATGGGTGGGTGAGTGAACCCTGCCAGGTAGTATATTTTTGTTTCAGATGAAGATGTAATATCCCAGAGAAGTAAAGTGACTTGGTGAGTGAGTGACAAAGTCCTGAAACTCAGGACTGGATGAAGCCATTTCTTGGACTATTGACTCTGTTCTCTGGCATATGGAGGATCGCCATGATCATAGAATAAGGTAGATGGGGAAAATGTTTCAAAGATTAAACACACTGTAACAGGTATTAATAGGTATTAAAAAAACACACTTGGTTCTTTTGTGAAATAAATGTGGTAAATGCTGAAGTAACCAAATTTAAACAGGTTACTTTATTGTATGACTTCTTAGAATCTCCAGCACTATTTATGAGTTTCCTCCATGTGGATGCTGTCCCGAGTGCTTTGTGCATATTGATGCAGTTAAGCATAGGAAATGGGCACTGTTCTATGCAGATGCGGACACTGAAGCTCAGAGAGGATGGGATTCATCTGCCCTGGGAGACTGGCTGTGAAGCGCACCACTCCCACAGGGGTGCAGGTGATGATGTCCAGGTGTGTATTCTCAGTCATCCTGCTGCAGCCGCTTCCCTGTGTATGAAGTTGTCCCCGGGCTCCCTGAACCAGGCAGGGCGTGTGTAAGCTTTAAGCTTTCCAGCCCTTCCTGTTCCCAGACAGCTTGAAGAATGGTATTCTTTGGAACACACTGTGGTAAACGTGCTGTAGCGATGCAGTGGGTCACAACCACAGGCAGACGAGCGAATGAAGCCGCAGGACAAAGGACAGAGCTGGGATCGTGATAGGAGAGGATGCAAGGCCAGTGCAGTGAAGGAGGCCAGCATCGCCCAGCGGGCAACGCAGCAGGAGCTTGGTGTTTAGAGGGGATGGCAGACTCCCTGGTAAGAGTTGTGCTTCATCTAATCGGTGTAAATCCTTAGAGTGCCTGGGGCCTTGGTTTGATTCAGTGTTTCCTCCATAAATATTTCAGAGAAGGCATTGTCTGCTCCTCATTTGCCATCAGGTCGGGTGAGAGGAGACATTGCTTTGAAGTCTGTGGTGACTCCTCTCACTCCATTTGTACCCATCTGTATTAATTTGGGGATGGGGTGGGGGGTGTTTTCATACAGAATTACACTCTTTGTAATGCAACCCCTTTCATGTACCAGGCTCCTTTTAATTTGAGGATATTTGAAGAAAATCTTCCTAGAATATAAAATACAAATTGCTGAATAATTGAAAGAAAAGTTCCAAACATATTTCATCTTTTTTTCTGGGACTGCACAATCATTAGAAATTTCAGCCATCAAACCTGCCGTAATACCGTGCGGCCATTGGGAGAGCGGAGGTACCTGCAGATGGTCCCACCCCCCTGTTTGGACATAATGGTCATACACCACCCCCTGGGGGTCTGCCTGAGCCCTCACAGACCCTTTTTCAAATCTGCTACAGTTGGGTGCAAAGCAAGAGTAAATAGATTCTTTAAAAGAAAAATAAAGCAAATAGATTCTGATTGAGGAGGCACATTTATGAATAAAGTGCATTAGCTTTAATTTATGGATCAGATGACGTTGATTTTGGCTTTTTAGAGGCCTTGCCCCTGCTCCATTCCCTTGGTTCTTACTGGTTTCTGTGTGATTAAGGTTGTTAGATTAGTGCCTTCCAACTAATGATAATAACAGCATGGACACCCACACTTAGGCTGCCTATACTCACATTGTTGTTAGCACTGTTCTAAGTATGTCACAGTGCTAGCTCATGTAGTCCTCTCAGCAACTCCAGGAGGCTTGTGTTATTATTATTACAATCATCCCACTTTAAAGATGAGGAACATGAGGCACAGAAAAGTGAGCTGACTTGTCCCAGGCCACTCAGCTATGAAGCGGTAGAACTAGGATTTCAGCCCAGGTGTGTGGCTTCTCAGCCTCTGCCCTTAATTGCTACACTCTCTGGCTTCCCCAGTGAGGAGTCTTTTGCTTAGAATATGGCCCTTTCATTATTGAGATCTTGACTAACAGATAATGTAGCATATGTGATGATCTCTTTACTAAGGGCTGCCAAAGAAGGGGTGACAATGAACGTAGGGAATGAAGCCCTCAAATTGTGTTTTGTTTTCGAAAGCCTTAGGGGTGTGGCCCCAGAGTTCCCACTCAGTGCCATTTGGAAAGTGTGGGAGGTGGGCCAGGAGGAGGCTCATTTCCATCCTCTGCTGTCCAAGTGGGAGACTTGGCTTTGACATCCTATTCTCCCAGGGACCAGGGATTCATGTTAGCTAAGATCTTCAACCAGATAGACCCCAGGGCCCCTCCTAAATAGATGATAACCTTTGGTTGGGCTGGGGAACCCAGAATCAACCTAACTTCTTGAGATAAGTTTCAAACCTAAATGAACCTTCTTGGGGACTGAGTCCTTAGAAGCAGGTCCTAGGAGCCTCTTGGGCCAACACTTGAGCTCAGGGGTCTTTTGGGGCCCCAGTCTCAGTACAGTGTCATGTCAGGGCCAGGAGCATCAGATGTGGGGGAACTTGATAGCACCTAGCACCGAGTGGGAACCGCATCCCTTTCCTGGTGTAAGGTCTCATGGGGTCTGCTGTCATGTCTGTGCCCTTAATTATGCTATGTGAAGATGCGGGTCCCTGGCCTACAGCACAGGCTGGTGTGATAGTGAGAGAGCCTGACCCAGGAGTTGTGGTTCTGGGGTGCACCTTATTCAGCCACTGACTTGCAGCCTGGTCTTGTCACTTTGCTTCCCCAGACTTCAGATTTATTGGCTGAGAAATGAAGATATGTTCTATCTCACAGTCATGGCAGGTTCAAATGAGAGGGATGAATATAAATGCCCTGGAAAATGCAAATGCCATATAAATGTAGCTGTATTATCACAATAGCTGTTATTACTGTTGTTAAAACTGGACAGATATACGTATCCTGTCTCTGATTTGTTTACTCTATTTTTTTTTTTTTCCCTGGCATACTCATTTCCCTGTGAACCTTTTCCCTTAGCCTCCTCTCAAGATAACTTAGAGGTGCAAAAGGACTAAAATCCAAACTCCAAATTTAGTTCTTGACCTTTCCGAGATGGATGGTGAGTGGTGTGGCCATAACCTGCTTGCTGCTGAGAGCTTAGCTGGGCTGCTGGAGCCTGGGAAAGCCAGGCCAGGGGGCTGCTGACGTGCCCTTGACTTTGAGTGAAGGCCTGGAACCGACCATTCCCTTGCTCAGGGAGCACGTTGTTTTTCTCTTTGGGTCTAGTTTAAGTACAGCACGGCTGAGTGCAGCTGAAATGTGGGCTGGGAAAAGCTGTCTCCCCAGTGTCTTTGAGCCCTTAGGAACAGGGTCGGACACTGAGTGTACGCATGGATGGGTGTGTCCACTAGCACACCTCAGGAGCTGTGCAGGGGCTTTGGCAGATCTGACCACAAGTGCTGTAGGGCTCCTGGAGGAGTTAGGTTGTCACAGGACCAGGGGACACAGACCTCAGATTCTGGTCGTAGAGCAGAGGCCAGGTGGCAGGGGGTGGATGTCACGGCTGGGGACTGGGTATGTACACTGTCAAAATGCAGCTGTGGTTGCATCTGGCAGGGTTGATGAGGATGGGCCTTATGAAGGAAGGCATGGAAAGTCAAGGTACAACTCTGAGGCCCACCCTTGCCAGGCTAACAAAAGAAGGTTGGTGGGGGAACGGCCTAGGCAGTGGGGAATTCCCACCAGCTGGCCAGGCACCTCCCGCTCTGCCTGTCTTCGGAGGTGCATTGCAAAAGCTGGTACACTGAACGGGCAGCAGGACCCTGACTGACAGCACTGTGAGCTAACCCTTCAAGCCACTGGGTTTTATTAATTTGTCATGCAGCAGTGGGAAACCCCACTCCCCTCTTGTACTTAAACTCCAGATCTCTGGACCTGAGCAGATCTCTGCCCCGCCACTTTGGGGCTTCTGCCCATGTCGTTTCCTCCTGCGTCACCATTCCTACCCACTTTCCCCGGCTAAATGCACCTGTCTGCAGTGTCTCAGCCTTGATAGTGCTCTCTGGAAGCCTCCCCCACCCCCAGAGAGCAACTTGATGTATTTGTTCGTCTGGCTGGGTATTCTTCATCTTCCAGGCACCGATGAGAAGTCAGTGTTCGTAGGCCACATGCTCTGCTCCTCCACATTGCTGCGGCATCTAGATGTCTCTGCCTCAGCCTTTTATTCTCCCGCTCACTTGCACATGTCTCTGAGGGTGTGTGTTGGTATGGCTGCCATAATAAATTACCACACACTTGGTGGCTTTAAACAACAGAGTTTTCTCTCTCTCCCAGCGCAGGAGGTCAGAAGGCCATACCAAGGTGTCAGCAGAGGATTTTCCCCTGGGCATGCCAAGGGCACCTCTGCTCGCTGCCTCTCTCCCAGCGTCTGGTGCTGGCAGTGCCCATGTCCCTGGCTTCTGGACAGGTCACTCCAATCTCTACTCCATCTGCATATGGCCTTCTCCTCCAGGGGTCTGGCTCTCTCTGTCCCTCCTCTTATAAAGACACCAGTCATTGGATAAGGGTCCACCCTAATCCAGTGTAACCTTGTTTCAACTTAATTCTGTCTGCAAAGACGCTATTTCCAAATAGAGTCGCACGCACAGGGACAGGGGTTGGGACTTGGGGCTTGCATCCACAGCACTCACTGACAGTAAGCTGCGTGGGAGCGGGGCTCCCGTCTGTGCAGCGCCCAGCCAGCATGGCGCCTCCACACCATAGGAGCTCACCGCCTACCTGCCGAGTGCCTGGCTGTGTGGTGACGGCTTGGGGGTTGGCAGGATGGGCTCCAGTGCCCCATTACAGCAGAGTTGCCTCATGGACAGCAGCTTGGGTGGCAAAGGAAGTCCCTTTTGCCCCGAGAGTCTCAGATCTTGGGTCAGTCCTTTAGCTCAGGATCCTCTTCTCCTTGCTCTCTCTCGTCTGCTTGGCCCACTGGCCTCAGACATGTGCCCCATGGGAAGGGAAAATGCAGTTTGAGCTGGTGCTCCATGGGCAGGGCAGGTCTCCATGGTCACAGCAGGCAGAGTCCTGACACCTCCTCAGTCCCTTCTGTTTCCATTGAGTGGGAGGAGGAGCCTTGACTTCCCCTCTAGTTCTCTAAGCACCATGACTGACCAGGACAGGCCTGGGGCCTCCCTTCTCTTTTGTGGCACTCAGGGCCGTGCAAAGCGGGTTTGGCAGAGACCCCTGTGGTGACTTCTCTTTGCCAAGGTGCAGTCCCAATGGGGAGAAGCTCCCGGCAGACCTGTGGTGGCTCAGCTAGCTTTTTCTACCCCCTTAGAAGTGGTGTCCCTGTCACTGCTTCTGTAACTGTGTGTCATTGTAGTGTTTTAGCAGAGGGCCTCTCCAGTTCAAGAGAGTTTCTGTCCTGGGAGAGGGACAAGTCCCTGTCACCCTGGAAGCAGTCTGGGAGAATGGAAGATTTGTGGGGTGACCCTGGAGAGCCCTCACAAGAGGGTATGTTCACTGGGGCTGGTTGTTTCTCAGGGATGTAGATGAGGGTCTCCCAGCAACTGGTGTGGATGCTATTCCAAAGCCAATGCCTGCAGCATAGAATGCACTCATTGAGTATTTGCTGAGGAAGTAACTGAGCAAATTTGTAAATAAGGGAACATGTTTATAGACGGGTTCTGGAGAGGGGCAGTGCATGTGAAACACAAGACAAAGGGTTAGATGCCTGGCATTCCAGATTGTTATCTGCTCCTCACTAGTGAGCTGACCTTCACCGACTGTCTTGGCCTCTCCGACTTCATTTGTTCATTTTTTGTAATCCAGGGAAAAGGATCGTATTTCACATGATCCTTTTATATTTTTTCATCTGTGCTTCTTTGATCAATAGACCCTGGACTTGGTATCAGTGTAGTTATTCATTTAGTAGATACTTACCGAGTACCCGCTCTATCCTGGGCTAGGGGCTGGAAACACAGAGTGTGCAGAAATAGACCAGCTTTCTGCCCTCAGGGAGCTTACTTTCTGTGATACCTGTGAGTAAAACACTAGGCAAAGTCACAAATAAGATACTTTCAGAGCATTATCAATACTATGAAGAAGAAAGTATGAGAGGCTAATGAGACAGCAGTGTTCTGGGGGGAGGGTGGTAGGCAGGGCAGGTCTCTGTGAGGACCTGGGCCCTGAGCTGTTTTGTGATGGTGAGAAGGGGCATGAGAGGCCTGTCAGGGGAGCCCACAGGCAGGAGCCCCAGAGGCTTCATGTCTGGTGGGTGTGGCCAGACCATGTAGGGAAGGTGAGGAGGGACTGAGACCCAGTGAAGAAGCGGGCAGGGGCTGGATCCCATTGGCCATGCTGAGGAATTTGGGTTTCTGTGGAAGCATGGTGTTGGCAGGTCATGTTAGCTAGCCAAGGCCTTCACAAGAGCAGGAAGTATTTGGAAGAGTGTTAGGAGGTCAACTGAGAAAGGTGAGGGTTGCAGCCTATTCTTTAGCATTCCAACAATGATGTATATGTCGCCAGTGGGCCTGGGTCAATGTGACCAAGGAAGGAAAGCCATGGAAGGTGCCTGAGTCACGTACGTGTGTCCCAAGGACCTGTCAGGATGCTTCAGGGACATGGAGGCAGGCTTCTCTGTAGGCAGTTTTCCTGGACAGTGTGGTCCCTATGATCCAGCCTTAGTTTCCTGGCAACTTCTCTATATCCACAATCACAAAGACTGGTTTGGCCTTTGCCTGAGGTCAGTGTAAGACCCCCATCCCCTGTAAATTGGAGAAGTTTGGGTCTGTCGTTGTAGATAGCAGGATACCCCCAGGGTGTCTGGCTCTTGAAGCATTTTGCTCTCAAAGGAAAAGGACTGCAGCCCTGTAGACAGCCTTGATTGCCATATATCTGGATGCATTTGGTCCTCATCAGCCTGGAAGGAGGGTGAGGTCAGCCTCACATGAGCTGTACTGACGCAGTCCACATGGCGACCACATGGACCAGAAACCTGCCTAAGTCTCTGGAGAGGTCATGCTAGAGGGATGTCCACGCCCTGTCCATTAGCCCCTTGCTTGGGGAATGCTGCCAGGTTAGCGTAAGACTTAGGTGTGGGCAGGGAGTCTTGATGTAGGCAGTCCTTGCACTGGTCCTGGCACAGTCACCACCTGGCTCTGTGCCTATGTGATAATTCCTGATGTGTGTGAGCACATCTAATGCCACAATTCGGTACCTTACATGCATCACTACCTTACCCAGTCCTCCAACCATGGACGGAGGTGCAGATATTGTTATCCCCTGTGATAGACAAACAGGCCAGAACAGTGGGGACTTGTTTGGGTGATTGCAGCGGGCATTAAGAACCTAGAGCTCATACACTTGAACTGTCCCGTACTGTTTTGGTAAGTGGCTTTAGCTAGCCGGGCCTCGGTTTCCTCATCTGTAAGATGGGTGGTGAGATGATTTCTGAAGTCCTTTTCAATGCTAATGTTGTATGAAGTCCACTCATGAACCTAACAGAATATAAGCCATTGACAGCATCAAAGTCCATATTCCAAAGAGAGGAAATGAAGGCATAATCAATGCACAAAGATTATTTTTAGGAACTGATCCAAAAGAGGGCAACTCAAGAAAACACTTTACTCCTCCTGCCCCACAGTAGGACATGCTATCTATGTTGTAAGTTGTATCTTTAGTTTTCTTTAAAGTTGCCTAAAGACATTGGACTATAAACCTATAATCACTGATATTAGCAGTGTTTGAAGAAAATAACCACTGTGGGCTAGTTGCTTGGTCCATCCCAACAATGAAGAACGGAGCCTTCTTCTGTCACCTGTGGTTGGCTCAGGGCATCAGGGACATACAGTTCCTTCCACAGCATTGAGAAAGCAAAACTAAGACACATGGGAAAACTAGGACTAAGCTGTAGGGCTAGTGGTAATGTGATTAGTAGAAGGCTAAAAAGGAAGTTATTGGTATGGACTGGAGTGCTAGAAAAGGTTTTCCTGGAAGAAGTTGGGCTCAAGTGAAGCTTGGAAGATTGTGGAGGTGTTGGCTAGACCAATGGTAGGAGTGAAGGGATCCCATGTAAGAAAATAGGAGATACAATTCCATGCAAGGGTACAATTTTGACATATAAACATGAGTTCTCAAAGTCCAATGTAAGAATGTTCTTGGGGTCATATGCATTCACTCATCACCAAATACCGAGTACCTACTTTGTGTAAGACATAGGTACATTTCCTGCCCCAATGGGACATTAGTCTATCTAAGGAAGACAGTTATTCAGCATCAAATTAAATAACTAATTATTCAGTCTCAGATACTTTTAAAATGAAAATGTACTGACTTATCTAAAAAAGTTATAAGTATGGCTCTATTTGTTTTAAATTAATATTTTATTTAAGCTACTGACAAAACAAAACTGGAACTGATATTTTATTACATGGATGGGAGGGCTTATCACAAAAGATATCATTCCCCTTAAATTATGATTAAAAATGTTTTAGGGTAAGTTGTGGAATTTTTCACCATGCTAAAGTGGTTTGTAGATTGTGAAACTTGAGGCTTGCTGAATAAAGTGGCGAAGAGTGAGGAGAAGCACAGATCTCTGTGGAGGAAGGGACCGTGGTTGTTTGAAGGAAGGTCATGCTTGTGATAGGTAAGAGGAGAGGGTTCCTAAAGAAAAGAATTCTGTTTCAACTCCCTGCCCTACTAGGGTCAGGAGGGCAGCGCTGCATTGGAGAGATTGTGCATCAGGAAACTCAATCAGTATGCAAAATGTTTCTGCATTGAAAGGGTGTTTTCACTGTGGGGAAGATGCTGAGGTCTAAGAGCTCCTGCTATTACCAGGATAACTTGAAATTCTGGGTTGCCAAAGTCACTTTTTTCTCTCTGCATCCAGCTATTTCTAGTACAGCTTATTTATTTTTTATTTAAAAAATGGGGTGGGGAGGGAGACAGAGGGGAGCAAAAAAGGGGATGGATGTAATACAACAATAAAATTTTTAAAAATGTGCTTTTGTTTTTTGTTTTTGTTTGTTATAGTCATGTTATCCTTTTGGAATCAGGAGGGTTTTCTGTCTGAATCAAATACTGTCTTATCCTTTGCCTTTTCTCCAATGTAAGATTCTCGTGTTTGGCCTTTTGAAGCTAACTCATAAAACGCTGTACTTACTCTGATGGGCCTTTGCTTCTAGTTAGATCAGTTTTATGTCAAACAATTGTAATTCTATAAATTGAAATCAGTTTTTCTTAATTTTGTGGATTTCTTCAATTTGAAACCTATGCTTGATCACATTTATAGTGACAGCATACCTGTTGACTTGTTGTAGGTTTATGCACTTGTCTTGTTCATTTATTTTTCATCCCTTGCTCATTCAACTTTCATTCACTGAGTGCCTTCCATGCATGGGGCCCTGGGCAAAGGGCTTTCAGCTACTGAAGATGTTGTGGGGAAAACAAGTTCATCTCAGCTGCTGTAGACGTCAGGCATGGACAAGTATGGGAAGGTGTGGATTTTCCTGGCGTTTGCCTTGTTGAGTTCCCCTGGTAGTTCATGCCTAGCATTTCAAGAGTCTGGAGGGGCCCCGTAGAAGGACACAGATAAAGTGCTGACCTGGGCCCAGAAATGTTCACCTGGCTGTCTGCCCTTAGGCAAGTTGCATAACTCTTCTGAGCCTCTCTGCCTATCTGTTACTTGGTGCTAATTATACCTACTTAACCCACAGGCTTTTTGTGAGGAGCATTATCTCATTAGAGATAATGGTTTTAAAAGCTCTTTGAAAATGGTGCAGCATTATTCAAATGGAAAGTATTGTTATTTTTGTTATTGAGTGCCTAATTCCACAGGAGGGGTGGTGCCTGCTGGAGATTGGACATTATTATCGCTGCTCTACTCTGTCTCTGTGCTGGGTATCTCTCTTGTCTTTAGGTTGTGGAAGGTGTCTGCAAAGGAGACCAGAGAATGGGTCCTGCCCTAGAGTTTGGGATCAGATTCAGTTCCAAGGACCAATTAGTGAATCTGAGAGAAAGGAAAGAGGGCTTTCGACTCTGGGTGTTTTCTCCCTGTGATTTTAGTTATACTCAGGACAGGCTTCACTTGGAAAGTGGCATTTGAGCATGGCTATTGTCAGCATCAGAGCCAGAATTACCTTCTTAGTGTCATCATTAATAAAATAAATATTTATTGAGTAGTGATATGTGACCAATGATGAATAACTTGGTTGGGAAGTTGGGATAATGGTAATTCCTTGCACCAGGGCCCAGAGGAAGGAAGCACCAAGGGCTGCAGGAGACAGGAGAAGACCCCTTTATGGCAGGGGGCATGGGGTGAGGACACTGAGAAGCAGTGGACCTGGGCTGGAAGGAAGGCCAGAAGTGAGACAAAAGCCAAACCACCTGGAAAGGCATTCATGTTTCTCTTATTGATAGCATTTAATTACTTGCTTTCCCATTAAATTTGAAGAGATTGCTGTCTGTCCTCAATACTTCATTGTGTTTACCTGCCTGGTAGGAGGAGCATAAAACCCAACTCAGGGGGCCTCTTCAGTGTTTCCTCTTTTTCACAGAGAGGAAACGTTTGTGACATTTTAGGCCCTGAATGATTCAAGGTAAATGTTTAAGGGTTAATATGACCCAAGAAGGGCCAGATGTGGGAGAGGAGGACAGAGGGCTAGAAACAGGGATGAGGACAGATGGGTCCTCCTGATGAACACTTCAGCCCTTTCAATTATCAAAGCAAATTCATTTTCCTCTAAAGTACATCTCTGCCCCTAGCTCTGTTCTTATTCCTGTCTCTGTATCTACAAAGCTCAGGGTATGGACTGGCATTTAGGGAAATCAAAACAAGCCACTGAGACAGGTGGCAGCTCCCAAAACATTGAGATTTGGTTATGTAGTGATTCAGATGTCTCAAAGGAATTAAGCACTTGAAGTTAAATTTCAAAAAATGGGGCTGACCATAGAGGAAGGAAAGTTAGAAACAGTGTACGGCGGCAGGGGTTGATCATTATTCTCTTGTAGCCAGGCCAGTCTCCTTTCTAGACAGCAGTTTCTGTGTGACATTAATATAATGGGAGGATTATCGACGGCTTCCTCACGCAGCCTTGGGAAGCGAAATGCCATATATGGGCAAAGCTTTATTGCTGTTGGGGCTTCATGAAAATGGCCTGCTATGAAGCAGTTTCCGGGGGCCTGTATCTTCTCTATGACGGGTGAGATAATTCCCATGAACTCAGTTATTGATAGAGAAGGCAGAACAGAGAGCGAAAAGATCAAGTGAGGTTCAGAATTAACTGAAGGAACAAGGATGATGAAGAGGGAAGTAGAAGGAAAGCATGTTCTTAGTACAATAACATGTGAAAGGAAATCCTGCAAATACTATGACCACATTGGAAGGAGAGGTAAATGCGAATTATAGAGTGAAAATGACTTCAATTCTCTTGAACCTTTTGGGAGATGTCTTTTGGTAATAGGCAGCCCGTTTTCCAGGTGAATCGTTTTGAAAAATTTACCCCTTAACACCTGGGTTTCCGTGTTTTTGATTCATAACCCTGGAGTTAGCACTGTCAGTTGTGCAGGGCCCCACTGGAGAGCAGTGCACCATCAGCACACCTGGTAATAGGAGGATGCTGGGAACAGGAATGTATTTATGCAACTTCCAGAGCTTTTCTATTGTTTGTTTGTTCACATGCATGTATGCACACACGCATGCACTTATATAAAAGCTGTCAACTCTTCCAAAAACTTTTGAGGGAATTAGCATTACAAAATCATAAAGACATCTCTGAAGGGACTTTAGAATAGACAAAGAGGTAGGAAAAAGCCTAAATACATCACTCTGCTGCAAACCAGTGCACACAACTGCAGACATCTCTGATAAATCTGTGAAATAAACTATCTCCTCCTGACAGTTCTCTTCGGAAATGTCAACTCTGCTTTTCATATTAAAATATTGCGTTGGAAAGACCTGCCATGGAGATCTTGATCTCACTTATGGGCAAGGAGGTATCTATCTGAATTTATCTTCCAGCCACTGCTCAGCGGTTCCACAGGTTATTGTCTGCTGTCCACATTTGTCCGTCTCACCAAATTCTCCACAGGGCTAGGCCAGGGCTTCCTGGTTTTGGGGAGTTCTGGGCCACATCTTCTATTTGGCTGCCATTCACTTTTAATCATACTAAGAACTATTACTATTCTAATTCTAGAGCACATATCATGTACCAGGAACTGTAATCTTTATAATAATTCTGAAATTCCAGAGTCTTCAGCTTGTGTTTTCAAACAAGGAAACGGGTTGAGAGGCAAGGTAACCTAGCTATGATCGCACAGCTAGGTGTGTCCTTTTCAGTGTACTAAATGCTTGCCAGTATGTCCACCCTAGATATGGAATCTAAGGGGCCTGCAGTAGGTGCTTCTGGTGTCTAACACCACAGGAGTGAGCAGGTGGTTGGACATGTGCTTCCTCAGCCTGGACATGACAAGAAGCCTTTCTTCAGGCAGGTGGTGGGTGACTGTGAGACTCGTTGTTGTGTGTCCTGTTTGGACCAACCCTGAAATGTGTTTCTTTGGCCTTTATTAGTAGAGATTCCACACAGGATTTTATTTTATGTTTTCCCAGAGTCATCTGGGTAACAATGCTTTGCATCCGAGAAGATGTCATCTTCGGGTCACCTGAGCAGCAGAAGAAGTCCTTCAGGATGCTATTTGGGGCTTATGTGGAATTAGGTCAGAAACTGATGAGTTTGCTGGACCTGCGAACTCACAAAGGGCATTTGAACATCTGAGGCTGAGGAAGAAAGGGCAGCTCTGACTTGTCTCGGAACTTTGTGCTTTGTTCTCGTGACCCTTTGGAAGTGCTCAGATAAATGCACATGTGGAGGCTTGCGCCAGGCCAGTGTGAAGAGTCAGGCTGAGTTTGCATCTTCTGGGCTCAAAGCCAAAGGAAAGAGACACAGACCTGGCAAGGTATCATGAGAAATGTCATGGTCCCTTCTAGACTCATTAAAAGCCCAGGACCTATTAAATAGTTCAATTGCAAGAATGATCTCTGTTGATGGTACTTTAGAAGGCAGTGGTCTAGGAAAATCCAGGCTGTAGGACTTCTTAGAGCAGTTGAGAGGAGGCTGCTATCTTTTCTAGTTTTCAATAGTATGTTAATTTTACTGACTATTAACTGCCTACCATGCAAAAGGGTTTCCTGGATCAGGACTGCCCTTGAGTGAGAGATGGTGGCCTCAAGTGCAGCATGAGAGGTTTGTGTCAGCTGAGGGCAGCAGGTGGACCTGGACTTAGGAGAACTGATGCCCAAGTAAGGAAGCCCTACTCTTAGAGGGAATGTGTGGGTCCAGGCTGGGCAAACCCCAAGGCAGGGCTGCTGGGAAAGCTGGGAGGCTGGGCCTGGGGTGCAGCCAGTGTCTGGGCAATCTGGATGTCAGGCTGAGTTTAGGGAGCCAGACTGGCTTTATGAATCACAAGTGGGCAGTCAGCAGGAAGCAAGAATAAGGATCTAGGTTATGACAAATGGTGTTGGGGTGCGTCTCAGTCACAGAGACCACGTCGTGGGAGTAGGGATCTTAATCTGGCAGGAGAATGGGCAGCAGAGAGCTGTGATGAGATGGAATCCAATAGTGAGAGGAACAGCCCCCGTTAAGGGGCTGGTGCCCTCCCCATTAGCTTAGTGGTGTTCTGTGCTCTCCTGAGAAGCTGGCACTCAGCCCTAGGCCTGGCTGGCCTGGAGTTAGCAGGTTGAGATGAGTCAGGGTCTGGCTGGACTAAGGATGAAATGGCAGAATAGGAAAGTCTTGGCCTTGGCCACTAGAAGAACCACTGCATGGAAGAAGGCTTATGTCCATTAACCGACTGACCAACAGAACTCAAAAGGATAAGGGATACTCCCACCCTCACCCCAGTCTCCTAACCACCTTCTGGGGAACAGAGCAGAGGGTTCCAAGATGAGTATTATGCACTCCAAATGAGGAATGCCCACCAATGAGGAAGAAGAGTGTGTTCATTTCACAATATTCTGCCCAAAGAGGGCTTCCAGGCTACAAAGCAGCACTGATGCAGCAGTGCGTTATTGCCTCTCCTCAAGAAAACCAAGTGGCTTTAAAATAGGTGAGGCTAATTTTATTCCCTCTGTGAGTGCTCGTGGAAAGGGTGTTTGGTGGAAAACATGTTTGGGTTGGCATGCAATGATACTTATTTACATTTGTATGTTAAAGACAATGGCACAGAATCAAAATTTAACCTGCAAGTTTGATTTTTCATATTCTTCCGCTTCTCAAGAGAGACCTGTTTCTGTTTCTTCTGTTTTCTTGATTTAATAACAATCCCTTTCAAAGTACTTTGAGTATACCTCTTAGGATGATAATATAGGAAATAGTGTTTATGTGACCTCTGGCAGGTGCCAAGGTCTTGAGGCAGCCCATGCCATTGTGTTATACCGTGTGCTTTTCTTTGAGTTAGTTACCTCTGATGGCTGAGTTCACTGTTGGTCTGTCTGTCTTTGACTATTATGGAGAAATGTGACTAACAGCCACAGTTCACTGAGTTCCATTGAACTCTTGTGCATTGTTCACAACAGACTCTACAAGAGGTATGGGATTCCTATAGATGCAACTAAACTCAGTTGTGGTAGGAATCAAGGTTTATGGGTCATTGGAGCTGAAAGAAAACCTGAAGATCAACAAATCTGACTTTACAAAATAAGGAAACTGAGGCAAAGTAAGATTTTTTTGCTCGAGTCCAAATAAAGTTGAAGTTACCTTTTTCATAGCCAGTGTTCTTTGTATATACATTGCTGGCTGATTTGTGGTAACTAGAAACTGGGGTTTGGGGTGGCAGGGATGGATATCTGACTGAGGAACCATTTCGTAGACTTAAAGCTGTGCTCATCATTTCCAAGGCATTTGCATAGGTTTGGCGTAGCAGGACCAAAAATCGTTTTTCCCTTTTCAGGAGCTGCTCTGCAGTGGAGACTCACTGGCTTTGGACTTGGTCCCTATCACACCCCTTTCAGTAGCCAGGCCAAGGGATCTGGCCAGGAGGCCCAGTACATCCCAGCCAGAGAACAAGCACTTGTCATAGAATGAGTCGTAAAGCTGGGCACAGAACCAGGTTTGCAGAAATGTCTTTGTGTTAATAACGAAGGGAGGTTTATACCTTGTCTTGGCCGCTGTCAGGATGACATTGCTACAGAAATGTAGAGATGACACTAGGCCACTTGGGGAGACATTTTAAGCTTGTTTTCCACCATTTCCAATGCATAGGCCAGTGGGCCCTCAGGAATTCATTCTAACATGTGGGTGGATGAGCCAGATATTGGGCAGAGGTTCATTTCAGTAGCTGTTACCTGCCAGTTTACACGGAACCTCTGTTGCCCCAGGGACGTAGCATGATTTGGACAGATTCTGAACTAGCACTGGTGTGGCTGGATGACTTTACAGTCAGTCTATCTGGGCAGATCTTAAACCCTCATGCTTCTAGTGCCTCACCTAGTCTGAGGCATTTAGAACTCAATCCCTCATTGATAATCATGGCCATGGTCTGTTAGCTTGAGGATAACATCAGATGTGCAATTCTCTAGTTAGCCACAACAGAATTGACCACATTCCGGTATGTACACTATGGTGGGGGCGATTCATATATAACAGGGCACAGACTCCATTGGTGACAAAAAAGGACTCATGGTCACCCATGTCTCTTTTCCCTATCTTTTATAATAATGGAATTTTCAACTGGGTACATCCGTGCCTGGAACAATGAACTACAGTTTGTACCCCTTGTGGTTAGTGATTCTGTGGGACTAAGTTCTAGCCAGGGGGATGTCAATATCGGTGTGGGTGTAGCTTTCAGATTTGGCCCTTAAAGGGAAAGGTGTGCCCACCCTTTCCCCTCTCCTCCTTCCTGCTGACCTAGATGCAGCCACAGTGATGGGCCATTTCAGGTCCTGCTGACTGCAGTGGTACCCGAGGGCTAGAGGAGCATCCATGCCGAAGGGGCCTGCGCTGAGGGCGGTGGTGGAGGAGAGCCATCATCCCAACCTGGTCGTCCATGAGAGAGTGGATGGTGACTCACATGTGTCAGTTCTGTTATTTTAGCCTGTGTTAACTATAGCTTAATTTATAATTTATTATACTTTCATTTGTGGGATTCTCGATAGAACTTTTTTTTTTTTTTTCCATCAGTGTATAGTTGCCTTTCACCTGCCTCCAGCTATGGAGCTGGCTGGAGACCTGGCTTGCAACCTAGTTATGTGCCCTGGCTGGGAATCGAACCAGCGACCTTTGGGTTTGCAGGTCAGCGCCTTATCCACTGTGCTACCAGCCAGGGCTGTCTCGATAGAACTTAAGGTAGCAGTTGCATAGGATGGTCAAGCTGAAGTGCCATGCAAAAGGCAGGACACCAGAATTAGAACATGGAAACCTGTTGTTTCTACTCTTCTGGTCTCCATCTCCTACCGGGCTGGTGTCCTCTGTGGGAAGGATCGTAAATCCCACTGGTGCTGGTACCTCGATCCTTTGCACTGGGAAATACGAGGGCTCATATCCCATTTTGGATGCTCCTAGTGATTGGAGGTAGTGACCTAGACCTAACATTGGATAACAGGTGTGAATGCTCAGGGAGTTAGCTGAAAAAAAGTGGTTTGGAGCACTCAGCTGTCCATCATATTCAGCCTGGCACACCTAGCAGAATGAAGGTGAATCGCCTCATTTCTGATTTAACTTTAATAATGAATGCTAGGTTCCAAGGAGTCAGTGGAATACTTGGTTCCCTTTTCAATCCTACCTATGTCTCTTAGTCCTAAAATAGCCTTTTATAACTTGCCTGAATAACTGGCCCTTATTCTTGAGATTAATGACAGGTAACACTTGCCTGGAAGCATTCTACTCACAGAACTCCTCCATTGTAGGGTGGAGTTACTTTTTTTTTGTTGGTTTGTTTTAATTGGGATAAAATATACATAACATAAAATATACCATCTTAATCATTGAAGGTACATGTACAATACAGCCCAGGGGTACTAAGTATGTTCACCGTGTGCAGTCATCCCCACCATCCATCTATAGAATTTTTTCATTTTTTCAAATTGAGACTTTGTAACCAATAAAATTATCCCCTGCCCCTTAGGCCTGGCAACCACCATCCCACTTTCTGTCTCTCTGAAGATGAATATTGTAGAGACCTCATATAAGTAGAATTGTACGCCATTTGTCCTTCTGTGACTGGGGGTACTTTGACCGAGGAGTGGGGAGAGGCAGATGAATTAATTCCCTGCTAGTGGGAAACAACCAGGAACTGTGCTTGTTGGGAATGTAGACCTCGAACTGTAATTCTGCTTGTGTTCTCCAATGTAGCTGCAGCAGCTCTCTGCTGAAATGTCTTCCATCATTGTATCTTTTAACTTTCCTCACTGGGAGATGAAAAGAATGGTGTCTGCCTTCGTCATTTGGAGGCACACAGGCATGGCTTATAAATAAGATAGTAGGAATGTACTTGGCAAAGTATTAAATATCGTCGAGTTCAGAAATGCTTAACAATCACAGAACCCCTCCAAGCTCTGCTGCTTTAATTGTGCTTTCAGCTGTCCTCAGATCTTTCTTTTCTCTTGCCCCAACTCTGCTCCCTACCTCCCAGAATGCTGGGCAGAAGTTCTTTTAAATTCAAGAAAAAAGGTAAGATTTCACCTTTCTCCTTAGTGACAATCTAGAGGTCTCCTCTCTGACCGGGGAATTTCCTATGTAAGTCAACAGGAGGCTTTCTCAGAGGATTTTGTTTTCTCTTCAGGCTCTCCATTTAAAAATCTTGGGAGGCTTCGTGACAAAAGGAGGCTTTGCGACAGGCTACAACAAACTGAGAAACCCTGCATCCTACTCTAGCCATGTGCTGCAGGGTCCCCTGCATCCTACTCTAGCCATGTGCTGCAGGGTCCAGCAAGGGAGGAAGAGAGAGAGGCTGATAGGCTTGGAAAGGCTGAGAGTCAGCTGACCTGGCTGGTGGTGAGACAGAGAGTAGGTGATCAGAAAGCAAAGGCGGTCTGATTGTCTCAAGAACACCAACTCAGATGTATAGAGCTCCTTCCTTCCTGTGAACGCTTGAGTCTTCCTGCCCTCTGCCTCATTTATAGCAGCCATGGCCAGCGACATTCAGTATCTTAGTTGCTCACTTAGAAGCAGGGACAGTGAGGTGCTAGAAGAAGGGAGACTTTGCTGAGGCTGAGGCTGGTGTAAACCAAGAAGGACTCGGATTAGGACTCAGGTTTCCCAGCGTGGAGTCCAGTGTTTGAGTTTGGAGTCTATGGTGTTCCCAGAGATGCGGGATTTCCCCAGGAGAAATCCAGGGCCCTGGGACAGAAGTCACTGAGGGCTCACCAAGCTGTTTTCTATACAGGCAGAAACTAAAGCCCAGAAGATCCCTCCTCTTAGGAACACAGGCTGTGTTCTTCCTTCCCTCAATTCCAAAGGCACAGAGTTTTTAGCACACTGCTTTGTACTGTTTTCTCAGTTTCATGTATCAGCCTTGGCTTGCCAATGAGACCAAAGCTCCCTAGAGGACAGAGGGCAAGCGGGTGCTTCACAATCACTGTATTTATGTTGACAAAGATCCCTGAAGCAGAGTGCTTCCCAGGCTTGTTTCCAGAGGCAGCTCTGTGTTTCTAAAGCCCATCCTGCCTTCCTGGGTGTAGGTGCTGTGATCACCCTCTGTGTGTATATATATATAGTTATAGGGGGATGAACGATCTTCCTACTGGTGAATCCTGTGGCATTGTGGAAAGATGCTCCTGATGCAGACGTAATTCTCTTTGCTTGGAATCCTTTAAGTGCACGCATGTGTGCATACATACACATGCACAGTCACAGCCTTGATGTGTAATGGGCCCAGAGCATGGAGAATATGTTTTCCCTGAAGACTGTCTCATTGGTATGAGATAAATTTACCTGTAGACAACAGGATCTTAGAGGTCAGGTCACTACTACCTGCCCTCCACAGATAAGGGGACTATAACTTTGAGAGCTGAAAGGACAATGAGCTTTTGGACTGAGATAATTTTATCTCACTTGGATTACCCTAAAAGGATACTTAAGGAGGTTTTAAAAATTCTGTTCCAAAAGAGGTTTAATTGCTATTTTCTTACCATTTTTTGGCCCTGTTACAACTGACTAGAATAACTGGATTGTTTATTAAGGAATTTCTGACTTTAGTCTGTTTTCCTCATATAAAAGAATTAGTCATAGAGATACATGTCTCCTGGGGCTACGACTGACTTAAAAGCATTGTAAGAATATATTGAATTGTAGAGAGAAGATACTGACAAACTCTGAGAAGATATCACCAAGTCAAAACCAGGGCATCTTCTGATGAAGAAAGGGCATGTAGACTAGTTTCAACCCATCCAGAGGTGGGAGGAAAAGCCAGACATCCCTGGAAAGCCATTTAGGGGAGCTTTGTACCTGTTTTGAAAAGTCTAATTATGTTCTTCACTTACAGAGAAATATTTCTGAATCTGATCATTTTCTCTTAAACTTTGAGCAAATTATTTAACTTCTTTTTCTTTACTCCACAGCTCCCTAACTCCTCTTATTTTGATTGTTAATATTATGAAGTGTTTTTCATTAAAGGGTAAAGATGAAGAAAAAGAATCACAGCCTAGATGTAACAAGAGTAGATCTGACAAACATAACATTGAGTGAAAGAAGCAATGCAAAAGAATGTTTAGTAGGATGCCTTTCGTATATAACTGACACCTGGCAGAACTAATCTATCTTTTAAGGTACATGTACATAAGTGGTAAAACCATGAAGGGAAGTCAGGACATGGTTATAGCAAAAGTCCAGGCAGTGGTGTTGACTGGGAAGAGGGATGGGGTCACAATGGGGGAGGGACACATGGGAGAGGGCTTTTGGGATACAGGCAGGGTGAGTCCTAGGTCTGGATGGTAGATGCATGAGAGTTTGCATTTTAATTATTCACAAATCTGCAAAAGTGTGTCATATTTACTTTTCTAAAGATATTCTATATTTTACAAAAACGGAAAAAGTGATATGACAATCAGAAAAAAGAAAAAACAGAAGTTTAGAACTTGCAGGATTGAATGTTCTCTTCCAAAACCGTACTAACATGATGGTAAAAGGAGTCTTTAAAAAATTCATAAACTACAAAGATAAAAATAAGTGGAAAAGACACAGCAACCATACACACGCGAGGGGTCAGTTTTTCTTAGTTCATTTTTTGTATTTGAAATATTCTTGGATGACATATTTGGCCAGAGATTCCAGGCCCTGGTGCTTGATAACCCCACAACCATAGCCAACTGGTTTACAGGGCTTTCTTCTGCTGATAATTCTGCAGAGGCCCACCCATCCTTCAGTTTCTGATTATGACCAACCTCCATTCAATTAATCTGGGGTTCAGTGCACAGTTACTCTCCTGGTGGGTATTTTTCCTTTATTTTTAGCAGATATTTCTAGATAGATTCTTTATAATTGGATGGCACACACCAAGTTCACAAGCCTGGCCATGGTGGGCATGAGTATCCTTCAGTGCCTCTTTAAAAGCAATGTGAGTGTCCATTCTTCTCCCAAAGAAACAGTGCCTTCCTTAGCTACCGTGGTCACAGTTGAATCCTGAACTTGTCGGAGATGCCCTGACCCCATGCAGCCCTGTGGTGGCAGAGACAGTGGTTTGAAAGCTGGAAAATAGATGAGCAAGTAGAAGCTGACTTAGCCTATACAACTTACTGAATCCTAAACTGCAATGAGAAAAAAAATGAGACAGTTTAATTTGCAGTTGACAACCCTCCCCAAATGTTTGGGAATTAGTGGTATCAGATATCTTTGGAAGCAGTGGTGAACTAAAAACTGGAGAATTGGTTCAAAGTGTATTTAAGATATATTAAGACCCCAGATACCTGCTCCAGTTCTAGAAGCCAACACTTGTCGCCACTTCAGATGAAGACTGGATGGTGAAGGAGAGGCTGTGTGGGCTGGGGCATGGCTGGCACAATGAAGGGAGATGCTCAGGGTGAATACAGGGTTTGAGACTTGTGAGCTGTCTCCCCACGTGGCTCTCACAGTGCCAGCTTCTAGGCCTGTCCTCTCCAGGCAGCAGATTTGAACACTCTTCTGGCTGAGATTTCCTAAAGAAGAAAGCTCTAAAGATACATCAGGGTCTACCTGACAGAATGATTCTATAGTGAAGCCTGCTTGCCAAGTCCCACTTAATGCTCAGAGTGTCCTGTCAGTTTTTACATTCTTGAATATGATTAGTCAATGAAGGGTACCTAGATATTTGAGTAAGTCCCTTAAAAATGAAAATAGATACCAGAGCAGAGAAGTGAATGGTACCTATTTAAAATAGAATATATAAGGCTGAAGAAAACTTAAAATTGAAACACACGACCATCACCAACATTCTTTTCTGTCTTGAGAGAGATAGGAGAAGATACAACATCCCTGAAATAGAAGTTGATTTTTTCTGTAACAGGAAAGTTCAAGAACTCTTGCAAAGGAACTCTTGGAAATTAAAAATGTGATAGCTGAGGGCCCTGGAATGGTTGAAGAACAAAATTGATGAATCTTTAGGAGAGTTGGGGAAAAACATCACAGATGAAAATGAGAAAAAAGTATGACAATTAGATGAGCAGTCTTAGTCCAAGACTTGAATACTAGAATTTCCAGAAAAAAAGATAACTGAAAAAAGCAACGGGGAGGAAGTAAATCATCAGTGAGACAACTCTAGTGAATTTGTAACTTTAAGGGACATTAGCTCCCAGGTTGAAAGGGCTCACTTAGTGCACACAGATGGTTGAAGTAGGCCTATACCAAGGGCACATCGTTATGAAATGTCAGAAAAGTGGGAACAATTAGATAATTTTACAAGTTCTAGAAAGAAAAAAATGTTCCACACAGAATCGGCCTGGTTTCAGGGAAGCTAAAAGACAATGGGGCAGTGCCCTTTAGTTTCTGAAGGAACATGATTTTCAGTTACAAATTTCATATCTGTCCAAACTATCAGTCACTCAAGCAACAAGCTAGAACAAAGACATGTTCAGATTTGTAAAAGTCTCAACAGCAACAAAAACAACAACCCCTCCCACACCTCCCCAAACCAAAAACAAACAACTTAGCTTCTATGCACCCTCTCTTAGGAAGCTATTGGAGGAAGTTCTTCACCAGAGGAGGGAGCAAACCAAACCAAGGCAAACACGGAATTCAGGAAGCAGGGGACCCAGTATAGGAGAGGGGCAATAGAATGTGGAAAGGGGATCCTTCAGTTATCATGATGCAGATGTAGGATATTGATCCAAATTAAATTATGCTATAGCTATTGAGGATGATGTGTAGGGTGAAAGTGTTAAATCTTCACTTTCCATGGTAGGGAAAATTGTTAAAAACCAGCAAGAAGCTATATAAGCATATTATTTTAAAATACGGAATTAAATACCTAAAGAAACAACTAAGGAATTCATAAGAACCTATGCACACCTATGTTCATAGCGGCACTATTTACAATAGCCAAGTGCTGGAAACAGCCTAAGTGCCCATCAGTGGATGATTAGATCAAAAAACTTTGGTCCATTTACACAATGGAATTCTATATAGCAGAAAGAAAGAAGGAACTTGTACCCTTTGCAACAACGTGGATGGAACTGGAGAGTATTATGCTTAGTGAAATAAGCCAGTCAGTGAAGGATAACTATCATATGATCTCACCCATTACGGGACAATAATGAGCAAAACTAACAACAAGCAACACAGAACCAAATATATGAATACAAGGAATAGGCCTTCAGTGGTCAAGGGGAAAGGGGTTGTGGGAAGGGGGGAGGCAGAGGCAAGAAAGGGGAGCAGCTTAGACAAGAACCTAGTATAAAGGAACCATGGACATGGACAACAGGTGGGATTGACTTTGGGGGGAATGGGTGGGTGGGGAGGGGGACAGAGGGGAGCAAAAAGGGGATGGATGTAATACAACAACAATAAAATTAAAAAAAAAAGAAACAACTAAGGAATTGAAAGTGGTTGTTGTTTGGAAAGGGAAAGTGAAGGGTAAGGAAGAGAACTATGGATTTGATTGATTGATTGATTGATTGCAGTGGTCCTTTTGGAGCTATTTGACTTTATATGAATTCAGAACAGATAAAAATTGGAAAAAAATAAAGAGCTTATTGTGGATAAGTGGCTATTTTCTTTTTTTTTTTTTTTTTAAGATTTTTAAATTTATTATTTTCAGGGAGAGAGGAAGGGAGAGAGGCAGAGAGGGAGAGAGACATCAATGTATGGTTGCTTTTCACCTGCCTCCAGCTACGGACCTGGCTGGAGACCTGGCTTGCAACCTGGTTATGTTGCCCTGGCTGGGAATCAAACCAGTGACCTTTGGGTTCACAGGCTGGCACCTTATCCACTGTGCCACCAGCCAGGGCTAGTGGCTATTTTCTTTGGCATTATCTTACATAAAAATAAAATGAGAGCTCTATGTTGTCCATTCATTTAATCAACAGATCTTTTTTTTTTCCTATTTTTAAAAAAATTTTATTGTTGTTGTATTACATCCATCCCCTTTTTGCTCCCCTCTGTCCCCCTCCCCACCCACCCATTCCCCCCAAAGTCAATCCCACCTGTTGTCCATGTCCATGGTTCCTTTATACTAGGTTCTTGTCTAAGCTGCTCCCCTTCTTTGCCTCTGCCTTCCCCCTCCCCCCAACCCCGTTCCCCCTGACCACTGAA
>PVIW01002820.1:0-112345 GCA_004026585.1 Noctilio leporinus
ATGGATGGAACTGGAGAGTATTATGCTTAGTGAAATAAGCCAGTCAGTGAAGGACAAATATCATATGATCTCACCCATTATGGGACAATAATGAGCAAAACTAACAACAAGCAAAACAGAACCAAATATATGAATACAGTGAATAGGCCTTCAGTGGTCAGGGGGAAAGGGGTTGGGGGGAGGGGGGAGGCAGAGGCAAGGAAGGGGAGCAGCTTAGACAAGAACCTAGTATAAAGGAACCATGGACATGGACAACAGGTGGGATTGACTTTGGGGGTGGATGGGTGGGTGGGGAGGGGGACGGAGGGGAGCAAAAAGGGGATGGATGTAATACAACAACAATAAAATTTAAAAAAAAACAAAACCTTTTCCAGAAAACCTCCAGCAGCTACCCTCCAGAACTGGGTTCCTGCCCATTGTTAAAACGATCTCTGGCCAGGGCCTGGAACTACCTTAATTAACATGGAATGAGTATTGGAGAGGGTGTCAGATTGATTGGGAAAAAATGGCCCAACTCCCCATCCCTCCCTGTATTTGTGCCCTTGACAGTATCACTTTGCTGCCCCTCTCATTAAGAAGTCTGTATTCCATCCAAAGAACTGGAGTGGCTTTAGGCAACAGGAAGCACTAGAGTAACTGTACTGCTTCCTACCTAAACCCCAGGAGGCATTGGGCTGCTGGTTCCGTTTTTTGAGACTCTGCAACCTCCGTGGGAACAAGTCTGACCCAGCCTGCTATATAGTGAGACGCCACACAGTGGACAGCAAACATTCAGCTAAGAACAGCCAGCCCCAGCTACCTCATCAGCTGACAGAGGACCTCAGAGTGCACCAGCCCAGATCAGCCTATCCCTGTCCAGGACAGAACAAGCCAGCTACCCAACAGTCTTCTCAGCAGCAATAACTGCTTATTGTTTTAAGTCACTCATTCTGGGGAGGTCAGCTATGCAGTAGTGGCTACCTGACATGTAACTGACCACCTTGCACAGTTAACTACTCTTTGGAGTCCAAGCCCTTCGGAGAAGCAGGAAACGTCATTCACTCATTGTCTATATCTTTCTGCCCACTCCTTGCAGGTTCTGTGTACTAGATGCAGGCAACATAAAGCCTGATAAGGCCTGGCCCCTGCCTCAGGAAGTCCCCAGTCTGGCTGGGAGACAAATTTGTCATCTGAAGCTTATTGCCCTCCTGTAGCTGTCCACTACCTGGGGAACAGTGTCTGCCCAAGGTTTGGCAGGTTGTGTGTTCTGTTCCTACAGACTAGCCTCATTCCCCCTGACTCCCCTGCCTCTCCACCCTTCCCCAATCCCTACACCCTCTGCCCCTGGGCCTTTACACTTGCTTATTTCTCCCTTTCCACTGCTATGGCTCACGTTTTATGACTTATAAACTCTACTCTCCTTTGAGACTCAGCTCCCGTGTCCCCTCTCCCAGGAGCCGTCCCAGAACCACTTCCCACTCAAATCAAGAGCCCCCTTGGGTCCCCCACAACCCCCTGGGTTTCCTCTAGCCCTGCCTTCATCACTCTTCATTGTGACTCTTTATCCTTCAGTGCAGCTGCCTCACTTCACAAATGTGAAAACTGAGGCCCAGAAATGAAAAGTGGCTTGCTCAAGGCACAGCAGAGCTGGAGCCCAAACCAGGGCATTTCACTGCCCCACCTGCAGTCTGTGGTGATTTCCTTTCCTTTCCTTGGCAGCCCAGCCCATGGGAGACTAGAAGTGGCATCCAAATGGTGCAAGGGGAGGTAAAGGATACCTGTGCTCCTACTACGTGCCAGGTCCTGTGCCAGGATCAGATTCCTGGGAGGGTCTCCTGGGATCCTCCATCCTCTCAATAGTTCTGCAAGGTAGGCACAAACAGCATTCCACTTTCCAGAAGGAGACAGGAGGCCCAGAGGGAAGAGGCTTGCCAAGGTCACCTGGCCAGAAAGGGACAGAATCGGGACTTGAACGCTGACCTCACAGCACTCTGCATCTGGCTTCTGCTATGGCTTTCAGGTTAAGCCTGGGCCGGCCATAGAGAGAGAGGAGTGGACAGAAAGCTGGGGCAGCAAGAGGGAGCAGGTGATGTTGGGGAACCACCAAGGCAGGAAGAGGCAGAGCAGAAAGTGAAAGGGGATAGTGGCCAAGAATAGCTGTGGGTGACAGAGTCGGGGACTGGGGACTGCAGATGCTGCCGGAGAGAGAAACCAGGATGGGCCCCGGGGGTGGGGCAGGAGACCCTGTGCCTGGGAAGCCGTGATGGGGTGTGGCTCCTGCGACCCAGGCAGCCCCCGATGGGGTTCGTGGACCTGATGCCCCACTGTGGGAACAAAATTGGGGGTGAGAAGGCTATCTGGGAAGGCTGACGATATAGCCTCAATAGTGCTGGTATCTATTACAATGGACTTGGAGGATTTGGGGACTGACAAAACCCATCAAGAAAAGGCAGCCTGTGAACCATGAGCCTGTGCTGCAAAGAGAAACTGATTTATAAACATCTCCATCATCACATCACTGCCGAAGTGCTAGCAGCAGTTCAGTGCAGTGGTTAAGCAGCCTGGGTTCAATCACAGCTCCGTGGGCCTCTATTTGCTTCATGGAGGTATCCAGGGGAGCTAAAGAAACATCTTAGCTTGTATTCTCCACATCCACAGTGACGAAGCACCCCCCCACCCCCGGCAAAACACACACACACACACACACACACAAGTATGTTTGTATGCTCCAGAATGTAAATGGCCTGATAGCAGAGACTTGATTTTGCTCACAAGTGTTTCCAGTGCCTGGAGCTGTGAGTGGTTGGCATACAGCAGGTGCTCAATAAATGTTTATGGCAAGAAAGGAGGGAAGGAGGGAGGGAGGGGAGAAGAGAGGAGAGAGGAAAGAGGTGAGAATATGCTATTTCCAGGTGAGGGGCATGCATTCTGTTTCTCTGTATTTTATGCTTTTATCACATTGTCATGCAGCATTTGGGTTGACTAATATATATATATTATGTGTGTGTGTGTGTGTGTGTGTGTGTGTGTGTGTGTGTGTATACACACACTCAGGGACAGCCAAACAAGGGGGAAGTGGCTTATAAGCTGTGATTGTCTTTCATCTCGGGGTGGCTCAAGACCACTCCTAACTGCTGAGAGCTTCGGAGACTAGCTTCTCCAGGGGCAGGCTGGGGGCAGCAGCCTTGTAGCCAGTAGGCAGCAAGAGGAGGTGACAGGAAACTCTACAGGACAGACTGTTCCCAGCTTACCGAGAACTGAAATGCGAGAGGACACGCTGTTCAGGGCTGAGACCCATATGTTCCAGCCCCACCCACCGGGGGGAAGTGTCACCAACGTCCAGGGTGGGGACCTCTGCCCTGGCCTGGGGATCTTGTGGCTCCTCTGATCTCTACAAGGAACTCAGGGCCAGCTTGCTTTCCAGGAACACTTCCTGTAATGGTGTCGATGGCTCGCAGCCAAGGTCTGGGGAGGATGTGTGACCTTGGACTTGTCCATGTTCCTCACCTCTGGGCCTTGGCCTCCTTACCTGCCAAACAGAGAAAATAGGGCATCACTTGCAGGGGCATTGTGTGGATTAAGAGGAAAGTTAGAGTATTTTGTTTTTAGCATCAATTACTTTTTAAAAATTGTGGTAAAATACATATAACGTAAAACTCACTATTTAAATTGTGCAGTTTGGTGGCATTTCACACATTCATGAAGTTGTGCAAGCGTTATCACTGCCTAGTTCTAGAACATATTCATCACCCCAAATAAAACCCTGTCCCCATCAGTAGTCACAAACCCCCACCCCCACCCAAGCCCCTGGCAACCACTGATCTACTTATTTTCTCTGTGGATTTGCCTGTTTTGGACATTTCATATAAATGGGGTCACACATTATGCGGTCTTTTGTGTCTGGGTTCTTTCGCTGAACATCATGTTTCCTCCTCATTCATCCATTTTGTAGCATGGGTCAGCACTTTTTTGCTATGAATTCTATAATCTGCTACTTTTTTAAAAAATAATTTTTAAATAGTCCTTTTTTAAAAAAGATTTTATTTATTATTTTCTTTTTAGAGAGAGGGGAAGGGAGAGAGGCAGAGAGAGAGAGACAACAATGTATGGTTGCCTTTCATCTGCCTTTAGCTACAGACCTGGCTGGAGATATATATGGCTTGCAGCCTGGTCATGTGCCTGACTGGGAATCGAACCAGTAACCTTTGGGTTCACAGGCCAGTGCTTTATCCACTGTGCCACCAGCCAGGTATAATCTACTACTTTTAAAAGTGAGCCTTCAGATAAATAGAGCTCCAGGTGACAACTTAACTGCAGGCTCCTGCGACACTGAGCCAGAACCACCCAGCTGAGTTGTCCCCTAATTCCGGGCTCTCAGAAATTAGGAAATCATAGAGGCTTATTGATATTTTAAGTTGCTAAGTTTGGGGGTAATTTGTTTCATAGCAATAGATGACTAATAATGGTATGAGTAGTGCCCTAACATTGGAGTCGATACATTAACGCTTTCTCAGGGAAACATAAGATGCTGATATGGTGACAGAGTCTAACAGCTCAGGGACAGAGGAGAGGGAGACCTTTTTGTCTCATTGGCATTTTGAACTATCTTTCAGAAAAGTCAACTGAACATCAAATAAATAAATAAAAATTTCAGCATCTCTCAGCAAGTAGCTGCTGTGAATTTTCATTCCACAAATATTTCTCAAGCTGCCAGAAGTCCTCCTTGAGTATGTGTGACTGAATCTATAATATGGGTTTATGAAGAACAAGAAAGGCTGAGGGTTGACAATCATATAGAAGTCCCACCATGTACTCGCTGTGTGCCTTAGGGTAGGTTGCTTAACCTCTCTGAGCTTCAGTTTCCTTATCTGAAAAATGGGGATCATCAGTACTTGTTGTACTGGGGCCAAGTGTTTAGCCAAAGGCCAGGCATGGGATAAACACTAGATCTGGCTGTTATTATTAATAAGGTTCAAGGATCCTGCAGGAGAAAGCAGGAGAAAGGAGGAACCTATTGAGTCCCCTGTCCCCATCCCTGGGCTAGATGGCCTGAAGGGGACAGCTGAGTCAGCCTTCCACAGTAAGAGGAGCTGGGTAGATGAAAACGCTGTCAAAGCTGGGGGTGGGGGGTGGGGAGGGATCATGGGGTGAGAGACCCCACTGCAGGATCAACTGTCCATCCAACCCCTCATTCTTCTTTGTTCAGGACCTGTGGGTGGGGCAGCTTAATTTGGAGGTTTTGTCATAGGTGTACACCCATGGGACTACACAAAATATATTATGCCTGCTGCATCTCACTCCCTCCACAGGCGTGGTGGGCAAGTGCAGAGCAGGAGGTGGCTCCCACTCCAGAAGGAGGTGGGGTGCCTTTTCCCAGGAACCTAGGGTATGTCGAATGCTATACAGTTGCATTCTGCCTTTGCCCCAGGACTCACAGGTGGGAGGGGGTAGGGGCCCATTAACCACTTGGAGGAGCAGGAAGGTCAACAGGTGCTGGGAGAGGCTAAGGGGTTCTGAGGTCAGGGCTGCCCTAGGCTTCAGTCTCTCTCTCTCACTCTCTCTCTCATGTGCTAGGAAGGGTGTCTGAATGACTGGTACCTGCACGTTGTTATGATTCTACAGTGCGGGTGGAGGTCTGGGTAATTCCCACGTGGGAATCCTGGGCATTGGCCTAGTAAGAGTAGAAAGGTGTTGGGAAGCAGGGCAGGTCCTGAGGCATGCTCCCCCCGCCCCCAACCGCCCCCATTCTATCTGCCAAATGGGTGTGTCCTCTGAGTCCTGCCAGGTTTACAGGTTGCTTGCCATGTCCATCCTGACTCTGAGGATGCTGGGAGGCTGTGCCCCTTTGGGGCAGTGCCTGGGAGGCACCCCTGCCCTGGCTGGGGAGAGAGGCTTGATTGGGTTGCTTTGCTCATGACTCATGCTTTCTAGGACAGGCCTTGTCTTCTGGGAGGCACTTTCCAAGAAGCCCCCTCAATCTGGTGCCCTCTGCCCTGTGCAGATGTCCAGGTCTCAGCTGCACCCAGCCCAGGCCAGGAAAAGGTAGGCCAGTCCCCGGCTGGGAGAGAAGCTTTGCTGAGATGGGGTCACCCTTTTTCTGGGTGTTGAACAGCCTGGCGCACCTTTGGCATAATGACCAATAGAGCTACTTGTCCACAAGGAGGCTCTGCACCCCTTGCCCACCCCCAGTCAGGACTCCCAGCCCAGTGATCAGCCACCCTAGCACAAGCCAAAGCCTGGACTCAGCCTCTTCTTTCCTCTTGGCCCCCAAATGGGATCAGCAACTGTCATGTCTGTGGGCTCCCCAGAAGTAGATCGAGAGGAAGGTTCCAGTATTTCCAGGAAGGGTGTGGGGAGGTGGGGCCAGAAGCAAGCTCAGCAAGAAACAGACCCACCCAAGGGCTCACGTTGGAGCAGTAAGGGTCACTGATCAGGACACATGAACTGTAGTCTTACACCTCTATGTCCCCTTCACACCCACCCACCCTGGGGTGTATGAACTGTCAACAGAAAATGGTGCTGTGGCCAAAAGGGGCTGGTGCTACGGTTGTGGAGAAATTTCCCCAGGAGAAGGCAGTAAAGGGATCAGAGGACCTGAGTGGGTCACCCACAGACCCTGCCACTGCTGCTGCAGGGTTTAGATTTGACCTCTAATCACTTCTAGAAAATGTTTGCCTCTCTCCGTCCCCACTGCTGCCCTCATCTCTCACTGGGACACCCAGGAGCCCCCAGAGTGGGAGAGTCAGGCTCTCTGTCCAATTTGAGGTCAGCCATGCAAGGTGGGGGAGGACCTCCCCATTATACAGGTAAGACTCAGAGATGGGGAGGACCATGCCCAGGACCACCCAGCCAGAGGGAGAGGATGTGGCACCCAATGCAGCAGCACCAGCCCCCCTGCACTGGTCTTCAGCAAACCCTACCTAGAATGGAACCTGCCCCTGGGGTGGGTCTTTCCTTATCCTTGTCTTGCAGACTTGATTCTGATTGTCAAAGTGAAATGCTTGTCTGTGTTTCTCAGAGGGTAGGTCTCCAGCAGGGCTGCTGCTGACAGCTGGAAAGGAAGGAATGGTGGAGGTGGGAGCATCCCAAGGATGTACTTACTATTCTCCAGGCATTTGGATGAAGGCTGTGCATGTCCCTATTTTCCGAGGAGGAAACTGAGTCACAGCCAGGTACTAGCACAGGAAGAGGAAGAAACTGAGTCACAGCAAGGTACTGGCACAGAAAGAGTGCATTAGGGTCCCAGGGCCCCTGTGGTTTTCAATGTGGAATTTGGGGAAGGAAAAAATATCAACTACCTTATATGACTCTGGGTTCCAAGTTCTCATCCATAAAGTGGGAAAATGAGCCCAGATATTCTTCCCCATCCCAAGGGATAAGGCCAATGCCATTTGGGGTCAATGGTTGGGGGGGTGAACCCTGGACTTGGTATCCATCTGCCCCTCCCTCTGAATCAGAGGTTTTGTCCCCTTAGGATGGTCCCACCTCCCCTGGGTGGGCAGGGGGCAGCTGTGTTCTCTGTGCTTCCCTTCCCTCATTCTCCAAACCCTCACATGTTCCCAGACCCTGACTGTCCTGTCTGAATCCCTCTTTCTGGGCAGTGTTGCTGCCCCTTCTCTGGAACCCTCAGCCTTGGCAGTGGTATGGAGTTCATAGGCCTGTTTTGTGTTCCTTAATCACATCTGAAGATCTGTATCTGCTAGGCTGTGGGTCAACCAGCACCCCATTTCTCAGGAGAAAATCCTGTGAAGCTATAAAGGCTGTTTGAGGACCAGATAATATTTGGAATCTGTGTTCAGGAAGCCATGGAGTTCCAACTCCACTTTCTTACTGCAGGTCAGGTCACCCAAACCTTCCATGGCTCCCTGTTGCCAACAACTCTGAACCTCGGCCCTGCCCTCACCTATCACCACTGCCTCAGCCTTCCTGCCTCCCAAGACTATCTGCCGGGACCAATGCAGTAGTCTTCTACCTGGTCCCTTGCTCTGCCAGCCTCTCCCCACATGGTCCAGTTTCCCTTAGCGGCAGCGGCAGCTTTGTAAAGCACAAACCTGATCACGTCATTCGGTCATCGCTGCCTGCAAGCCTGTCCAAGTTTGTCTTGCCCTGGCTGGCATTCAGGGCTGTCTCCAATCTGATCCCTGCTGGGATCTCTGATCTCATCCTCCACCCTGAAGGCCACATTCCAAGCCCAGATGAGTGGTTCTCTCCAACATTCTCTGTACGTTCCCTGAAGCCGGATTTTGAGCCTGGTCAGCCGGTCCCTGCTCCAGGTACATACTTTCCTGCTTGCTGTCAACACTGGTTCCTCCTTCAGGTTGATTCCAGAGGTGTCCCCCAGATGAGCCTTCAGAATTTTTTGTTTTTGTTTTCTTAAAAAAAGATTTTATGTATTCCTTCCACAGAAAGAGGGGAAGGGAGAGAGGCAGAGAAGGAGACAGACATCAGTGTATGGTTGCCGTTCACCTGCCTCCAGCTACGGACCTGGCTGGAGACCTGGCTTGCAACCCTCTTACGTGCCCTGGCCGGAAATCGAACCAGTGACCTTTGGGTTCGCAGGCTGGCACCTTATCCACTGTGCCACCAGCCAGGGCCACCTTCAGGGTTCTTAATGACAGACCACGGAAACCCACTGTGGGTCATTTGAACACAAGAAGTACATACAGCTCTTTGGGTGCTCAATGAACCCTGAGAAAGGCAGAAGGCGGGAGACAAGATGGAGGCTCCAGTTCTGCCGCAGGGCCAGCCTGGTGACATGCGTGCATCTTCGCAGGTCGCCCCAAAACTTACTGTTGGGTTCCCTCGCCAAAGACCTGGAAGCAGGACCACCTTCAACGCAAACGCCAGAGTGGAGCCCTCTGATTGGCTGAGCCCAGGTCATATGACTGCCCCCCCCAGCCGCAAAGGAGGATGGGGATGCGGGTGCGGCCTGTTGGGGCTCCTCAGGTCGGGGGCGGCTCTGCCTGGCCTCAGGGCTTCTGGTGGGCTGGGGGCGGGGGTGTGTGTGTGGGGGGGAGATTGCTGAATGTGGGAAGGGGGTTCAGAAGGTGAAGTGTTCCAAGACAATCCAAGTCCATGCGTCCTCCTGACCCCCAGCGTTCCCCATCCTGGGAAGGGGCCACGGGCTCCTCTCTGCCCCTCAACTCAAGGCCAACTCACTCTTCGTCAACCCACAGGCGGAATGTCCTAGGGTTGCCTTACTTCTGCTTGTGCTTGCCCACGCTGCCTTCTCTGCGGAGTTCCACCAAGAGCTCCCAGGCCAGGGGAGGAGACACACTAAAGAAACCACGACAACAGTGGGTGGCGCACGCCGTCATGGAGCGGCATCAGGGAGCAGGCAGCTCAGAGGAGGCACCTGGTGCTACTGGGGGCATCTGGGAAGGCTTCCTGGAGGCGGCAACGCTGTCTTAAAGAATGAACAGGAGTTAGAGTCACAAAGGTGGAGGAAAGGCCATCGCAGGAAGAGACAACAGTTTGCTCAAAGCCACAGAGGTGTAAGAGGGTGCTGGGAGGGATTCCGGCATCGCCCAGTGCAGGGTATGTGCGAGGCAGGGGGGCCCAGACATGAGGCCGCGTGCGGAGGAAGGGGCCTGATTATGGGTCCCTGTGGGCCCCTGCTTTGAGCAAGGATTTGATACGGGGGCTGTGGAGCAGCATGGTCGGAAGGGAGCTGGAGACAGCCCGACCGGGGGTGGGGGCGGCCAGCCAGGTGTGGCAAGAACCCCAGCGAGCCAGGCTTGGGCCAGTACTTGAGGCTGGCGACGCAGCAGGAACCAGAAGAGGGATTTGGAGGCCAAGGAAGCTTCTGGTAGCTGCTAGGAGTTTGCCACTGTGGTCGAGGTGCGTTCGTGGGACGAGTGGGAGAGGGGCGGGCCCTGGGCAAGTCCCTGGTCCTCGCTTTCCTCATCTGTAAATAGGGGGATCGGGTGTGGTGATCTCTGGGACGGGGACTGAGCGTCACTGAGGCCATCTCTGCTTCCTGCTCCGGGCCCCATGAGCCGGGGCGCAGTGATGGATCGTGAGCTGCCTCTCAGCACTCGGGGAGGCTGGACAGGGGATGAATCCACCCAGGTCTGCGCTGAAGACGGTGCTCCCCGCAGGGCAGTAACCCAGCGGGCAGGTGCCCATCAAGAGCTGCACCGGCAGAGAAAGGGAGCTCAGCCATTCACCGCCCCCCCCCCACCCTGTGGGGGCCCCATGGGGCCAGGTTTCTTAGGACAATCAATGCCATCATTCCAGGAAGCCTGCCCTAGGAGAGGCCCTGATTTCCCCCCATTTGCATAGCCACTGTAACAGGAAATAGGACTCACATTGCCTCATCAACAGCACTGCGCCTGGACAGGCCAGCTCACGGCTCAGCTCCATGGCCCAGCCTGCGCTGCCCACCCCAGCTCGCCCCCAGAAGGCTGGCTGAAGCCACAGCTGATGGCCAGTCAGGTGACTGGGTAGACATTCCTGGATGTCAGACATGGAGACTCCAAGCCAGGCCAACTGTGTTCCCCAGGAAGGAAAGGGGTGTGTGTGTGACAGTTAACAGTGACAGCTGGGTGCTCCACTGGGGTCAAAGTGCGCCATCATCGTTCCCAGAAGTGATGGGTAAATTTTCCACTAGCAGGAAGTTGGCCTGTCCGCTATCTGGCCTCTCTTTGCCCCTTTGTTTCCCCAGCTCCTTTCCCAAAAGCCCATCTGGACTTTGAGTAGGAAGCTGATTTCTCAGATGTCCTGCATCAGGTCCACACAGGGACCTCCAAGTCCACGTGCTGTACTGGGCTCAGAAACCAGGAGTTTGGGGGCAAGATGGGGCTTGGCTGAATCAGAGCCAGGTGGCCTTGGAGGCCTGGACCTTCTGGGCCTCAGTCTTCCCATCTTCACAATGGGGATACACATGTCTACCCCTCAGGGTTGGTGAGAAGGAACAGCAAGGAAAGGCACCATAATGTGCTAGTTACTGTAATTCCAGAGCTCACGTCTGCCTTTAGGCCAAAATGCTTTGGGCCTCTTCACCGCAGCTACTGAGAGGGAAGTAAGGTTAGCACTCTCTGGGATACCCTTCAGACACAGCACAAGCCTGGGCTGGATCCTTGCTGGCGTGTGACCTAGGGCGAGCTCCTTATCCTCCTGAGGCTCAAGTTCTGCATCGGGTACAGTGGGAATAAATGGTGGCGCCCACAGGTTGGGGTGAGGACTAAATGGGATGAGGCAGGAACAGGGTCTGGTGAGAGAAGTGCAATGCAAGGTAGCCACAGGCCCACGGAGGGAGTGTTAAGTTCCACTTAGAAGTTCCCCTTGTGGGAGGTGCTGGGGTTATCGAAATGAACTCCATGTGCCTGTGGCTGTGGCCCTCAGAGAAGTCAGTCAAGGGGAGGGGTTTAGAAGCACTGAGTCCCACACAAGGAATCCAGTGAAGGGCCCAGGAAGGCCCGAGCCTGGTGGAGACATTCAGGGAAGCTTCCTGGAGGAAGGATGTCTGAACTGGTCTGCAGGACTGACAGGTTTGACAAAGGTGGAAGGGGAGGCATTCCAGGCAGAAGAATCAGCCCGGGCACTGACTGTGCCTCCCAGCTTGGACGAGGATGCCCACTCTCCCTTACTCTGGTGTCTTTAGATGCCCATCAATGGGTCCACCACCTTTTCCAAGACATGGGAGTCTGTCACATTTGAGGCTTGGTGGCACCATGCCTGGTGGGCTGGGCCCCATCTTTCCCTGTGGGACCCTGCTTTCCCTCCTTCAGTGTCACTGCTATCGCACACAACACTATAACATACAACAGTCTTCCAGTCTTTTTTTTTTTTTTTTTTTTTTTAATGCAAGTGCTTTCTAAATGAACAAAAATGGGCTTGTAGTTTCCAAACTCCTTCAATTTGCTTTTCCCTTTAACAATATACCACAGCCATTTCCCCAGAGCAAGAATATTCCAAACCACCATTTCATTGGCTGGGGATGGTCCATGGTATGGACAGATTATAATGAACTTAACCAAGTGTGTAATTTCAGCAAACATTTCTTGAAGCAGCCATGGTGTGACAGGCCAAAGGAGCAAGGTCCTGAGTTCTGATCCTGGCTCCACCTCTTGGAGCTGTGTGACTATGGACAAATTAGTAAACCTGTCTCTTCTTCACTTCCTTAAAGATGGAGAAAGAGCAGCCTCTGCTCACACCTCAGGGTGGGACTTCCTGGAGATCCTGCGTGCACTGCACTTAATTAAGCACAGTGCCCATAGACAGACAGGAGACTTCCCAATGGGGTAAAAATTGGTAATTGTGTTACTTGAGCCAGCCTTGAATACAAGGTCTGGGGAGTGAAGGATTCTCATGTGAACACAGTTTGAGGCAGAGAGAAACTGCTGGGGGATAGGGGGTACTGACTCCTTCCCTCCCTCCACCCTTGCAGAGAAAGCATCTGGATCTCTTCAAGTTAGCCTGGTCTCCAAGTCCCAGGACCATCTGGGGTTAATTGGTCCATGGGCTGATTACATGGTGCCTCTGGCCCCAGAGTTGCAGCATTCTAGAAAGGCACCCTCGCTGGAGAAAATCGTAACTCCTGTCTGCCTGAAGCACCGTCACCCTCCCCTTCCTCTGGGTTCCCCTCCCAGACCTCTCCCAGGGTCTGTTTTCATATGCTTTCCTTGTGTGGGAGGCTCTACAGCCTGCTTGGTGGGGTCAGCAGTGGGGCTGGACAGATGGATGGAGGCACCCCACTCCAAAAGGAACCCTGGCGGGAGAGCAAGAAAGCCCCAGCCCAAGCCTCCAACTGTTTGAATTCAGAGCATCCAATTCCCCTGGTGGGTATCACCAGGCAGCCCTGCTCCCCAGGGTCCTCACTGCTGGCCTCCCTACTTCTGTCCCTTTGTTCCCAGGCCTGGGAGCCAGCACTCCCATCCTCCTCTCCAGGCTGCTCAGCCCTCCTGAGCCTCAGTTTCCTGAGAATGGGGACATTGAGACTACTAGAGGGCACGGCACTCAGGACTTTCCTATCTGCGAATTGGAAGCAGAGGGGATGTGGGCCTGTCAGATGGGCCCGTCAGATGGCTTCATCCAGGCAGCTGGGATGAGGACCAGGTGAGGAAGCAGACGGAGGCTCTTGGCACAGCGCCTGGCCCTGCAAATGCTCATTGTAATTGTTGTCACTTATTGTGGGGTGGAGCTGGCTATGAGGTGACACCTCAGCACCCCAAAGCTTAGCCCAGGGCAGGGGGCACCCCAGCCCCACCCCAGGGGTCTCCAAGTTCTGCAGCCGCATGCAGGGAGGTGCCAGGATCCTCTGCTGGCCCTGCCACAGTCCCAGACATCACTAGGAAAACCATTTACTGGATCTTTGATTCTTATTTCTCCCCAAAAGCCCTGATTCATGGTTTGCCAGGAGTGGGAAGTGGGGGACACTGTGAGTTGCAGGCCTGAGAGCAGGAAACATGATTCAAGGGAATTGTGCTCTGCTCCTTGGCATGTTCTTATCAGGGTGTGATTAAGTAGGGTGTCACGGGTGTATGCTGTGCATGTTGGGGAGCCTCCGTCTCACCCCTAACCTTGTTCTGACTCAGAACTCGACTCTCCTCCCCTCCCCAGGGCCAGGTGCCCTATCTGTGATGCTAGGCAGCAGGTACTGAATGTTCCACTCATTGATTCATGTCTCTCATTTGTCCATTCATAGTATTAGATCAATCATGGTGGCTCATTTGGGTGACTCATGAACTGGTCCAGCCCTTCATTCATTAGTAATCAGCCCAACCATCTTTCTGTGGCCTGTCTTCCAAGCCGCTGCCCTGCCAAGTGTGGTTTCTTCTGCAAGTCTCCAGGGCCCAGGAGGAGGGCTGTTACCCCCATTACACAGAGGGGAAAACTGAGGCACAGAAAAACTTGGCACTGCTACAGGGAGGCAGGATTTGAAGCAGGCCTGCCACCATCTCCTGGTAAAATGTCACTGTTCCTTCAGCTGTGCCTCCCTTGCTGGGTTGGGGATCACTACCCTGTGCTTCTGAAACAGCCTGGGGGCACCCCAGTGAGCTGTTACCACATGCTGAGGTAATTGTGACTATGTCAGCCTCATCCCCAGACTGTGAGGGCAGGGACCTTGGTGACCACCTGCGTCCCTCACTCAGCACAGCTGTCTTAACGCTCAGCTGGCAAAGAGTTGATTCATGAAACCATCTGTCCCTTGAGGCCATACGAGGTCCCCAAACCTGAATTCCAACCTCTCCAGAGGGCCCCAGTCTTTCTTCCAGTTCTGGAAGTTCTTCCAGAGATGTCCAGTGTTGCCATAGTTTTCCACTGCACACGGGACCTTTGTTCCTCATCCCAGGAACCCCTGTGAAAAACTCAGCCCTGCCATGAAATCCTCAAAACAAACCCATCCTCCCATGAGGAACCATGAAAAGCAGCTTTCCCAGGATTGGGGAGCATAAGATGAGGGTTTGGTAGGGGTAGTGCTGGCGACTTATTTCCAGAGAGAAGGGAAGGGAGAGAGGTAGAGAGGAAGAGAAACATCAATGTATGGTTGCCTTTCACCTGCCTCCAGCCACAGACTTGGCTGGAGACCTGGCTTGCAACCTGCTTATGTTGCCCTGGCTGGGGAATTGAACCAGTGACTTTTGGTTTCGCAGGCCGGCACCTTATCCACTGTGCTACCAGCCAGGGCTCTTTCTTTCCTTCTTCTTTTCTTTCTTTAGTTTTCTTTCTTTTTTTGAGTTATCTATATATATTAAAATTAGTTCTATTTATTATACTTTGTTCTCCATCGGGGCTTTCCATGAGCCTTAAGATAACAATTGGGCTCCTTGAAGCAGCCCCACCTACCTCACATGATTTCATTTGCACAATTCCAGGAAGAATTAGTGTGTCCATAAATCAGAAGAGAAACGGAGATGCAGAGAGGAGCAGAAGGAGCCCTGCCTGGTGTGGGGGGTGGAGGGGAATGGGGTACTGCCTGGTGCCTGTTTGAGGCTGCCTGACCACTCCCTCCCTCCCGAAGGTTGTGGACACATGGCAGGACCTGCCTGGCTGCTGGCACCTGTGCCCCGTAGGTAAATACTGGGTGTGGCCATTCCTTCTAGGAACAGCCTGCCTGGCGGTTTCCTTAAAAGAAGTGGGCAAGGCCCTTCCCATTACGGTCCATAACAAAGTCCTGAGGCCAAGCCAGGAGTCTGTTATGGACTCTCTCTGTGTGCCAGGTTATGCAGATGGCAGCACTGAGCATTTGGTTTTGTCAGTGAGGACATATGGTTAGAAGCTGGGAGCCGGGGGTCTGGGTCAGAGGGACTGAGTCCTGGGTCCCACTCTGCCCTGAGCAACCCTGGGATCTCAGGCAGGTTTCTCTTCTTCTCTGGCCCTCAGTTTGCCCATCTGTACCATGGGGTTGATAAAGCACCCACTGCATTGTTCATAGCTGGAGTGAAAGACCCAGCATGTTATGTGCTTGGCATATTCTTATGCCGACCTCTCTGGACCTCAGCTTCCTCCTCTGGAAAATGGGTGAGCAGTGGGGTCTCCTCATAGGACGGGAAGATAAGAAGAGGTGAAGCATACAAAAATGCCAGGAATGGGCTGGGAAGCGGCAAGCCTGGGTTGGTGCTGAGACTCTGATTATGACCCAGATGTGCAAGCAGTGGCAACTTCGCTCAGATTCGCGTTGATGGCAGGACAACATTCTCTTGTCACTCCTACAGTTTAAATGCAGTCCCTCTCTCACATCAACCTGTTTGATTCAGGACTCTTGGTTTTTCAATTCCTCCCCACTCCATCCCTTTTCCCAGGGGTAACATCCTGTTAGAGGAGAGGGCCTTCTGAATCTCTGATGGTCCCTGGGTCCCTGTTCCTGAGTGTCTTGGGTTGTCAGCTGCCCAGCGGAGGTGTTCATTCTGGGCCGTGGGCTGCTCAGGACTGGGGTCCTCCAGGATGTGGAAGGCATCATTAGGCCTCCCACGATGTCTGCTTCTCCTCATCTCCTGGGTCCACACCCTCTGCAGGTCGCTGTGCTCCAGGGCCCTGTTTCGACTTGTGCAATGTGAGCAGATGTGATATCTGACTTGTGAGCTGAAACCCTTCAGAGCTGGTAGGACGCCCCTTGCTCTTCTCCACCGTCTTGTGCTGCGATGCGTGGTTCCTCCTTCAACGGGGGGAATTGAATGGTTGTGACAGGTGGAGCCCCTGCACCCAGTGCTGGGCATGTGGTGACTGAGCGCTAAACCCAGCTGTGCAGCCACCCGTTACTGCAGCATCACCTGGGCCACCCTGACCCCAGTGGGCACACAGCCGCAGGCCTCTAGCTGGATCTTGGAACCCTGGGGACTGGGACACATGATGACTTTTGGCTTTTCTGTGGGCCCTTTGCAGGCTCGGGGCACCGGCAGTGGCACGGTTGCAGGCCCTCACTTAGCCTGCATGTGTTTCAGTCACGGCCACCCACGGTTCCGCCCGGGAGTAGCACTCCGGCCTTTGCGGCTTTCAGAGGCGCCTGCTCCAGCCTCTCAGTTTCCGGGGCGCTGCACCCTCCCCTCTTCCTGGGCTGAGCCAGGGCTCCATTTTTCAACCATAAATCTGATCTCCTTTCTTTATGAATTTGTTCGTTTTTTCAGTTCCACATATAAGTGAGATCATACACGATTGGTCTTTGTCTGGCTTATTTTACTTAGCATAATGCCCTCAGTGTTTACTCGTGTTGTCAAAAGTGACAGGATTTTCTTTCTTTTAAGATTTTATTTCATTACTTTAGAAAGAGGGGAAGGGAGAGAGGCAGAGAGGGAGAGAGACATCAATGTACGGTTGCCTTTCACCTGCCTCCAGCTACAGAACTGGCTGGAGACCTGGCTTGCAACCTGGTTATGTGCCCAGGCTGGGGAATCGAACCTGCGACCTTTGGGTTCGCAAGCCGGCACGTTATCCACTGTGCTACCAGCCAGAGCAGGATTTTCTTTTTTATAGGTGAATAATATTCCAATATGTATATATACCACCTATTTTTTAAAAATATATTTTATTTATTTATTCTTAAAGAGGGAAAAGGAAGGAGATAGAGAGGGAGAGAAACATTGATGTATGAGAACTATAATGATAGGTTGCCTCTCACATGCCCCCAACTCAGGCAATGTACCCTGACTGACTGGGAGTCGAACTGGCAACCTTTTGGTTCACAGCCTGGCACTCAATTCACTGAGCCACATCAGCCAAGGCTATACCACATTTTTATTCATTCACTTGTTGAAGAGCATCTAGGTTGATTCCGTATCTTGGCTATTGTGAATAATGCTGCAGTGAACATAGGGATATACAAGAATACCTTTTTGAACTAGTGCTTTGAATTTCTTTAGCTAAATATTCAGAAGTGGACTTGCTGGATCACCTGGCAGCTCTATTTTTAGCTTTTGAGGAACCTCCATCCTACTTTACACAGTGGCTGCACCAGTTTGCATTCCCACCAACAGTGCACCAGGGTTCCCTTTCTTCCACATCTGTCCCAGCACTTGTTGTTTGTTGTCTTTTTTATGACAACCAGTCTTGCACAGGTGCCATCTCATTGTGCCTAACAAGTTTATTTTAAACCCAATACTTTGAAAAGCTAATTTTAATTAAAAAGGACATTTCACACTGTTGCCACAAATGAAACACTAGTCTGTTGCCATAAGGAGGTGACAACTTAAACAAATATCATGAAACTAAAATCAGTCAGTTCTGCCTCCAAAGGTGTCCTGTTAAAGACTGGGGGTTTCTTTCTTTTGCCAAAAGGGGAGATCAGCAAATGTTCACATGGCTGTTGAAGATCAACAAGCACCTGCAGAGACTTCCTCTTGGCCTTCACCTGAAGGATTGATAGGGAATGAAAATGGAATCGCTTTATCTTCTGTGATCTGAGGGTATCCGAGACCCCACCCCCACGGAGGCATGGCACTTGGGGGGACCCAATGGGGTGATGGAGAGCCACTGTGGGGGTCATAAGGGAGGCTGGGGTGGAGGGTGCCAGGCTCTGCACGCAACACTGTCCCCATCTTCACAGCCGTCCCCTCTAACCTGCCCTTCTTCTGCCCTCCTGTGGGTTCTAATCCTACCCCTAGGACTGGAGCGAGTCTCTGTCTCTTCCCCACCTCAGCTGCCTGCTCAGGGAAAAGGAAAGAACTTCGGGAGAGGACAGGAGACACACCGCTGCTCTGGGAGCATCAGTGCAGACATGGATGAGGCACAGTTGTCCCAGCAGGGCCCTCATGCGAAGCTGGCCCACCTGGGTCAGGCCAAGACCCAGGCTTCCCCTCTTAGCTGGGGACCAGGTGTGGGCACTGGAGCAGACCCGTTGGGTGGGTATCAGTCTCAGCCCCGTTTCCCAGATTATGTGATCTTGAGCAGGTCTCATAACTTGTCTGTGCCGTGGCTTCCTCATTTGGAAAATGGGGGAGATCACAAGACCCATGTCATGAGGCCATTGAGAGGATGAAATGAGATGGATGATGATGGTAATTTTATGAAGGGCCTGATGCAGAGGGTGGTACTTAACAAAGGCTAGTGGCGAAGATGGGAAAAATGATGAGGATGATGCTGATGGCAGCAAAGGCAATGATGGCAAGGGTGACAGCTCTGCGTGGAACAATGCAGGGCAGGGAAGCATGGACCCAGAATGCTTTCCCCCCAGGTGCTTTTCATGATTATCTTCTCACAACTCAGAGCATCCCGGGAGGATGTGTGAATGGCCCTGTCGCTGGATCTTGTGGTGGGGTTATTTGTGGGGCTGCCTCTCCAGAGACCAGGCATTCCTGAAGGATGGCAGTCATCTCTGCAGCCCCTGCCCAGCCTGGGACAATCCTGTATGGAGGCTCCAGAGGCCTGGTGGTGCCTGCCAGTGGCCAGTCTATGGAGTCAGAAACCAGAGTAACCTGTCCGTTCACCTCAGGGTGTTAAGGGCCATTGTGTGAGCCCCACTGGGGCCATCACCCTCCTCTGGGCAAAGTGCCTGAACATTCATTTACCTAGGAGGGCAACTGAGGCTCAGAGATGGGAAGTGGCTTCCCTTGATCACACTGAAAGTTGGTTACAGAGTCAGGAGTCAAGCCTGAGTCTGTCTGGCTCTAAGAGCTCTGTGTGTGCACAGGTACACATATGTGCACAGAGTGCTTGGGCACATATGTGCCTTGTGGGGACATGTACAAATGTGCACACACAATGTGCACATAAATATGCACACGTGTGCGTATTTACACACGTGTGTGTGTGTTTTAGAGCCCTCAGGGCAAAGCTAAAGGGCCTTGTTAGACTGGTGAGCTGGACTTCTGGCAACTGGCTCCCAACTAGCCTTTGATCCAGAATATCCTCCAAGCAGCAGCCTGGGCGGTCCTGATAAAATGTAGGTCATGACATGGCCTCCTCTCCTCAAAGTCCTCCCAGGGCTCCCCATGCTCCTCAGGGAAAAGCCCAAGTCCTGGAGTGGCTTCCCAGGACCCCCGGCCCATCCCATCATCTCTCTGTTCACTTCCACTCACCTTTTCCCAGCTGCTCTCCAGCCATGCAGGCCCTCGCAGGGCTTCCGGTGTGCCCCGGGCATCTGCCCCCGCAGTTCCCACTGCCTCGGATTCCCTTCCTCTGACATCCATGTGGCTTCTTCCCTCACCGCCTCCAATCTTTGCTCAAATGACCTTTCTTAACATGACCTTTCATGATGTCCCTGTGTAAAACTGCAGTCCTTCTCATCCCTCCTTTTCCAGGCTTTACTTGTATTTCCTCGTGCATGCAGCACTTTCTCGTCACTACCGAATTTATGGGTTTATTTTTATTGCCTGCTTCCTCTGCCGGGAGGTTGGCTCCAGGGGCCCAGCATTTGGTCTGACAGTTCACTGCTGCCTCCTCAGTGCCTGGTTACATGGTAGATGCCCATGTTTGTTGAATAATATTCAAATGATGAAAGAAATAGAACCGTCGGTCCCACCCATTGAGGGCCTGCAGTGAGGGGCCAGAGGGTGGCAGGGCTTTGCAGTTACTTCTTCTCAGAGACAGGTGCCATGAAAGCTAAGCAGAGGGTGCAGTTCCCAAGGTTTTTGGCACGGACTCTTCCCGCCCAGGTGGATTGGCCGGAAATCCCAGTGTTGATAAAATGCCAGAGATAAGCAGGTTCAAGAGAAGACACTGATAAGATGAACTCCAAGCGAGCAGTTCCTGTGAATTTGCTGGGCAGGTGCCCTGCCAGGGCAGCTGGAGCTGGCAAGGAGCCTGCCTGAGTGAATGAATAAGTGAGATGTGGTCTAGCCAGGCAATGGAGTATTATCCAGCCTTGCAATGAAATGAGATTCTGATATAGGCTACAACATGGATGAACCTTGCAAACTCTATGGCAAGTGAAATGAGCCAGCCACAAAAGGCCACATGTTACAAGAGTCCACCTACAGGAAACTGAACAGGCAGATCCATACAGACAGAAAGATAGTGCTAAATGGGCAATGGCTGCCTAATGGGCCTGGGGTTACCTTTTAGGGTGATAAAAAATTTCTGAAACTAGATAGAGGTGGTGGTTGCACAACATTATGAGTGAACCTAAAGCTATTGAGATGTTCACTTTAAAATGGTTAATTTTATGTTATGTGAATTTTACCTCCATTAATAATACCAGAAAATAATAAAAAGCTGAAGGGAGTGCCGCCTTGTCTGATGCCCATTCTGCAGCAGGTACACAGTTCCCCTCAAATGGCCACAGTAGTGTCTCCCATCTGGGGGTCCTGAAATGACTTCAAGGGGTACAAGGACACAGACTCAAATCACGGAGCCCCAGAGTGAGCCATTGCTTCTTTCTGCTCAGCCCTTCTGACCCCAGCAGAGAGAAAGCCTTCATTGGGTGCTAACAGGTCCCTAACACTGGCTGGTCTCACTTTTAACAGGAAGAGGGTGGGCCTCAGGCCCAGAGCCTGTTAAAATTTAATGACATAGATTTGCTTTTATTGTATTTACTTTTATGTCATCTTCGATTTCTAGCAAATATAGTGTGTTGAATGGTGACCACCCCCTTTAAAAACATAGGTCCACATCCTAACCCTTAGCACCTGGGCATGTGATCTTATTTGGAAATAGGGTCACTGCAGATGTGATGAAGTTAAGGACCTTGCGATGAGACTGTGCTGGATTAGAGTGGGTCCCAAATCCAGTGACTGGTGTCCTTATAATAGAAAGGAGATTTGATGCAGAGCTACTGTGGGAAGAAGGCCATGAAGACAGGCAGAGAGGGGAGTGGTGCCACCATAAGCCAAGGAAAGCTGAGGACTGCCAGCAACACAGAAGCCAAGAGAAGCAGGGAAGAGAGTCTCACTGAGTTCCAGAGGGAATCAGGAATCAACCCATCTGACCCCTTGATTTCAGACTTCTGGTTCCCAGAACTGTGAGAGAATACATTTTTGTTGTTTTAAGCCTCCCAGTTTGTGGTCATTTGTTATGGCAGCCCTTGGAAAAAATATAGCAAGTGCTACTGGTTCAGTTTCCAGAGGTGAAGTCTCCCTTTTTCTTTTTCTTTTTTTTGAATATTTTAATTTTAGCCCTGGCTGGTGGCACAGTGGAGAAAGCGCCAGCCTGTGAACCCAAAGGTTGCTGGTTCAATTCCCAGCCAGGGCACATAACCAGGTCTCCAGCCAGGTCTGTAGCTGGAGGCAGGTGAAAGGCAACCATATATTGATGTCTCCCTCCCTCCCTGCCTCTCTCCCTTCCCCTCTCTCTAAAAGTAATAAAATAAAATCTTTTAAAAAGAGTTTATTTTTATTTATTTTTAGAGAGAGGGGAAGGAATGGAGAGGGACAGAAACACTGATAAACCTGGCCTGCAATCCAGGTATGTGCCCTGCCTGGAAATCAGCATTGAACCGGAAACCTTTTGGTCCACAGGCAGGTGCTCAACCCACTGAACCATACCAGCCAGGGCTAACGTCTCCCTTTTAAATACAGTTGATCCTTGAACAACATGGGATTAAAAAAAAGTAATACCATGAATGTACAGGGTGGGGCAAAAGTAGATTTATAGTTATTTGTATGGAAAATAATATATAACATAAGATTATTTTGTGTACTCACAACTGTAAACCTACTTTTGCCCCATCCCGTATTTTCTCATCCTTACGATTTTCTTAATAACACCTTTCTCTAGTTTATTTATTATAAGAATATGGTATATAATACACATACAAAATATATGTTCGTCGACTGTTTATATTATCAGCGAGGCTTCCAGTCAACAGTAAGATATCAGTAAAGTTTTGGGGGAGTCAAAAATTATACTTGGGATTTTAACAACATGGTGGATTGGTCCCTCTAACCCCCATGTTACTCAAGGGCCAACTGTACATTGTATTTATAAGGTAAGCCAAGAATCAAGGAGGTGACAGACCTAAGGGCATGTGCATTCAGGTGGGCACGTTACCGTCCAGAGGGCAGTCAGGCTGAGCGGGGTGGCACATGGCCCAAGAGAAGGCACAGTTGGGGGCTCTGGGTCGGGGCCGGGGGGCTGGAGTCCAAAGGCTGCTCAGGCAGTGGAGCCCGGGTGGCTTGTCCTGTGCAGGGAGGCCTCATGCTGCCCCATTCCGACACTTAAGTACATTTGCAGGAAAGCCCAGGTGTTCCTTGTGCTGTGATTCAGACCCACCTCCCTTTGGAGAAAAGCACTTTTGATAGGGTGGGTTTTTTCTTCCCGCTCTCAAGTGCCTGGAGGAGACAGGACAAGAGGAGAAGGGGATCGCCAGCCCTTGGCCAGTGGGAAAGCGATTTCCTCTGAGGGCAGGACTCCTCATGGTCACTCACAGGCAGGATGCCGCCTGTCCTCACCTGCCATCAGAGGATGCACAGACAGGCCTGCTGGCACCTCTCCCCGCCATGGAACCCCAAAGTTTTGCGAGCCACTGGATGGGCCTCTGGGGAAAGACTCAGAGGAGGGAGAGCACTCATGCTGTGGGTGAGGCCTCTGCATTCTAGATGAAGAACTGGAAGAGATGGAGAGACTGGCTCAAGGCCACCAAACAGGCCACTGGCCATCCCGGGTTTGAGCCTGGGCTTGCGGAGGGATGGACTAGCTGCCCCTGGAGCCCGCTTGCCCCCAGCTGAACATGTTGCCTGTGTGACCTTCTCCATTCTAAACACTGACGAGGCAGGCCTGCTCCTGTCCTTGCTTTGTAGACAAGGAAACCCAAGCACAGAGGTGACCTGGCCATGGCCACATAGCTGTTGAGTGGCAGAGCCTGAGCATCCGTCTGTGTCCACACTGTGCCAAGACCTTCAGCCAAGCACTATCTTGGGGACTCGCTGACCGCGTCTGGGGCAGCACATAGTTCTGAACTGTGAACAAGTTCAGAATCCACATGATTCTGACACCAGTCCATGCTTGACAACTGCTGCGTCAACCCTCTCTTCCTATAAACAGTCCAGGGTCACTTGGTCCAGCCTCACCTGGGTACCTGTCTCCTCATAGCTGCTGTCCCTGGTCCTGTCACTCTGGGTCCCTGCCTTCCACCTTGCCAAGGTACCCTTCCAGGAAGATCCTTTTTCTACACTAAAATCATCATGACTCATGGGTGGCCTTGTGCCCGTGAGGCACACAGTGCTATGGGGACAGGCAAGGCTGCAAGCCAGCCCTGACACAGCACTGGATACCAAGCAGGCCAGGTGCAAAGCATCATCCAACCTCAATTCAGGGACTCTGGCACCTTCCAGGCTCTAGGCATCAGGGGCCACCTTCCGAGTACTGACCGGGATAAACATGGGCCAGAAGGAGAAGGGAGCCCTGCTGGGGGCAAGGAGAGGACTGGAAATCCAGGGCAGCTTACCCTCTGCAGCAACCTCCACCTCCTGGTGGCATCATTCCAACCTCTGGCACGAGGTTGGGAAGGTGGGTGACGCCCCATTCACTTTGGAATCAATTTAGGTTTTATCTCAAGGCCCAGAAGGCCCAGCTGTTTCTGGGCAGGTTTAAGCTGGAACATCAGGAGTTGCATTTCCAGGCAGCTCCAGAGCTCACGCTGGTGCCTGTCGGTGTGCCCTGGAAGAAGTGCGCAAGAGCAACTCGCTTCCCTGATGCTGGGGCCTCCCGCCTCCCTGAGCCCAGCAGCACACCAGAGCCACACACAGAGGTTCCCTGCGCCCAGCCTAGGAGGCAGGGCTATTAGCAGCACCTTTCCACACGTGCAGCCCCTGAGGCTTGGATGGAGAACACCTGACCCACAGGTGAGGGACCAGGCTCACTGCAGCTGGAGGAGGGTGGGGCACTCTGGATGGAACCTGCTGCCCCTGAGTTTTCCCAGCTCTGAGTTGAAACTGCCCCACCTCCCTTTTTGGAATTGGGGAATCCCTGGCCAGGGTAGGGACAGGGAGGGGGCTGCCCACCCTTCTGAGCAGCTGTGACAGGCTGAGGGATCAGACCGCAGAGAGCCTTCCCCTGTGCCTGCCACAGCCTCCCAGCCGTAGCACCACGAAGCGGCAGCCACATTCTGGGAACTCTTTCTCTTTTATTGCCAAGGAACAATGTACAAGGAAGTCCCAGTTTTCATTTCCACCCTGCCGTGCAGTACCCACGAAGCATGAGTCACTCTGATGAGCAGGTTCTTCCCTGGAACGGTCCCTCAACCTAGAAGCATGAGGTTTCCTAATGCAGCTCCTCCTTGGGACAAAAATTATTTACATATTTTCAGCTCCGGGGAACATTAGGAACCGGAACCCTTACAGTTTATGCCCAGTGTCAACATGACTACACAAACTATTTCTTATTGCATCTAGAGAAGAAGATGAGAGTCAGTTCACCCCATGCCCCCCCCTTTTAAATAGTGCATCTTGAGGCCTTGGAGAAGCCTCATGTATGTCTGTGAAGGGGCGCGTTTCTTCACTCCCCCGTCGCTGTGAGTGCGTGTTTAGGTGGGAAGCTGCGCAGAGCAGGGCAGACTTGCCGGAGGGGAGGTCTGCTGGTGGTGGGGGGACCCTCCCGCCCACTCCTCCCTGGGATAGGGGCAACTGCCCCACCTTCTCACTGTGGTTTTGGGGCTAGTTCCCCTGCCCGTCCCTAGAGAGGTTCTTGAGCTCCTTCCATCTGACCTTTGGGGAAGGGAATCCTCACTCAAACCAGAAAGGACATGTGCTTCTCCACTGCAGCTTTCAAAGCTGAGGTTTGGGGGTTCATGTGTCAACTCCTGCCCCTGACTTGGCAAACAAAAGGGCCCAGTGTGGACTTGGGGAGGGTTGAGACCAGCCCCAGCCCTTTCTTCTGTAGGGGTGTGGAGATGGGGGGCTGGATGGGCTGGCTGAGGCTAACCCCCGAGATCTGAGTCTAAGGGACCCATGGGTCAGAGGGTAATTCCCCCTCCCCTACTCCGCTCTGGGCTCCCCCAAGAATTCCGTGCTCTAGCTCTTCTTTCTCTGCCCAAACCCAGAGGCCCAGTATGCTCTATCCGCTCTGGCCAGCCTGCGAATGCCCTTGCTATTAGGTTTGTGCATCCACTGGTCAGGACAGCCAAGACCTGGTGAGATGAGACCTTCATCTGAGCCAAGCCCCTGCTGGCCTCCTCCAAACCCAGACCTCCTTGCACAAGGTCATGTGCTGTCCTTCTCAGCATCAAGGTGTCTGGGAGTCCCTAGTTGAACCAGTCCCCACCTACACACCTAAAGATGTCCTGCCCAGGTGAGCTACAGGCTGGCTATGGGCCCAATCTGTACCTTTTCTTAGAATAGTTCATGGAGGTCTGGCTCCCCAAGCCTAGTCAATGCTGCCTCCCCTGCTCAAGACCTTTTCCTTCAGTGCTCTGAGGCCACAAAGTCACCATGAACCACCGAATTTCAGATAGCAGGTGGTGGTCCCGGGTCCACCTGCATGGGCTTGCTCCTCACAATAAATGCCACTGGCCCTGGGAAGTCACTTGCTTTTTCATTTCTGCTGCCCCAGTCATTTGAAAACCAGACTGAAGATTGGTGGGCACAGGTATCTGGAAGGCTTCTGAAGACTACAGAGATCCGTACCCATACCCACAGGCGCCCCTCCCCTGCTCTGCAGGAAACGCGTCTACTTTAGGAGCGTGAAATCTGGCCTCAGCAGGCCCTGCTGCAAAAGCTGGATTGAGGGAGGCGGTGAGGACGGTGTCCTCTATCAGGTGGATGGTGAGCACTGGGAGCATCTTCTGAGGCCACCCAGGAATGGGGCCCGGTTGACATGGACGCTATGCACACTGACACCTCTGGTGACACAGGGAGGAAAGGTGTGGAAAGTCTCAGCACGGACTAGGAGGAAGGGAGGGTGACTTGGCTGTGTCAAGTAGAAAGGAACGCTTTGAGGCTTTGCTGGGTGTGGTGGAAAACTGGCCCCTGCACACCCAGCCCAGAAGGAGAAGGGGCTGGGGGAAGGGGTTCATTTAAAAACAAGTTTGTGTTTTTGTGGCAGCAGCAGAGAGGAGCAGCCCAGAGCTGAGAGGCACATGATGCAGAGGATGGCCTCCGTGGCCTTCGCCTTGTGGCCATTAGGGTGGGGTCTTCACGGTCCCAAATGATTCTCTTAGACAAACAGACAGCAGCAAATGAAGGTGACACTGTCCTGTTTGCTTCCAGTCCAGCAAGGCGAGGAACAGGTCCTGGGCCAGGAGTTGACTGCATGACACCCTCTCATGAAAAGATCCTTCAGGTCTCGAGTGCAAGGCCCCTTGTCTGCCATGGCCAGGAAAGTTCCAGCTCTCTCCGCGCTGCGTGTACCTGAGAATGCGTGTATCTCCCTTATTTTGTTTCAAAATACTCCAAACTTTCCAGGAAGGTACTTTATCATCCCGCAGGCTTGCAGAGTTAGCAATAACGAAATAAGAATCACTTAAGAAAACGGAGAACGCCAGACTGAGAACTCTAAACCAAAACACTAGGAAGTTCAAGGGAAAATGAAAATGAAATCTTAATAGTAATCTTAGCCTTTTTACATGACGTCAAACCTTAGCATTGTGGATTTTTTTTTGGACTCTTGTCTTTTAAAAAATAGATGCTTTTAAAATAAATACTTTTTCACCTGCTGCCAAAAGTGGAAATAAATACCCAAAGGAGATATTTATCAAAGTTTGCTTTTCTACAAGTTTCTACCAAAAGGGACCTTTTTCATGTGTTCTGAGCACACTGGGGATGGTACAGAGGAGCTGTGGGCCAGGGGAGGGCTGGCTGATGAAGGGGCTGGTGTGGAAAGGTTGTGCCCCCCAGAGCGCTGCGGGGGTGGGGGTGGGGTCAGAGACCAGCCTTCTTCCCAGGGTGCCGCCTCCGCCCTCTGGGTTCGCTGGGATGTTCCCACCAGGCCCAGCTGCTCTCAAAGAAGTGCAAAGTGGAAGAGAAATCCAAATAGAGTCAAGGAGCACAAGGGTGGGTGGTGAAGATGGTCGCTGCAGATATCCCCAGTGTGTCTTTGGAGTTAGTGGCTCTGGGTCCCTACGAGGGGGGCCACATGCACAAGGCAGGCTGCTTAGCTCCTACTCGGTGCTCGATGGGCCTGCTGGCTCCGGGTGCACTGCCTCCTCCTCGCCTGGGGTGCCTGTGCCCTCTGTGGCTAGTGGGGGTGGCTGGGGGATTCCTGCAAGGGTATGGAGGCTGTGGGGGTCAACAGGTGGGACGAGGGTCAGCGACTCGACACTCAGTGTGTCGGCAGTGTCCTCACAGAGCAGGGAGATGGTGGGCTGCTGGGCTGGGGTGAGGCTGGGGGACAGGCTGACTGTCTCTATGTCCACGCTCCTTGTCAGGCTCTTGTTGGACCTGGTGTCTGCTTCCATTTCATTGACAATCATCAACTGGTCGGGAAGGTTGGGCTGAGGCTGCTCCATAGGCATGGGGTCATCTGGGTGGAGGAAAAACAGGGACACTTAGCTCTGAGACATTCTGCTCCCACTCGCACCCTCTGCTCCCATCCTCAACAAAGGCCAGGGAAATCTGGGTGGGAATAGCCCATTTCACTTCCTCCTTCTGGGGACAGAGAAGAAGGTAAATCCAGTCTGACCGGGGCCTGGGGGAAATCTGTCAGCGCCCAGGGTTACTCTCACTTGTGATGCAAGGAACACATGAGGGGTTTGTGCAAAAATCTAGCAGTGGACTATGGAGCCCCATTCCTGAGTGCCAGGAAATGGCCCAGGCGGGCTGTATGTTTGCAGGAGTCTTGGACTACCTGCCTGATGATAAATACATGTTTAAGGAGGAAATGGGCTTGTGTGTGTTTATCATTTCACACCATTTCCAGCATCTAATTTGGTGACATTTACCTAAAGAGGGAACTTACTGCAATATTTAAAAAAAAAAAAAAGGAAATTCTATAGAACTTCTTAACTTGTAAAACCAAACCCAAACCTCAGACTGGTTTGTCTCCTATTCCTTCCCCAAGTGTTGATTTAGCACTCAAACAGGGGCTGTAATCACCTGGGGCTCTATTCCCCGTGGAGAGAAACCCAGTCAGGAGCAAGGCAGTGGAGGCTCTGCCTGATAACAGTTATTCTCAGAGTTCCAATTTCTTTTTCGGGTGCTTTTCAAAATCCTTGTTTAGATTTCAGCCAAACACCCTCACTTGCTTTCCAATGACAAATTTGCCTGGATAGAAACACCAGCTGTGACTGGAATGCATTGTGGAAAACACCTAGGATGTCACATGCCCATAATGTGAAAACACTGACAAGAAGGCCAGGGGCATCTTGCTTGGAAAGCAAATTCTTATTTATACAGATTGTGGGGTTGACAAGCCATTGGCCAGAGGTGCCGATGACACTGCTGAGCTACAAATTAGACAGCACTCTAGGTCTGGGAATGGTCGTAGACATTCTTTTGCCCAATGTGATTCCGGTTAGTTTTTTTCTTATTAAGTTTGTCAAAACAAAACAGAACTGCAAACTGAACACAGAGCAAAAGACTTAAAAAAAACAAGAGCAAAATAAAACCAAAGGGCACACAGAGTGGGATAAAAGAGAGGGCAGGCATCCCCATCGCAGAGAGAAAGTGCAAGCAACAGGCCGGGTCTCCCACAGCACACGCTGGCGTTTCTCCCCACAAGACTCTCAGGCAACATGAGAACTGCAAGGTCCCAGTTAATGCCTTTATAAGGCCTTTTTATTTATTTTTTTTTAATGTGAAATAAGGCCAGAGGAAACCACCGTGTGGGTCTCTGGGCCTGTCTTCTCTCCTGGAGGGTGGAAGCAGGACACCGTGGGCACTGGTGGAAAAAGTGATTCGAGCAGGGTGTGATCTGAATGCTGAACCCAGAATGCTGAACTCGCCACACGCATTGTGGGTTCTCCGAATTTCTATGACTCTGCTCCATTCAGTATGAGTGCTTGTGGTGATGGGCCAGTTGCAATGCCCAGGCTCAGTTCTGGCCCAACACACCTGCCCGACATTCTCCAGGGTGGATGGCTCTCTGAGAGGGGGCTCACCTGCTCTGGTGGTCTCCACCTCACTTCACATGAGCATGAGCATGCCTGTGAACTTTGTGCACATGGAGATACATGTAAGTTGAGCTGCTGACAGGGCAGTTTAGAAATGACTAGTTCTCCAAATGGCACTTCTGTGCCATCTGGAGACAGGGTTGCAAAGCATTTCCTTCATGTTTTTCTCAAAACTTCTATGTAAGAGTCCCCTCTTTGCTCATCTGTATTTGCATGCAGATATTCCAAAGAAGCTGGCAAACCTCTTTCCCTCATCCCTAATGGGGTCTTTGCTGATGAGACTAATCAAGGATGTGGGAAAGTTGCCATCAGATATACTAAGAACAAACAAATAATAGCATATACACAAAATTGGTTTCTTTTCTAGGAAAAGAACCAACAATTTAATTAAAAGGGGTGGATTCCCCCCCCACCCCCGCCCACACAAAAATAGCCTCCTTTTTTAAACAAGAAAAAAATAACCTCCTCTAACCCATCACCCACAACACTGTCTTACTTTCATTTACTTATTTATATTATTTTTTAAACTAAGAATTGTTTCCTGAATGTGATCTTCACATCTATCTGTTGGGGGCAGAGGGACTTTGCCAGGTTTTTACCAGGGGAAAACTAAGTTGGGGCCTGGTCCAGGAAATGAGGGATTTGGAGAACATTCTGGCTTCCCTGCCGGTGGCCGGGGAGACAACTGGAGCTGGAGTAGGAAATCCCGGAAGTCTAGGTCTCCGTGAGTGACGCCTGACCTCCCGGTGGCTCTGCTCCAAGCGGATCAGCACCCGTACCCTCAGAAGCTGATCTTTGGCTTTGGAGCAGGGGCTGGGCTGACCCTGGTTGAGTGAGTTACAGTTTCCAGTAAATATTTGGATTTGATGTGTTCAGTCTGGAATAGGTGGGCCTGAGTGATGTGGGGAAGAAAAGAAAAGCACAGCAAGTCAGAGAGCAAAGCTCAAGGGAAATAGCTTTTAACCGCAAAAGAAGGCAAGAGGCTCGTGACAGGCAAGCACCGCTGCTGCCCAGTGGGAAGGCACATGTGGGAAAGTCTAAAGCAGCACCAAGGGCGAAGGCAGCAGCGACAGGCCCAGCAAGGTGAGCTGCGGCCCCCAGCCGACACTCGCTGCTATCTGGAGTGCCAAATGGAAGAAGGGGGATGATGGAGTTACCACCATTGGTGTGTTTGTAACTCTTGGCCTTTGGCTGGAATGTGACTAACTCTATCATTTAGCTTTGAGGAAGACCAGGGAAAAAATGAAAAAGGGAAAAAAAAAGGTCTGATTTCTTTGGTGCTTTTTGCAAATTCTACCACCCAATCCTGTGGCCTAAACTGGGGTATGCTGTGAGAGCTCAGCTAGAAAACCTGCCTCGAGCTCAGGGCCTGCCCCGCGCCCGATGCTGGCCCTCTCAGCATTCCCGAGAACGCCACGTTTCAGGCTGCCCAGGCTGGCTTTGAGAGGGTCAGGGGCGATGAGGCCTCCAAGGGACTGGGGGATCCCGTCTCAGGGGAAGCTGAGGAAGTGCCTACTTTGAGGCTGGCCTGGCTTGCTGTGCGGAGCCCGCTGGCTGCAGAAGGGCCTCGCGGTGCGGGGGCACCGTGGGCCCATGGAGGCCGAGGGAGGAGACCTGCCTGAATCGACCGTGCCAGAGTTGCCGTGACAGCTGCCGTTCGAAGCACTAAACCCAGTGGCCACCGTGACTGTCGGCCTCCGACAGGCTGAACACTCGCCGGCGTCCTTTCCTGCCACTCCTGACTAGAGGGAAACACAGCGACAGATCATAGAAAGCCTTTAACAACAGGACAGAGAAAGGTGACACAGGGAGGGGGCACAGAGCAGAGACGAACGCTAAGCATCGGTGAGTGCGAAGGGAGTGGGGGCAGCGCCCCAGTAGGAGCTGTGACAGCTGGGGCGTGGGTGCAGCCCCCCATGCAGGTAAGACACTCCCCACTCTGTCCCTCTAGGATGAGGTGGTATCGGGACAGTGAAGGTTTGGTCCTGTTGGAAAGGAGAGAGTGGGGTCATCAGCGACATCTGGTCTCAGTGAGAAGCCTCAGGGGACAGAACAACATTGCCCATCCGTTTCAATGCGAATCAGCAGTTAAGATGTAAACCCTGCATCCCCGGGAGAGTCTGCGGAGGGAAGGCTGTGTGGTTGGGGGATTGGAGCCAAACCAGCTGGTGAAATAAGCAGATTTCTGACCCTAATGATGAGGCCGATGGTTCTCGGTGTCACCACCCTAAAGCCAACAGTGCAGCTGTGCCACTTCTAGGAAAGCCTTGGACAGGTGAGGTGATCCGAGACATCCTCCTCGCCATGGGGTGGCAATCTCCAGGCGATGCGCTGGTGAACCGAACCTTTGAAAACCAAGACTGAACCATGGCAGGAAGATGTGAGGCCTGGTGCCCAGAGGCCTAGGGGTGGGTCCTAGCTGGCTGAAACAAAAATGTTAGGAGCATCTCATTGGGAAGGAAAGAACCGTCATCTCTGAGACAAATTTAGAATTACAGCAAAGCTTAAAATTAAAGTCAGGGGACACAAGGTGAAGGTGACTAATGCCATTAAACTATAAGCTTAACAATGATTAAAATGGTACATTTTACGTTAGCTGTATCTTACTCCAATTTTTAAAAATGGCATGGAGAAAACTGGGGAGAAAGGTCAACACCTCTCACTTGGGTGTCTGTTCTTAGAAGTCCTGCTGACTGTGGTAACCGAGCTCAGGGACACGCAGGTCAGTCTTGGGCTGTGCAACTCTAAGTTGGCCCAAATGGGGTCGTGTGGCGGGCTAAAGGTTGTATATTCAGACAATCAGCCCAGACAGCAGGTGAGGACCGGGAGGGAGGGCCGGCAGAGCAGTCCCCCACCCCTGTCAGACTGCAGACAGGGACCAAATCTTCCTTCTTTCTGTAAACCTTGGAGGAGAGTCACAGTGGCTACAGCTCATAATTCTATGGGCCTTAAGAATGGGCATTGGAAAAAGCAGGCTGCCTTTCCCTCTGACTTACTTTCTTTAACAAATGATTTTCCTTCTTCTTCAAAGTAGCCCACTGAGCATGCGTGCGAAACGCAGCCGTCTAGAGACAGGAGGTACAAGTGGCTGGTGAAGGACCCAGTGCAGGTCACAGCTCTTATCTGAGATGATTTTCTTACCAGAATCCCTACGAAGAGCATCTGTGTGTATGTGTATGTATGTATGTGTGAGTGTGCGTGTGCATGTGCATGTGTGCATGTGCATGTGTCATCTATCATCATGTGTGTGCACAGGCATCATAACTCAGAAGATATTGCTAAAGAACTTCTGGTACTACATTTGATTCCAAAATTGGGTCTATCTTCTCTTTCCCGCCATAAGTTCTCTGCAATTTCAGCTTTTCAAAACCATAAAATGTTGAAGGAAAAAATATGCTTATGCCCACACTGTAATTTTCTCACTGGGGAACAAGCTGAGGCCTATCAGAACAGCTCTGCTGAGCGAGCGGGCTACAAGGCGCCGGGGCCTGGATGCTTCCCAGCGCAGGGTGCCCAGCTCTCCCTAGAAGGACCTGAAGATCTAAAAGCACTTTCTTTAAAAGACAGTGGGAACAAGTCAACTCATGTATCAGGTGTGTTGAAACCAGACAGTCAAGTCCCCTCTGCATACCTTTAACAGGTAAATAGTTATGGAAATAAAAATCCCTTGCTCCCAACTCTTTCTGGTGGGTTGCTTTGGTTACCAGGAATTCAGTTTTGACCATTTCTTCAGTTGGGGGCATCTATTGGCCTTGACTTGAGGGTCAGTACTTGCTAACAAGCCACTCACAGGCATCCACAATCTCTCTGGCATGCAAAAGAGCATCAGAAGCAGGTATTCCCAGCACAGAGGCTATCTCTGGGCAACTGGCAAACCAGTGATCCCTCTGAGCGGGAGGTCTCTTCCCTTCCCTGTGAGGGGCCCTCTGCCAGCGCTGAGCCATAGGCTTTAGCCTTGATGGCCATGGGAACTGTTTCTTAAAAACAGGCCACCTGATCTGTATTTAGAAGGGCAGAATTTAGACAGACCCCAGGGAGATGGGGAAAAGGAATCAACCTGTCTCCTGCTGGGTTCCAGGCTCTTTTTGGGTGAGACCCAAAGGCGACCTTCCTCATGGAGCCCTGGTTTGGTCAACCTTTCATCCTTTGGCTTTTATTCTGATGACACTTCCTCTGGGGGCCTTGGCCTCTCCTGCAGCTGTTCAGTGCTGTGGGAGCCCCCTGCATGTTTCCTTTGTTGTAATTTGTAACTGGACACTTCTCTGTGTGGTCATTGAATGGACCACAGACTCTCCAGCTGGCTTGTGCGGTCCATACTTGTATGGACACTGTATCCTGGTGCCCGCCCATAGTAGGGACTCAACAAAATCTGTTTATTTAGAAAAAGTTAATGTAGTGTTGGTGGGGTACCAAGACTGAGGCTGAAAAGATGCAGAGATGAGCCACGAGGCAGAGGGGCTGGGTGTGAGGCCAGGCCTGTGGAGGGACTCCGCTGACAGCCACAAAACTTGAGTCACTCATATGGAAGGCCTCGTTGGAAACCGAGAAAACCTGCATTTGGTATAAATCTGTCCTTTTTCAGGGGTCAGACAGAAGGTAGAGGTGAAAACACAACGGTATCAGAATGGTTTCATGTCTTCGTTGGAGGATAAACCCATTTGGGCTGACAGAGATGTATGTGGCTATCTGGGGCCCACTTTGCTGATTTTGGGGGATCACCAGGTTTTCCTCTGCAGGGGCTACACAGCCCAGCTTTTGCTGACTGGGACGCACAGGTCTCTGTGGATGAGCTGTGGCTTTGCATGTGGGCTCTCAACAACTGTGCACAGTGGAAGGAGAGATGTGGGCACCTCATGAGCTGTGCCCACCTGGAACTTGGACCCAGGGCCCAAGTTTCTGGGACACCCCTTCTAGGTACCCAAGATTGACTGGCGAATCCCACTGATATTCTGCTGGGTTGTTTCAGAAGGTAAGGCATGGGTTTTGGAGTTGCCAAGACTAGGGTTCATATCTAGGCTCCTCTGTTCACTAGCAGCAGCATCTTGGCCAAGCTACATGACCTTTTTGGGCCCCTCTGTTTTCAACCATACAATGTGAGGTGAGATTCAATGCAGAGGTGTCTGTGAAGTACTTCTGAGCACAGTACCCCCAACATGGTGGCTCAGTTTTGGGAAGAGCATCTACTGGGACACCATGCAGCAGTGCATATTGAGAAGGCTGTGTCTTAGGTGACATGCCATAGTGAATGCTCAAATAGCGTGAGGGTGACCCCTGGCTTCACAGATCTCCTTGTATTAATTTCAGGTTTCAAAACCATGGAGCAGAGACACAGAAAACTGGGCCTATCTGATCCCCTGGTGGATGGCATCTCTTGTGCGCTTTCTCAACCAAACATTCGGCTGAGCAAAGCATGGCCTCAAGAGCAAAGATGCTAATTCTGGCTGCAGAGGACCTGGCAGCTGCTCTCTGCATTGGGGACTTCCTAGACTGGGAGGCTCTGGAAACACAGGGCTAAGTATGTTTCTGATTAAGTACTATGCCCTCAAAAACCACTTGGAGGACAAGTGGCCCCCTGGCTGGGCTGCGGGGAGAGGCCCTGGCCCACCCCTCTGCCCGCTGGCCTTCTAAGGAAGTCGCTTCTGGTGGATTGTGGCCGAGCCCTGCGGGTAGAGTCTGCTGAGCAGGCAACAGAGGGCCAGTCTCTCCAAATCAGAGGCTCGGACACTGGCAACCATTCCAGGCCAACGTCAAACCAGGAAACTGGCCAAAGGGCACCTGTCCTAATAAAACCTTCCTCCTGTCTTCCATCCTTGGTCTCCCATCTAGCACAGCTTGCTGAGATACCAAGCATATGATAGAGTCCCTGTAGACCTGGCTCTACAGGGACCACAGAAACCCCATTTGCTAACTTCTGGATGGGCCTGGGAGGCTGAGGGCTGGCCTGAAAATTTGGCATCAAGTGAGTGGTGGTTCCCCTGAGACCTGCTGCCCCAGCTCACGGGCCTGGGCACAGAGCTGGCTCCTGATGCTGGGTACCTGTGATAGGGAGTTAGTTGCTCATGCACTCTGATGCTCTCTTTTCAGGGATCAACAGTTGGGTCCTTGGATAAGAGTGAAGCACAAGCTGCCCAACAGGCTGGCTCTTTACCAGGAGGTGAGTTACTCCAGTGTCTGCAGAGATTCAGTGTCTGCAGGCTGGGCCTAGGGCTTTTACTGGCAGGTGGCACAGAAAATGGGGACTCGCACACTGGCCTCTGCAGCCCTGCTGAGGACACACCAAGCAGGAGCAGACACCCAGGAGGGCCTGACCATTAGTTATTGACTAGAACTGCCTCCGTACTTGACAGCCAGGCTAAGAGGGCCTATAGTTTTGGGACAATATTGTTGGTACCGTGCAGGGGATGGTGAGGGTAATGGATGGAGAGGCTGAGGGAGGTCAAGAAAAAAGATCTTGTGTGCCCTGAGCCCCTGGGGGAAAGTGCAGAGATGAAGCCCCAGGGGCTACACTCAAGGAGACATCTGCACACATGGCCTGTTTTTGATAATGTGGCTCTTTGCTGGTTTCAGTTTTAGGCAAAGAGGTGTACGGCTCATTTGTTTGCTTAACTGTTGGCTGGGCCTCCTAAAAATGAAATAACGGCCTACCTAGCTACATGAGAAAGAGCCTAAAATGTAATTGTAAGTATGCATGAGTTTGGGTGCATACAACACAGACAGAAATGTGCACAAGCAGGCAGCACATGCGTGCACACACAAGTACACAAACACATAGACCTGTACTCTGGCCCCCCGAGCCAGCATGAGCTCAGGCTGCAGAGGGAGGCTGGGGGATGTGTGTATGTGGCTCCTGGAGAAGCTCTGTCTGAATTTCCCAGCTATGAGCCTGGGAATGACAGCAGCAACTGCTTGGATATGCAGCCAACCTCTAAGAGGGCTCAGAAATAACTCAGCAAGGGCGGTCATCTTCCCCAAGCTGGGGCTGAAAGCGGAACAGGTGCCCAGCAGAAGAGGGTCCGGGTGAGTGGCCTGAGGGTGACCTCGCTGCCTGGGCCTTGTGAATGTTAACAGGAGATGGAGGTGATGGACGCTTGTGGGAGGACGGAGGGGGTGCAGGCAGGCTGAGGTGCCCTGTGAGCCACAAGCACAAAGACCACGCTGGCTTAGCCCTTTGCTAGGGCCCGCAGACGCTAAAAACTCCACGGAGGATTTGGGACAACCAAGGAGATCTCTGCCTCTGGAGATGAGGGAACAGTGGCCCAGGGCCCTCCATTTCCCTGGCACTGAAGTAGCTCATACCTTGGCACCTTGCTTTTGTCATGACCCACTGATCCACAGCTTGACAAGAGTTTGGTGCAGTGCCCCTGAAATATGACGGGCATGGGCTCTGGATGGAACCTTGCAGGAACTGTGAAGGACACTGAGGGTCCCCAAACGGGGGTGCATGGAAGAGTTACCAGGGCTGAGCAGACCCATGGGGTCATGATACTGGGATGTGAAGCATCGCACATTCTCAAGGTCATTGCTGCCATCCCAGCTCAAGCTCTGCTTCTCCGGCTGCCTTTTGGAGCCATGTTGTTCAGTAAGCCTGGTGTCTTTAGTCCTGGGTTTGTATGTAGCACAGTGAGGTGCTCACGTGTGAAGGGCTCACAGCAGCTGAAAATGGGGGTAGGGGATACCCACTCACACATCCCGTTCCAGGTTCCCTGTTCACAGGGTCTGTGACACTTGTGTAACAACTGTAAGTTGCAGGAGGGCAAGATATGACTCTAGCACATCCTGACACTCTCGAAAGGGCAGTAAGCTGCACCCATGGTCACAGATGACCAAACTGCACCAAACATTTAAAGAGGAAGCTGGATGTTATGGAGGAAAAAGCAATTAGCAGGGGCATGATTCTTTCACCAGGGTTCAAACAATTGCATCTAGGAGACCCCTCCCGTGACACCTAAGGCTTTGCAGGTGATAAGAGGAAAGATTCAGGCCCGGTCTGTCTATTGCCCACCCCCTCCAGCTCTGTGGTTAGGGAAGGCCTTGCAGTGGACCAGCCTGCAAAAAGGAGCAATTTCTACCCTGCAAGAAGCTAAATCAGCCAGCCTGTGGGCAGTGGCATGTTAAGTGTGAACACGGAACCCCGAGTGGCAATATCCTCAATCGAGGTGGTGAGGAGCTGGGTATCAGGTTTCTCCAAAGACCCCCCACACTGTGTCACTTGGCCAATACCTGCAGGACTCTGGGCAACAGAGGGGGTGGACGATGAGCTGGCTCCTCCTGAGTCGCAGTGGCTGGTGCTCCCGCTGACACTGGGGCTCCCGCTGGCAGACGGCGATGGCGATGGCGAGGACAGGGACGATGAGCTGTGCTGGTTTATGCACTGGGCCACGGCGAAGCCTGTAAGATGAGGTGGTGGGTGATGTGACCAAGTGGGAGGAAACCAGCCAGCCTGGCAGGCGGGGCACCTCCTGCCCCACCATGTATAGCACTCTGCAGGGCAAGCCCCACCTCAGGGGTGGGGCTGGGGCCTGAGTGTAAAGGCCATGCTAACCACCCCGAGCCCAGCTCTTTGAAGGTCTGGGTCAGGTCCCCAGGAGCTGACCTCTCCCGTTATGGGACTGACCTGGACACACTTGGGAGGACACACACAAGGAAAAGGGGGCAGCCGACCATAGGATGAGGGCAGGGCTGTGAGCTGTGAATCTGAGTGCCTGACGCTGGCTCAGCAACACACGTGTGCGCTTGACGAGGGGCACGCAGCAGCAGGGCTTCAGAGGTGTCCTGGAGAAGTTCACACAGGGATGTGGGACCTTTGCTAACACGCCTGAGTTCCGCCGAAGGGAGGGCACCAGACCCTGGTGGAAGAGGAGAGCCCCCAAGATGCCACCTGCTGGAAAATTTGCTCTGCCCTGGAGGGTCTGGCGAATTTGTGAGGGGAAGAATGACAGCTCTGGTGAAAAACTGCCACCTGCAGTCATGTGTCTCAAAAGGATATTTTGGTCCATGATGGTGGTCCCATAAGATTATAGGGAACTGAGAAATTCTTGTTACCTAGCAAAGTCATAGCTGTCAGAGGACGATGCATTCATTTCTCATGACTATGTAGTGATGCTGGTGTAAACAAACCTGGGCCTCATGATTGTGCTGCCAGTTGTGTAAATTATGTACGGCACATGATACTCAATATTAATAATAGATGAGTATGTAGTAGCATACGAGGTCATGAAAGTACTGGCCACGTAAACTGTTTAATTATATTGACACTGGCTCAATACTTTCGGGACAGACCTGGTATATGTAGGGTGTGCGTGATAAAGTGGCAATAACTTTGCACCTCCTTATTTCACATGGTTCTTATTACTTTTGAAAAAACTATATTTCTCAGGTTATGATTTAACCTCACTGTTTCAGACATAAAGTATTTAGTTCTGAGAGCAACTGTCCTGTTGAAGGAATACGATGTTAGAGCAACCATCATTTTTGGGCTGCATGCAGGGCGAACTGCTAATGGAATTGTGGGCTTCAATAACACCCCTTTACATACAGTTGACAACATGAAGAAGGTGTATGATGTTGATCCTGATGTCGCCACACCAACAGGAAAATGCCTAAGGTATGCAAGGATCTCACAAGTCCCGATACTGTACACAGAATCCAGGAGATGATCAATGAAGATCCAGGAAAGTCACTGCACTCCATAGCAAGAGAACTGCAGATGTCGGATGCAACAGTTTGCAAGATTATTGCTTGAGGTACAAGATACAGATTGTATATTCTTAGAAGAGGCCAGTTTATGACACAGCAAACAAAGGAAAGGAGCTTTGGAAAAGCAAGGACACTGCTAACAAAATTGAAACATCCCAAAGAAAAAAGCCCTCTGATTTTCTTCTCCAACGCAAAGAATTGTCAGCAGGACCAAATAGTCAACAGAAGAAACAACAGGCAGGTGGCTCTGTGAGAACCTTAATGAAGTCCCAATTGTCGTGAAAATGAAATTTCCTGCTATAGTGATGGTGTTAGGTGTTGTCAGCAATGAAGGAGATATCATGCCCCCACATTTGTTTCCACAAGGCTTGAAGGTGACTGCTGATGTTTACCTTGATGTTTTGAGAGAAGTAGTTGTACTGTGGATGGAGCAAGTCACAAATGGGCATCATTTTCTCTTCCAACAAGATGGTGCACCAGCACAGAATGCCAAAAAGGTGCAAGAATTTCTCAGTGTCATATTTCCTGAATTCTGGTCAAAGGAAATCTGGCCACTTAGTTCACCTGATGCAAATCCTTTAGACTATTATGTATGCAGCATTTGTGAGAGGGAAGTTAATAAATAACCTCATTCCAATAAAGAGGCTATTAAAGCTAAGTTGAAAACATGATGATGTCCATGGATAAAGAAAAGTTAATTAAAGCATGCTCAAGGTTCCAAAGTCGAATTGAGTCATTTATTGCAGCTAATGGAGACCTTTTTTAACAACTAAAAAAAAAAAAAAGTCTATGTTTATGGATTTAGTTATAAGAATAAATTTATTTCAAAATATAACATTTTTGTGGTATGTTATTTTGCTAAAATTTTGCCAATTTATTGCATGCACCCTGTATTCATGTATTTTACTTTTTTTTTTTTTTTTTTTTTTATTATTTTTTTTTTTTTTTTTTTTTTTTTTTTTTTTTTTTTTTTTTTTTTTTTTTTTTTTTTTTTTTTTTTTTTTTTTTTTTTTTTTTTTTTTAAGATTTTTTAATTATTGCTTTTAGAGAGAGGGGAAGGGAGAAAGGCAGAGAGAGAGAGAGAGAGAGAGAGACATCAATATATGGTTGCCTTTCACCTGCCTCGAGCTATGGACCTGGCTGGAGACCTGGCTTGCAACCTGGTTATGTGCCCTGACTAGGAATCGAACCAGCGACCTTTGGGTTTGCAGGCCGGCGCCTTATCCACTGTGCCACCAGCCAAGGTATTTACTATACCTTTTTTAAAAAAGATTTTATTTATTAATTTTAGAGAAGGGGAAGGGAGAGGGACAGAGAAGGACAGAGACATCAATGTGTGGTTGCTTTTCACCTGCCCCCAGCTATGGACCTGGCTGGAGACTTGGCTTGCAACCTGGTACTATACTTTTTATTGTTATCTTAGACTATACACTTTCTGCTCATAAAAAAAAGTTTGCAGTAGTGTTTAGCTTGTCTCTTACTGACATCATCTTCTGTTGTGCCCAATTTAATCTCATGTTGTTTTGTATAGTAACATGCTGTACAGATTTGTGGCCTAGAAGCTATAGGCTATACCATAAAGCTTAGGTGTATGTATGTATAGCAGCTCATACAATCTAGGTTTGTATAAGTGCACTCAATGATGTTCATCCAATGAAGAAATTGCCTAATGATGCATTTCTCAGAACAGATCCCTGCTGTGTAATTATACGGGATTTCACGTGGTCATCAGAACAACTCTGGGTTTGGAGATGCAATGACAGATTTCTGGGGCCTATGGCCTTCCCAGCACAAGAGTGGATAAGCCCCCCATTTTGGAGACACTCAGTCTTTGATAACCCTACTTCACCATGTGGAAATATCAGAACACGAGCCCAGGGCCATTTCCCAACTGCTAGCTGGGGGTCTCATCACCCCACTGTAGCGGGGATATAATGAGAGTGTTCACCGGACTCCTGCACAGGGCTGGGCACGTGGTGAGAGCGGTGTGTGCTTTGTGATGAAGGGAGGCCGTTAGGCATGAGTCCACCCAGAAACCACTCTTCTAGTGCTTTCTGCAGCCATGACATCTGTGTTTTTTACAGTCTGCTTTTCTAAAGGGCCAAAGCTTCTAAATTCATTTACTAAATATATGAAAGCTCCAGTGGAACAAATGCTTCATCAATGATCTCGGGAACCTGCGCAGACCTTGGTGGTTCCCCGGAGCTGATCAGGACTGCCACACGGGTAGGTAGGTGCTCTGTGGGCCCCACTGCTTTCGTTTGTAATTCAGAAGCAGTACCAAGTCGGGAAGAGGAAGGGGCGCAAAACCTTTTTCCAGTTGAGAATGGGTATCCCAATCCTCCTGGCCAGTCCCAGCAAATCTCTCCTCTTCCTGTGTGCACTCAACCTGAAACCCCAAACTTAATTCATACCACCTGCACTGCCTGAACCTCATATGGTCCAGCTCCTGCTGACTCTTCCGGAAGGTTCTCTAGGCCCTGATCTCATCTTTTTCAGAGCTCAGGAAGGTGACAGGGCATTGAGCAGGGGCTAGCAAACTATGACCTGGTGACTGGTAAGTAAAGTTACTTTGGTACTGCCATAGTCCTTTGCTTACATATGGTCTGTGGCTGCCTTTGAGCTCTGTCAGTAGCACTAAGTTGCTGCTATAGGAACCACATGGCCTGCAAAGCCTGAAATATGTTACGCTCTGACAGAGAGTAACATCCTCTGATAGAGGATGGAGCAGGGACTCTGGCACCAGGAAAGTCTGGGTTCTATTTCTAATCTGTTTACTTACCAGCTATGGGCCTGGCCAGTCTGCACGTCCCTGAGCCTCTTCCCTTCACCCATCAGTGGGTGGGCACAGGGCCTGACTGGGGGTAGGGTATACAAGGTGACCTGCTGCTCTATCTCCCCCTTAGAACCTAGTAGGACCCTACACCTGGCTACCACAGAGCAGCCATTTTGTACTAATGTTTGTGTGAAGTTATTTTTGTCTAAGGGTAAGCTTGTTAAAAGTCATGCCTCTATTTATATACCCAGGCAGGCCCTCCCGGTTTGGGACAATGTAATGTCAGGTGGATATGAGGCCTAGTGGGAGTGTGGTGGGTAAACTCACTCATGCCTCTTTTGTAGAGGATGATACTGCCTGCCCCCACTGGTGGCACGACTAACGTGCTGGAGTTCTTGGGAAGAGGCACTGCATGCTCTTCTGTGTATGTGCTGGTGGGGCTGGGCCTCAGATGATGACAAACTCAGAGACAGACCCAAACACCAGTCAGGCAAATCCCAGGGGCAATCAGCCACAGCCCCACAGAACCAGCTTCATAGTGGCTTATTTCTTAATCAATCAAGTGATAAACCCCCAAAGTTCACAAGTTCTTTACCTGCCTTGAAAATGAACACCCCTCAATAAATCAAAATGTCAAGATGGCTGTCCTTGAGCTGTGTATTGATCAGAGACATGAAAAGAGGACCTGCGAGTGTGGGAACAGAGTTAGGACCAAGCGAGCCTCTTGCCCTCCCATGTGGGTGCACGATGGGGCTGTCACCAACGTGGTCACTCAGTCCTTCTCTTAAGACACATGACTTCTTTCTCAAGCTTTTAAAAGCCCTCAATTATTGCCACAAGACACTACAGCTGGGGCCTGGAAGGTAGCAGACAAGATACTGAAGCTGCAGTCAGACTACTAAAATTCATTTGTTTTGGGAATGGGTTGGGGCAGGGGTCAAGCCCTTGGTTGGCAATAAATACTGCCTATCTGTTGTATCTACTGAGACTTAAATAGAGAGAAAAAATCACCCATCTGCAGTTAAATAGAGAAAAAAAAATCACCCATTTGCAGGGGTCTCGGTGGGCAGAGGTGACTGAACCTGTTTCTCCCTCGCCTGCTGCTACTAAAAATCCACCTTCCCTTCTTTCTGCTCCTCTCCTCCAGGGAACTGGGGACCCAGAAAGGCTCAACAATGTGTTTTTTTTTTTTTTCCCCTGGGTGCCCATGGTCCCCCTGTGATTTCAAGGGGCTCCTCCCCAAATTGAGGTGTCAACCACTCTGAGTCGGTTTGACGTGTCAGAGTCAGAAGGGCACTGAGGAGAATGTAGGACAAGGGCCTGTGACTGCAGCGTCCGTCCTCCTGTATTTGTTCCATCCAGGCAAGGCAGCTCTGGAAGACCAGGTATCGGTGGAGGAGCCAAGGGGCTTTCTGGGTGTGAGTTAAAGACACACAGACTGCCTAGTACTTGTGCGTGCACATGCACATGCATACACACGCGCGCACGCACACACACACAGACAAGCCAGAGGCCATGGGCAAGGGCGCAGGCAAAGAGGCCTCCCTGAGATCTTCTCTAGCAGATAAAATTCTTGGCTCTCTCAGAGTATGTCTCAAGAGCAGCTTGTGAAATGTGTATCAGAGGCTGTAAGATTTTCACACTAGATGACTGATTTCACATCTAGAAATTTGTGCTGCGGAAGGAATCCACATAGTGAATTATGCAGAGGTTCAGAGCACTGGGGCATGTAACAGGGAATTGGAGACGACAACCACATCATCTGACAATCAGGGAAAGGCCAAATAAATTCTCACACATCTAAGAGATGATGAAATTCTCTGCTGCTGAGAAAAGTGCTGCTACGAAAGAAGACAGAGTGTAACGAGAAATTCTCAAGACATAGTAAATGAAAAAAGGTCAGTAAAAGCATGTCTCATAGGCTCCCATTGTTCTAAAAATAAATAAAATAAAATGCAGGCTCTGCCTCCTTCCTTGTACAGAACTGGGCAGACTGAAGCGATCAGAGCTGAAGTTGTAGGAGAACCCAGGGGTTTTATTAAGGTAAATTTTATTTGATTTTTTGTGCTTGCCCTAATTTTCCACCAAGATTCCTACTACAAATGTTATTTTAAACCAGGAAAATAAGACAGGATGAAGAAAGGGACACAAGCAACCCCCTGGGATCTGTTCCGGCTTCCAAAGTTCTCTTCCCAGACTCATGAAGAACCTCCCCAAAGCTGGGGCCAGGTGCGATGCTCCAGCAACAGGCAAACCTGTGCCAAGGGCAACACACATCCCCTGCTTTCCAGGAGTCTGGGTTTCCCAGGGGTAGGCCAGGCCTTCCTGCTGCTTCCTGGCCCCGTTCTGCCAGTTATTCTGGGAAGATGAACTCATAATTAAGTCTCTGTCATTTGTCAAGGGCAAAAAATACAACAAAAAGGTCAGCCTTCTATTTGAGGCCCACTGATAGAGGGAGCACTGGGCAGGGAGTCAGAACCCCAAGTTTGTGTCCTGACTCTGCCCAAATGGCTTTGTGACCTTGGACAAACACCCTCTCCTCTATTAGTGAGGCTCTCCTGCCTTAAATGGTCAATAGTTTTCTTTTTACCTATAAATCTGAATCTGAATTGAACTCTGTGAGAAGACACTGAAAAGTGCACTTTGAATACAATGTTCACACACCTCTTCTCTTTGGACAGCACACCCACTAAAATTTTCCCCATGAGAGCCAGGTGGCTGTGAGAGTCTGGACCCAGATCTGGCCAGCAGCAGCCAGGGGCTTGAAGATGTGATATTCTTGGCTCACATCATGTGTGTGCCTGTCTGTTTTAGGTACCACCATTTACATACTGGAAGATTTCACATGCAAATCTGAGTTTCTGGCGTCATACAATATAGGAAGATCTGGCATGACTATGCCTCATTCCCATATGGTACCATCTGGAGGGAGTGTGAGCTGTTCTTCCCTTCTCCGACCTGGCTTTTGTGTCAGCTCCCTCCTCAAACCTTACCCCTCAGAACCAATGGGTGAACATGTGGAGATGGGGCTGCCTGCCTTTAGCAGCCTAGCTGGGTCCTCACACTGCATGACAAGAACCACTATCTCTCTGCCTCATCTGGGCTGCTCCCTTAGCCCGGAATTCCCTATTGCCTCTTCAGTTTTCACAAATCCCTTCCTCTTCTTTTAAGGCCTCCTCAGCTTAGGGCCAGCTCGGTCCAGCTGCAGCTGGTGGCGTAAACATTCTCTCCCCTGTGCTCTCGCAGCTGCCTTGTCCACCTCGGGGCCTCATCAGTTACATAGGAGTTGGCCTTCCCAAGTAGGGCATAAGAAACTTGACTTCCAGGCTGCTTTGCTGTTTTGTGCAATGACTATATATCATTACTTTCACAGCTAGCACCTGGAGTCCTCCCTCCGGGGTCAAGAGGGTTTTGGACAGCATTTCCGATATTGTGAGCCATTTCCCAATAGCCATTCTCCCCTTCCTCTGGACTTACAGAACCTGGCAGCTAGGCATGGTCATGTGACTAAGTTGTAGTCAATGAAACAGAAATGAATGTGGCACACTGGATTTCAGGAAGCTTCTTAAAAGGAAAGAGGTATACATACCTTCTTCCACTCTGCTACCTACAACATAGATGTGATGGCTGACACGCCAGCAGTTATCTTGGACCATGAGAATGAATCACACATTCGGGAGCACTGAGATGGCAGAACATTGAACAGGAAGGAGCTTGGGTCCCTGATGTCTTTGTGGAGCCCTTGACTACCTTCATTCAGGTTCTCTCTACCTGAGAGGGCAATACACTTTTCTTTTTTGATTTTTCTTTACTATGTAGTTGAACCCAATCTTAAGTGACATTTGTGAAAAATCATTGTTAATTTAGGGAATGTGAGCTGAGCTCTTTAGGGACATAGGACTGGCTGACTCCCAGAGCTCCCAGTGTAGGGAAAGCTGCCCTGCGCTTCCGGGGGGAAACCTGGGAGTGGTGGTGTGAAGGGAAAGAGAAGGGGCAATTGAAACGGGAGGTGACTTTCCCACAGTCCCCCAAATCTTTAGGAAATCCTCCTTCAACTCTTTCCTTGTGTTGTGCAAGTGGAATTTTTTTTGTGGAAACCAGTGGAAGGAACTGAGTTTCTTCTGGGTTCATACCAGGTCACACAGAGATTATGCATAAAGGCCAAGACTTGGAAACAGTTGGGGTATGAGAGACTGAAGGGTGGTAAGGGGCTTGCACATGCATGGGCTAGAGAACTGGGGTGGGGATGGTTTGCACCAAATGTTTCCTCAATTTCCAAGGAGCAGAGAGGCCCTGCCTAACCTCTGTTGCATCTGCTCAGAGCTTGTGCTGTTTGGCAGACTGTAATTCCGGCGAAAACACTGGTTGTGTGATTAAGATGCAACTATTTCAGGTTAAAAACTGACGTGAAAACTACTTAAGCATGTGAGGGATTCCATGGGGACCTTTTTAGAGAGCTGGTGTGGAAGGAGCCCGGTTGTCTTGGAATTCACCTTGGGGATTCTGTGCTCTATTCAACAGCAGAGACCTCACCCCACAGCTCATCCCCTGCGGACGCTCTTATGTATCACCTGCTTCCAGGAAGGATTCAAGGTGGCTTATATTTTAAAACCCAAACCCAAATGCCATAAGTACCAAATACTGACACCATTAAAACACAAGCGAGATGATGAGAGCCCAACAATAAAAGATGGGTAGAAAGTGAAGTCACCTCAGAAGGGCTTCCAGCTGCAGGAAGCTGATGTCAACACTTGGCTCTGTCCTCCCTGGGAGCCAAGATCTCAAAGAAAACCCAGGTGACCCAACTCTTAAGACATTCCAGTGCATGTGTTAGGTTCCCATGCCATTACACCCTTCCAGGCAATGTCTCCAAAAGCAGCTTCCTGGAAGGGACAACTGCCTGGCTAGAGATAAGGCCTAGTTCTGGGAAGATCTCACGGTACGAGGTCTGTCCTGAAAGTATCGGCTGTGCAAACTGTTTTAATTATATTGACATTGGCTCAATACTTTTGGGAATGACCTCGTATTACAGTGGTTTGCAAACCTTTTTCCTCCACAGTGAAACTCCCATTTATACACAGGATGGAAATGGAACCTGGCATTATACCTGGCAGAGGTATCTGGTTATTCCCAAATACCTCTGCAGAGCCTACCTTTGAAAATCACAGACCAGGCAGGTGGGTACCTTAAAACTTTGAGCGTATGGGCCGCAAACGCGAGAACCACAGGGTTGGATGGGTAACATCAGTGAATGAGGAGGGGCCAGGGATGAAAGGCTGACAGTCCTCCCAGTTTCCATCAGTTTCTCCCTATTTGATTGTGACATGGCACTCAGAAACACTCCAGGGAGGTGACAGGGGCTGGAGAAGTCATTACAGTGCAGTTCCCCAGCCTCTCCTGACTGCCACCACCTGAGAACACGGGCCTTTAGTGTGGCCATGCTTTCCTGTTCTTCAAGAGCAGTTGGGTATCTGGACTGTAAAAATTTTATTTATTTGAGGGGAAGGGAAGGAGAAGGAGAGTGAGAGAAACATTGATGAGAGGGAGAAAAATATCGCTCGGTTGCCTCTCACACGCCCCTGAACAGGGGCTGAACCTGCAACTGAGGCATGTGCCCTGACCAGAAATCAAACCAGTGACTTTTGCTTTGCAGGATGATGCCCAACCATCTGAATCATATCAGTCAGAGCAGATATCTGGATTTTTATGTAAAACCTCCGGTTTTAAAAAATAGTTGGCAATGTAATTAACATCACGATTTTAAACAAGAAGGAGGCAACCTCAGGCAAGTCAGACTAAATGCGTGGCCTGTTCGTGGAGGCCATCACCCATAGCCTCTGCTCCAGGCTGCTTCCTGGGTGTTGTGTGTCAAGGCCCCCTTGCCCAAGTTCCTGACACAGGGGCTTCTGAGCCTGAAGTACAGGACCCTAAGCCATTTAAGTCTTGGCAGATGTGCTTCAAAGAAGTCCAGTTTTCAAGAGACCTCTATTAGGATAAAGCTCTTAAGATTTTGAGGGGAGAACTGTCTGCCCTAACCCCAAAAAAAAAATCTATTTATGCTTGCTTCTCACTGAAAAGCATAATATAAAACCCAGCAAGGATTGATTCAGGAGAAGCAATCTATGCATTTTCGACAGTCTCTGACTTGAATGAGGACCGTGGGGCAGGCAAGGGTGCACTGAACTTGCCTTCTATTAGTAAATTCATTCTATTTGACCTCAGCTCAGGTTTCTACCATGTAGTGTTCAGATTTTCTCACTACCCTCTGATGCTGGGAAACAGTAAAAAATCAATTGGCCTTCTGACCTTGCGCACAGAACCAAAGACGGAAAGTGCAGCCATGGCCTATTCCTCCCCTCACTGGCTTCTTCCTCAGCTCTGCCCTTTCACCCCACAGTGCAGTCAGCCAAGTCCCTGGGGTGAGACAGGAGGGGCGGGGTGGGAGTGAGTATGGGACGTCAGCCTGCTGTGGCTCTGGACCAACTGTAGCCTGCAGGGTCTATAGGCAGCACGGGGCTTCTCATCCAAGCTTCTGACTCACGAGGTTGCTTCCTTCCCACCATCACTGGGAAGAGGAGTCGGATGGTGGATGGCAGTGGGGACGGGGGCCACTAAGAGGAGGACCACACCAGAAATGCCAAACTACGGGAACGTGTGTGGAGGTGGGGTGCTGAGGAAGCAGGAGTCAAGAGTCAAGTCAAACAATGTGAACTACGGGGCCAGGGGAGGCCTGGGTACTCACCCGGGATTCCTCTTGAAATTCACACAAAATGAAGAATTACCAACATAGGTGCAAGGATTCAGAATGGCAGCAACTGTGCAAGCCAGCAAGACCCTTTGGGTTCCCTCCTCATCTCCTCCCTCACTGCTAGGACCCTGACACTCGAGGGAAGACAGAAGACAGCTAACTGTCCTTCCAATTTCCCTTTAGTGAGCCACACATGAGTCGGTGTTTCAGGACCCCACAATGGCTACCTTATGTGATTTCTGATTTTCTTTAAAAAAATATTTTTAGGTCCTGGCTGGTGGCTCAGTGGATAGGGTGCAAGCCTGGGAACCCAAAGGTCACTGGTTCGATTCCCCAGCCAGGGCACAGAACCAGGTTGCAAGCCAGGTCTCCAGCCAGGTCCGTAGCTGGAGGCAGGTGAAAGGCAACCATACATGGATGTCTTTCTCCTTCTCTGCCTCTCTCCCTTCCCCCTTCTCTAAAAATAATAAATCTTTTTTAAAATTTAAAAAAAACCCTAAAAACATATGTATTGATTTTAAAGAGATGGAAAGTGGGGAGATAGATAGACAGACAGACAGACAGACAGACAGACATTGATTGGTTGCCTCCCGTACATACTCTGACTGGGGATAAAACCCGCAACCTGGGTATGTGCCCTGACTGGGAACTGAACCCCAACCTTTTGGTGTAAGAGACAGTATTCCATCTGAGCCACACCGGCCAGGGCTCAGTTGCCAATCAGATGTCTGAGAAGGTGGCATTTCTATGGCCAGTCTCCTCGGCTAAGCCTGAGCAGCCTCACCACAGATGACCCCCTAGATCACTGACTGGCTGCACCTCAACAGGCTTAAAGACTTTCATTTCTGGTTGCTTTTAAAGAGATAACGTGCCCAACATATAAAAACCGCCAGGAACTTGCTGAATCTTTTAGCCTATAGCTCTTTATCCATACATAAATCCTCTTGGATTTTAAGGACCACATATACTTGACAACTTCCAGAAGAGAAAAAATGGCCTTTCAGTATCTTGCTTTTTCTTTCAACATCATCTCTGCCTCAACTTGGTGTCTTGAAGTGTTTGTGCTCCTGGGGGAAGCCTGCCTGAGTGAGCTGCCACCCACGGGAGAGATCCAAGGTCTAAATGTCGCTTTGCGGCCAGGGGAATCTGAGCTGTGTGAACGCCAGCACCTGGCTGCACTCCGCAGGGCTGGCATTCCTTTGCAGCCTCGGACATGGGCACGTTCCAGGCCATGTGCACGAGTGTGAAAAAGGCTCCACAACAGTCCTTCAGCAAATGCACTAGAAAGCCCATCATTGGTGGTCTCGGCTGCCCCTCTACTGACAGAGAACAGGCTAAAAGAGTGGCAAAAGGAAGGTGAGTTAGACAGCTATTAGGGAGTGCTTCCAGATACAGGGAGGGGGGCCACGGCCCCTGACTCCTCTGGCCCCAGAGCCTAAGGGGGCCAAACCTGGAATCACTGGCCAGGGCTGGCATGGGTCAACTACAGCCCTGCTTGCAAAGGAAGACTTCCTGATATTCTCACAGGCCCAAGGATTGCCTGACACTTCCTGGCATGTCTCTAATCTTATCAGCCTGCTCTGTGCTCTCAGGCCAGGAGCACGGGAGGCCACAAGGTACATATGCTACAGTGATATGTATCCTACCTAGCCCCGTGTGTTCTACAAGATGGCGCTGTGCAAAAAAGCCAAGGAATTAGTTTGGATTTTCTGTAAAAGGCACATACAGTCGACACATACTTAATACATTCCAAAAGCAGAATGGTATACCTGTGGCCCTGGTTCCATTTGCACGTGTTTGCCAGGATTTGGGTTCTGCAGAGTGGGGTGGTTAACTCCTGAAGGTGGCCCCTTCCCACTGTGTTTTAACAGACTGGGGTTAGGCCAGACTGACGGAGGATGATGCACTACTACACATCATCAACAAAAAGCACTGAAGATACCATCTGCAGCTGCATGGGTCAGACAGAATCAGGGAGTGTGTGAAAAAGATAGAGATGGGTGTTTGCCCAGAACAAGATTCAAAAGCCAGCACTGAGGTTATCAGGCAGAGAGGACTCTGTCAACTTCTATCTTGGCAGACCTGTGGAACAGACAAGTAGGTGGCTGTACACATGGCTGTCATCTGCAAGGGAGGAGCCTTGAGAAGAACAAATAATTGGGTCTTGCCACTCTGGGTGGGCAAGTGACTGTGAAGGAACAACTTACCCCAAAAGCCCGTGTAAAATGGGGTGACAAAAACACACCTCAGGTGCCTGTGAGGCTGAATGAGCTGATGTGGTCTAAATGTTCAGTTAACATGGGCTGGTTTGATTACCTAACTGGCACTTATTATGGTCCTGGGAACTTGAGTCCAATGAGGTAAGAGGTGGAGATTTTTATTTTTATAAGTATCTTTACACCATGGGGATATGGCAGAAGGAATGGCTCAGCTCTTTAGAAAAAAACACAACACAAAGGAAAATTCTTCCTCATGTTTGCTGCTGTGACTAAAGGTTTTCAGAGTTAACAAAGCAAGATTTTCTCAAGTAACTTTTTTTTTTTTTTTTTAACTCTGGTACATTTATTTTGAAAAAACACTTTATTTATTATTTCCAGAGAGAGGGGAAGGGAGAGAGGCAGGGAGGGAGAGGAACATCAATGTATGGTTGCCTTTCACCCCCTCCAGCTGCAGACCTGGCTTGCAACCTGGTTATGTGCTCTGGCTGGGAATCGAACCAGCCACCTTTGGGTTTGCAGGCCGGCGCCTATCCACTGAGCTAGCAGCCAGAGCCTCAAGTAACTTTAAATATCTAAGTTCAAGGGATTTTTATGAAACCAGTAGATGAGAAAATGGGTTATTTTAAACTCAATTCTTTTATACTTGGGTTCAAGACACACATGACTACTTTCTGTTTGTTAGTATTTCTTTGCGAGAGTTGAATGTATTAGGTGGGACTGTATGAAGTTGCCCCTATTCAACCAACACAACCCACTTGAAACAGTGATTTCATACAGTCCAGCCTAATCAGAATTTGTCCCTCTTAAAGCTCTCCGCTGGAAATAATTCATGGAGGGAGGAGAGGAGAACAGTCAACGGTACATTCTGACAAGCAGCTTTTCTTAGTTCTCCCTTTTTGGTTTCCATCTCGGGCTGTATCTGTGTCTGCACACACGCATGTCTGCTCCTCTCTCCAGCTTAGGTTCATCTTTTCGTTTCCAAAAGGCAGCAACTTCAACAAAATGCTTGGAAATGATCTGGACATTTAAGGAGGTGGGTCTTCTTGATGGAAAAGCCCTGAAAAGGGGGCTTATAGGACTCGAAGGGGCTCCAGTGTGATCTATTTTCCCTGCAAATGTTAAGCTAATATGTTCAATGTTAAAATCACTCTGGCTATTCTGCATTTGTAGTTTTGACTTATTTTTTTTTCAGTATTAATATTTTATCATAAAATATTGATTTCCTTTAACTAAGAGACTTTAAAGTTTGCTGCATCCTTAAGCATGATTTTATTATGTCTTGGGGCCAAATGTTTTTCCCTCCCCCAAAAAGAATGCTTTTCTTTTTATATAATGTGTGTCAAGAAGAAAAAGGAATTGATTCACAGAATTCTGCATTATAGGCAACTTTTAAGGAGCATATCTGGTAGGCACGGTTGACAGACAGTTTCTAAACATATCCACAGTATCTTCTCATTGTTAAGCCTTTTTATCTCTTACTTAGAGGTAAAAACCAAAGCACAAGATTTGCACTAAAATACAAGTTAGCTTCAAGAGAAACTAATATGTGAATATTAAGACAATTCTAGACATAAAACCAAAGCTTAGGAACTCCTTACAAGCGATCCAGGATTCATAACAATCTCAGTTTGCACACTGCCATGTCTCTTCTACCCTTTAAGAACACCAACAGAAAAGAAGAAATACTGCTTGTGCGAGGCTGCCTGGAAGAAGCTCTATTTCCCTCTGATCTAAAGTACCTGTGTCAGACGCCAGTGCAGAGTTAGGGAACAAATGCTGTATTTTACAGAACCCATCCAGGAAGTGGGTGGAGGGCAGTAACTGGCAACACAAACGAAGTACTCTGAAATGTTTAAATATTGAACATCCTTTCTCCTTCCTCCACATTCATTATTAACTTGGACCCACATCACCATGTACATTGACCATTTCTTCCCAAGAATCTGAGACACAATGGACAATGCTCAGTGCTAGCAGATGGGGGTGGAGCTGAGATTTGGGTTTCTTTCTTTCATACCTTCACTGGAAACCCTTTACAGTCAGCCCCACATTTTTTAGAGCCATGAATTCCTGGAGACGCCTCAGCCTTTCAATGACCTCTGGCACCCAAATGCAAATGAACAGTGCCCCAAATATAGACAGACTTCCCCTTCCAAAAAAGGGGAGCAGTGTTGGGGGGAGGCTGCACAAACGACTGCCATCACTCGACAGGGGTGGGGGCTGTGGAAATGTCATTTGGACAGGAACGCCATTGTTTGGGATGTGCACATGTTCCTCAACTTCGCCTAGGTAGAAAAAAATGCCACGATGCCACATGAATGTCAGAACTGTTTGGTTTAAAAAGAAGTCCTTCTACACCCAGCAGATGTCCTTTGCTCAGTTACGAGACAACTGGGAGGAGGGCTGCCAGCGGACCTGCTCCGACACATTAAGCACATCAGATGTCAGCAGCCGGGCCAGCGGCTAAGCAAACTCAAGGCTAGGCCAGCGTTATTCCTTGGAAAGATGGACATTTGGGACTGGAAATATAAACCTAAAATCCTTCCAGAAAGCATGGCAGCACCTTTTCTTGGGAACAAATAAAGGAGGGTGAAGGGGCACAATCCATCATTCCCATGCAGAAACCAGCTGCCCTGTCGGGGGAAGAAAAAAAAAAAAAAAAAAAAAGCCTTTGGATCTACCAGCAGGATAAGCTGGTGACAAGCATTCATTTTTTCCTGGGCTTTTATCTGTTCAAGTGAAATTGTCCCAAATGACCGGCCTACAGCCCTCACTTTGCTTTAAGAGACAGCACTACATTTCAGATCGATGTTTTCCCCTGAAACACTGGCTAAATTTATCCTTCCCTGCATCCTGCTCTCTGGTGCGCAGCGTTGGCCCTTGCCCTGCTGAGTGAAGCGTCTGTCTTCCCACGCCGCTCTGAGATGGGAGCTCTCGGGCACCTAGCCCTGTGCCTCTCTTCATCACGCGCACAACACTCCCCAGTTCTCTTAAGGATTCCTCTGCTGCCTCCTTCTCTGAAGTCCTCATAAATTAAGCTTCTGCTTCGTTATCTGGCCCCAGCTCTCCAATTCTACCCTGAAAGGCTATCAAGTTGCATCTCTTTGAATGGCTCCTGAGAACACCTTCCCCACCCGCAGGGCAAAGTGGCTGATGCTATTGTTTGACTGCCTTTCGAAGGAGTGGGCTTCACAAACTGAACCAAACCAGAGACTTTATTTCTATTCTCTCTTGGTCTCGCTTGGCAAGGAGCCCTCTGTGAGTGAAAATGCCCTGATTGATTTAATATCTGATGCCCAGAGAGCCCAGTATTTCTGAAATCTTTATTCGTATATGCAGTTGCAAGGGAAACATGCCTTAAACAGACATTTTGAGCTACGGTTTCTAACTTGTGGACTCTCTCTCTTTTTGGTAGGAATAAGAAATCAAATAAAAATGAGACCTGAAAGAATGCAGGCGCCGCCGGTGCTGGCAGGTACACGCACATGTGCCTTAAAGAGGGCTGTGCCTTGATGCACCCAGCGGCCAACATCTTAGAGAGCCTCAGTGAATGCAAATATCGGGCTGGGTACAGCCAATTGGGCATCTGCCACTCTGCTTTCTGGAAAGGTGCTATCAAAAGACTTAAATATAGGTATTCCCAAGGACCCTAAGGAATGATTTCTAAGGAATAATTGGAAACATGGACAAAGATTTCTATATAAGGATGCTCATTGCAGGGCAATTCATATTGCAGTAGAAATAACTTAAAATAGCCAATATAAGTGGGCTGGTTGAGTAAATTCTGGCTAATCCAGAATTTTACAAATTGAATTCTCTGGGCCCCACCCTAATTTTTGTTGATTAAGAAATCTGCAGTACCTCAGAATGTGACTTTATTTAGAAATAAGGTCATGCTGTAGATGTAATTAGCTGAGATAAGGCCAACAGGGTAGGCCCTAATCCAATGAGTGGTGTCCTTCTGAAAAAGGGGACTTTAGATAAAGAGGTGTATGCAGACACAACACCATTTGCAATAGAGGCAGAGATTGGGGCGACATTTTATAAACCAAGCAACACGACACAACTGCCAGCAAACTACCGGGAGACAGGAGAGAGTCTTGATTCCTTATTTCCACCCTCAGAAGGCATCAGTCCTGCTGAGTCCTGATCTCAGACTTCCGGCCTCCACACCAGTGAGATCATACATTCTGTTGTTTAAGCTCCCCAAGTTATGGTACTTTGTTATGGTGGTTGTAAGAAACTAATAGATAATGGACTATTATGCAGCCATTAAAAAGGAAGCTTGGGAAGAGGTATTTTCCAGCACAGGCAAATGCTCCTGACATAATAGTGAGGTTGCTAAAAACAAAACCCCATGACCCAATGGTTCTGTTCTTGGGCTACATGTGTGCACAGAGAAGTGCCTCCAAGGGTGCCCATTGCAGTGCAGTCTGGGATAATAAAAACCCAGAAACAACCAAAATGTCTAGAAGAAGAAACACACGTATCCACACTGGAATATACAGCCATAAAAAGAAAGGAGAGAAATCCGTATGCATTAATACAGAGAAGATTTTCCATTCACAGCAGTGTCTAAAAATCAAGCTGCAGAAAGTTATACAGAATTATTATTCTGTCTAGGTTAAAAAAAAAGGCAGCCCAAGTTATGAGACAATTATAGACATGTAATTCCTTATCTGAAACACTTGAGGCTAGAAGTGTTCTGGAATTTAGAATATTCAAGGGTAAAAGGCCATGTGGTAGGCACATATGAATTAAAACACCTTCAGCTGGGTCTTAGGCAGCTAAAACCAAACATTACATTTCTGCAGGAAGAAAACACTCATATTCATAATAAATGGCACATGCAACTCTTCTAAATAGCCTATAGTAGTTTAGGGCAGGTTGTGACAAATAGTAAGTTATAAAAAAATCTTTTGGTTTTCAGTGTTATCTGGATTTAAGAATTGCAGAGGGGTTGTGGTCCTGTCCCGTCCCTTCGCTACAGACACATATATGGAATGCAACTGCACAAAGAAGGGTCTGGAAGGAGATATGCCAAACTGTGGGATGTCTGGGGAGGGGTGAAAATTGAGAGGAGCAGTCAAAGGGAATCTAAGTTCCATTTGCAACATTTTAATTTTTCTTAAATGAAGAATCAACTCAGGTATTTCTTGGATAATTAAAAATTAGAAAATAAAACAAAACAAACAACAACAACCAAAGAACACACAGATGGGAAGAAAACTGAAATTATTAATGATGCCTATTTTTCTGGGGTGGTGGTGGAATGTGGTGATTTCTTCTTCCTGGTACTTTTAACAGTTTTTTTTTTCTTTTTTAAAACAAATATTTTATTTATTATTTTTAGAGAGATGGGAAGGGAGAGAGGCAGAGAGGGAGAGAGACATGAATGTATGGTTGCCTTTCACCTGCCTCCAGCTACAGACCTGGCTGGAGACCTGGCTTGAAACCTGGTTATGTGCTCTGGTTGGGGAATTGAACCAGGGACCTTTGGGTTCGCAGGCCGGTGCCTTATCCATTGAGCCACCAGCCAGGGCTTACTTTTAACAGTTTTCATTGATAATTTTCTACATTTGTGTATTAGTGAATATGCAACAAATACAAGGGGCCCATGGGAACAATGGAACAGCTGGTAGGTTCTACCCATTTCTGTCATCAGCTCATCCTCAGGGCCTTGGGGACTTTGCAGAGCCAAGTCCCACCGCCCTCTGACTTGCTGCCGCAGCTGCCACCCCACCCCACATGTGCTGCTGCTCTGCCGGCCCAGCCCAGCCCAGCAGCTGCCTCATTTCCCTCGCCATGAAATACAGCCCCAGCAATGCTCACACACTTGCCACTTTGACTCATCATCTCTCTTACTCTCCCTGTCCTTTATTTTTCTGCCCTCTTTGGCCTTTAATTGCTTTTCAGGAGTTTATCATATTGAACTTTTATCCCTTTCCAGGAAACCCTATTCTTTTTTTCTTCCCTTCTACAATTAATAAATAACTGTGAGAGCACTTTGGATATCCTGCCTCCTGAAAAGAACTGCTGGGGGTGTCTCTTTGGGGGCCCTTCTGGGACTGTGAAGGGCAGGCACATCACCTGTCACTGGTGGGAGAGCATTTTGGTCCCTCTCCGTACTTGGAAGAAGGGTGCCAACGGGGTTCTCATATGTAAGCTGCTCTCTATTCTACAAGACTCCTGTGCTTTCACAGCCATCCTCCAGGGAGGGGAGTGGGAGGAAAAAGCACTGGCCTGAAGGTCTAAGTGTCAGTGATAGGCAGAGAAATAGAGGTCAAACGTGGGCTTTGGAGATGGACAGACTGGTTCAAATCTTTGCCCAATGCTGACTGCCTGGGCAGTCTTGACCTTGGTTTCCCTGGATACAACATAGAGGAAATAATTCCTACTTCATGCACTGCTGTGAGGATTAAGTGAGCATATACACAACCATGTTCAGCGCAGGGGCTAATACATAGTAACAACTTGGTAAACAGCTGCTGGCATTAGCATTTCTCTCCAGACACCCTTCAGGACTTTCTCCCACACAAAGGAGGAGCACAACTAGCCCTGATCATCCCCAGGACGTAAACGGAGCATTGGGGATCACATTAAGAAGTTACTGAAGTGAGTGAGACAGAGTGGCCGATCATCTTCCAGAACAATAAGCAGGTATCGTTCACCTGTTTTCCATCTTAATTCCACAACACAGACTGCCCGCCACTGCAGAGGTTTTCAACTAATGCTCACAGCAGTGATTCTAATACCTACTTTCTTTCCCAGAAGTCATGATTCTGAGGTCAGACCACAAGCAACAGAGATTTCTGGAAAGGTATGAAATGCAAACTTATCTCATAATTTACAGGAAAGAAAAGGGAACAAGAGGCTATTTTACCAGTAAAAACAGAGATTTTTCTTCAAACTCAAAAAGAAATGGAAAAAAGGAAAATGTTAGGGATGAGGAAGGGTGCCAGGTGAGTCTGGATTGCATCAAGGTTTCCAAATTATTTCAGAATGTGTTGTGGGTTCCAATTTCTTTTATTCACATTTGGACTGCTTTAAGGAAAATGTTGTATAAATTAGACTATTTTATGATAATAAAGGGACACAAATGAGATAACCTGGTCTTTAGAAAAAGATGACAACTTTGTGACAGTCTGACTAGTTTAGAACTGTTTTTAAAAAATATAACACTGGCACAGGCCAGTGAACCCAAAAGTTGCTGGTTCAATTCCCAGTCAGGGCACATTACCAGATTGCAAGCCAGGTCTCCAGCCAGGTCTTAGCTGGAGGCAGATGAAAGGCAACCATACATTGATGTTTCTCTCCCTCTCTTCTTCCCTCCCTGCTCTGCCCTTCTCTCTATAAAAATAATTTATATATATATATATATATATATATATATATATATATATATATATATGTAAAACAGCTTTATGTAGGTATAATTCATATACTGTATAATCTACCCATTTAAAAGGTACAATCCCAGTCTATTCCCAGAGTTGTACAACCATTACTACAATTCATTTTAGAACTAGTTGTAATTATAACTTGTAGCAGGGGTTCCAAATACATTTATCCCAGCCTCCGCTGAATAAGCCTTCTGAAGATCTCCCACTCCAGATTCTGCCACTTGTTCTCTTGCACAGGGCATAAAACATTTCATTCTTCATAACAGGCCTAAACCCAAGAACTTCCCATTCCAGCAGAATTCACCAGAAAAATGTCCTGGGTCCAATTCCTCCTTCTGTTAGCTCATGGCTAACAAGGGGAGCGACCTGGGCCATTGCTAGTAATGAGCCCAGCCAAACCAGTGGCAGGTGTCATGGGGACGGCAATGTTCCCTATCCTTGGGGATGTGGGCAGCCCGTGGGCTATAGCATCAGGGCTCTCCCATCCATGGCTTCTGCATGGGATGGACTCCTGCCCAGCATTGTTCCTTCACCTCCTCCCAGGTCAATATCCCTTCTCCAGAGAAGCCTTCCAGATTCCTGTCCAGGTCAGACACCTTTGTTGCATGCTATCCCAGATCTCAGTCCATTTCTTCAGGGCCCTGATCATAGTTGGCAGGTCTGGATCATCTATAGCAAACATATTGCCTAGCAACTCCAAATGGACTCATCTGTTTGGCTCACCCAAACCCATAGTAAACAATGTCTAGCACATAAAAAGGGTATTGAAGATTTGCTGGCTCACTCCATCCATCCATACACCCATCCATCCACCCATCCATCCATCCACCCACCCATCCATCAGTCCTTCCCAAGCATCACCTTCCTACATGCCTCCTGGTACAGTTCCAGGAAACTGGGCATTTAGTAGTAAACAAAACAAACTGTTTGCTATCTTGGAGTTTACAATTCAATAACAGGATGGGGTAGGAGAGGTGAGGTGGAGCTGGGCAGGGGGGCAGATAATGAAGAAACAGAAAATGCAAAAGGGAATGAGTGCTACCAAGAGAATTAAGCAGGATAGGGGATGTCTAAAGTGCTTGGAGTAGGTGGGCTGTGATTTACACAGGATAGTCAGAGAAGACCTCTCTGAGATAGTGACCCAAAGACAGTGAGGGCGGAGCCACCAGATACCTGGGATGAGAGTGTTCTAAGCGGCGACCACCTGATGCAAGGTAGGCCAAACCTGGCAATGGACAGGCTTCTGGGGGAGGCCCCCATGGCTGCCTTGGAGTGGGCAGAGGGACAGTGGGAGAGGTGGGGTCAGTTTTAGGAAGAGCAGAGGGACCCGGACTATATGGACCCTTGGGAACCGCTGTAAGGAATTGGGAGTGAAATAGGAGCCAGTGATAGGTTTTAAGCAGAGGGACACATGATCAGACTTACACCTGAAAAGAATCTGAGAACAGACCAGAGAGGCCAAGATTTTGAAAGCCAAAATCAGGAGTTAGCAAAGAATATTCTGTAGGTCAATTTGCCAAATCCAGCAATGGGCCTGTTTTCAGAAGTAAAAATTTACTGGAATGCAGCCACACCCATTCATTTACATATTATCCAAGGCTGTGTGGCTGCTATGGCAGAGTCAGATTGTGACAGAGACTACATGGGCTGCAGAACCTTAATTATTTACTACCTGACTCTTGAAGAAAAGTTTGCCAATCCCTGGCCTAGGAGATGGGATGTAGGGTGAGAGGGGACTGGATTCTGACCATATTTCCCATGTAACAACACTGATAGGCTAGGTTAGCTATTGCACTGGAGTGGATAAACCAGTGGTTTGGTTTCAAGGTGCTTAATGGGAACATATATTTTTAGCTGCCTCTTTTTCCCAGCTAAGTGTGAGTCATGGGACCCCAAAGACAGCCCAGCCTGGGGCCAGCCTCTGTGAATACCTGTTTCCTGCTCCGAAGGCAGTGTGTGGTCAGTTTAGAAGGCAGCCTTTCGCCCTCATTCTGGAAGCCCATCAGTGTGCCCCTGGGCCTTTAGATGAAGTCACAGGTCATCTCCATGTGGTCTCATCTCCTGCTACCCAGTCCTAAAGTGGCTCAGGCTGTTTGGAGGACCCACGTACACACTGTGTTTTCATAGCCAGGGATGCCCCACATTTAACCTATTCCATTTGTCAAGACTTCCTTTGAGCACCAACCTTGACCTCAATTTCTGGGAGGGCCAGGGTCCCTGTCTTGGGCTCCCACTCTATCACAATGCAGACCAAACCACATAGCAATAATGGGTTAGGTATCACCTTCCCCAGAACACTGTGTACTTGAGGGCAGGGCCCATCCTAAACCTTCTGTGCCCCAGTCCTGGCAGAGCATGGGGCAGAGCAGTGCCTGTAGATTTCCTGAAAGCATGACAAGTCTTTGAAGAACTGGCATCTCCTGAGCACCAAATATATCCTGCTCCCTTACTGAGAATTCTCCAGCACCCCAAACTCACTAGGAGCAACAGCTCCTATATGGAGAGTACCTGTCTGGGTGTGCCCCAGGTTTGCCATGCTATCAATCCATCTCCAGGCTATAACTGAAGTGGCCGGTCACAGGGGTGCATCAGCTCCATGGAGAGGGGATCTCATGCCACACAAGCCCATGGTAGGTACTCAGTGAACATGTGGATTAAAGAAATGACAATCAGGCCACAGCATTTGGCCCTAATCTAATGGGTACCCAGAACCTTGTTGAAAAGCCACCTAAGAACAATTCAGTGAGATCATTTCATTCCTACTAGTGCTGTCAAGACTGGATGAGCAATAGGGGGCTTCTGGGCAAGATGGAGGTGCAGGTAGACACACTTCGCCTCCTTTCACACTCATAAGAAGGATTACATCTACCTCAACACAAAAAACAATCAGAGCTACCAGAAAATTGGACTGAGTGAAATCAAACAAACAAAGATATAAAGAAGTAATATGCAAGCTCCTCTCATGGGGGTTGGCTGCTGGCGGCGTTGTGGCTAAGCTCGTGTGAGGTGGTGGTGTTGTCGGAGGTGGCGCAGCGAAAGAGTTTGGCGCGATGTCTCACACCGTTTTGCTGGTACAACCCACCAAGAGGCCAGAAGCAGAACTTATGCTGATGATGAATCAGTGAATGAATGCATGGAAGGCGTCTGTAAAATGTATGAAGAACATCTGAAGAGAATGAATCCCAACAGCCCCTCTATCACATATGATATCAGCCCGTTGTTTGATTTTATTGATGATCTGGCAGACCTCAGCTGTCCTGTTTACTGAGCTGATACTCAGACATACCAGCCTTATAACAAAGACTGGATTAAAGAGAAGATCCACGTCCTCCTTTGTCGGCAGGCCCAACAGGCTGGGAAATAGTTGTATTAGGAGCATTAGGGGTTTGTGTTCCAGGGCTTGGAACAGAGGTGTGCGCAGCAATCTGGAGTGGAAGTTTTGTATTATAGTAATCCTGTCTCCATTTTGGTACACTCTAGTCAGGATTGAATGTGCTAGATGAAATGTGGGCATCTTGTTCAATCTGAAACTCCCCCCCCTCCTTTTTTTCTTTATTTTTTTCTTTTTTACTTAAACATTGTTATGATTTTGAAGAAAGTTTTTCTCTGTCAGTTCATACCTGCTTTATAACATTCATTGTACTAACCCTTCTTCAAGTTGGGGTGGGAGTGGTGACAGAGTTATGTCCTAAGATAAAGTCTTGGTGCAAAACAAATAAATGTTCTTTAGTTATTAAAAAAAAAGAAGAAGAAGAAGAACAAGTAATATGCAGCCAGATGGATAGGAAGGGTAGAGCTAGGGAGCTGGGGCTGAGAGGACATGGTGCGGTGGCAGTGGTGGTGGTGGCTGTGGCAGCAAGGCAACGGCTGTGCCTGGCCAGCAGAAAGAGCAGTCACACATGATAAAAGTTGGGAGGGACAACTGGGGAATGATCCCAGTCCCAGGCCACACCAGGTAGTAGCTCATGGTTCTAGCACTGCCGAAGTAAAGCCTCAATGCTTCTGGCTGTGAGAACCAGTGGGGTTGGGACGGTGGAAGAAACTGCTGGTATCTCAGCAAAGTCTGTTTAGAGGGTTCCCACCATCCTAGAATGTTGGCAAACCATTCACTCTGGGAGCCATCACCAGGACAACAGCTAGAGGGGCACCACTCACATACAAGAAGCGAGGGAAGTGGAAAAGGGGTGAGTGCCAAGCAAGCAGCATTGTTCCCTCTCTGACCCCTCCCCCACATACAGCACAACAAAGTGGTGAAACAGATCACCCAGCACTGATGAATACCTAAGGTTCCACCCCTTACAAGGTAACAGGTATGACAGCTCTACTTAAGATACAGAGGCAAGCACAGGAGCCTGTCAAGTTAAGGAGACAGAGAAGTATGGCCCAAAAGAGGGAGCAGATCAAGGCTCCAGGGGGAGAAGTAAGCAATGATGGGATAGCCAACCTAACAGACACAGAGTTCAAAACAGTGGGTGATAATGATGCTCGCAGACATGTGGCAAACGCATAAAGGAAAGAGTGAAGGTTCTGCCAAGTGAAATGAAGAAAAATCCACATGAAACCAATGGTGAAGAGAAGGGAGCCAAATCAATGATTGGGAACAAAAGGAAGAAACAAACATTCACCCAGAACAAGAAGAAGCAAGGATTTAAAAAAGTGAGGAGAGCTTTAAGAACTTCTCGGCTAATTTTAAATGTACAACACCTGAATCATAGGGGTGCCAGAAGAAGAGGGAGAGCAAGAAAGTGAAAACTTACTTAAAAAAAACAACAAAGGAAAACTTCCCTAATTTGGTGAAGGAAATAGATATCCAAGTCCAGGAAGCACAGAGTTCCAAACAAGCGAGACCCAAAGAGGACCGCACTAACACACATCAAAATTAAAATGCCAAAGGTTAAAGATAAAGAGAGGATCTTAAAATCAGCAAGAGAAAAGCAGAGAGTTACCTACAAAGGAATTCCCATAAGACTGTCAGCTGATTTCTTTGCAGGCAAGAAGGGACTGGCAAGAAATATTCAAAGTGATGAAAAGCAAGGGCCTACAACCAAGATGACTCTATCCAGCAAAGCTATCACTTAGGATGGAAGGGCAGATAAAGTGCTTCCCAGACAAGGTAACACTAAAGGATAGAGTTCACCATCACCAAGCCTTTGTTATATGAAATGTTAAAGGGACACATTTAAGAAAAAGATCAAAACTATGAACAGTAAAATTATAACAAACTCACAACTATCAACAAATCTAAAAAAAAAAAAAACAATGACAGAAAAACTAAGCAAACAACTAGAACAGGAACAGAATCATAGATATGGAGATCATTTAGCGGGTTGTCAATGGGGAGTGGGAAAGGGGTGAAAATGGGGGAAAAGGTGCAGGGATCAAGAAGCATAACTGGTAGGTACAAAATAAACAAGGGGACGTTAAGAACATTATAGGAAATGCAAAAACCAGAGAACTTATATGCATGACCCATGGACATAAACTACAAGAGATGGGGACTGTGGAGGGAAGGGAGGTACCAGGCAGAGGGGGAAAAGGGGAAAAAATCTGGACAAGTGTAATAGCATAATAAATAAAATAAACTTCCAAAAATAAAAAGACTAAATTAAAAAAAAAAAAAAAAGGACTGGATGAACATTAGAATGGTTCAGAAGCTTTAAAAACACCAATGACCCTCTCCTCACTCTGATTTAACTGGGAGGCACTGGGCATGGACAGTGGGGTTTCCAAATGCTTTCAATGTGTCTAGAAATACAAAGCCAATCTGAGGGCCACAGGGTTAGGCTGGTTTAGCCCAGGGCCTCAAGCAGAAGATCTTGCATGGCCTGGGACTCTATGCTTCCAAAGGGCTGTTTCTCTGTCCCCGGCACTGTGAGGGAAGGTTCTATGGATCACTCCAGCTGAGTGAAGGGGCTCTAGTTGACCAGCTTCCTGATCACCTAGTTGCCTGTCCCACAAAAGCCATGTAAGTCACTGGCCATGGAAGGGCAAGTCCAACTACATGGAAAAGCCAGGAGCTGGCCTGGAAGTTATGCTGAGCTGAGTAGGCCATGTCACCCGGCAGTGGGAGAGTGAGGTCACGCTGTTCCTGTGGATGGTACTGCTATGCCTTGTTTGGGTACGGTTTTGATTAAGATTCAGGGGTGTGCAGGTTGGGAGTCAACCAAGTGGTTTGCTGAGAAAATACTACATGCCAGACACAGGAGACACTTGCAAGGAATGGTTCTGGGCTTCCAGCTCTTTGTGGATTCAAGGTTAATAGCTTAGAATTGCCCTCCAATGGACCTGTTAGTTATGGAGTTTTGATATCTCTAGCAGGCCTCTGAATCATATCAGTAGTAACACAGGATAGGGACTAAGAGTACAAATGAGAATGGAGAGAGGAAGGCTGGCAAGAGCATGGGCCAGAGTCAGGCAAGGGAGGGGTGGGAACACTGGTGTTGCTGATTCACTGTTCAAATCCAGGTAAGTCACTTAACCACCCTGAACCTCAAAAATGTCAACTGCAAAATGAGTGTATGCCTGCCTCTCCCCAGTGAGGTTCTGAAGGTATGATCATGAATTCGTGGAACGTAGGTGGTACTGCCTGAAACACAGAAGGCGACCCATCAACAGGAGACAGCAGAGCCTATCCCCTCCCCTTAGTCTGTGCCCGAGTGCCTCCCATGCCCAAGGTCCTTGCTTGCACGTGCTGTCCCCTGCGTGAAACACTTCCTCACCTCCTCATGCTGTATGCTCTAATAAATCCTCCCACCATCAGCCCTTACCACCTACTCTGGGAGGCCTGCCCTGATCCCCACAAGAGACAGCCAGGTCTCCCATTATCAACTAATTATTTACTTGCATGATTACTTGAATAGTACCTGTCACTCTTAAAAGACTATAAGCTACTTGTGGCAGGGCCAAGGATGTCTGGTTTGCCTTTGGCTATCACCCCAAACCCAAGCATAGCACCTGGCACATAGTAGATGCTCAATAAATGTTTGTTGACTAAAGGAATGAAGGAAAAGACAAACTCCACAGCTGTCCACCGATGGCTACCTTTGTGGATCCATGAGGGCAACAACCTAAAGAGACCCTCAAAACTTGCATCACTGAAGGGCTGAACTATAACCTGGGTCAGCTCCAGCATCTCCCATAAACTTTCTAAATTCATCCCTGACCAGCAGTCCTTAAATTCCTACCGCAGAGGCTCCTGTGCTCAGCGGGCCCACCAGCATTTTCCATGGCGGGTCAGTGCCTTATTATTTTTAAGAGTTCTGGCTGAGCGCCAGCTAGATTGCAAAAAGTAGGAGAAAAAGCTGTTGATACATCACACCTATTGGGCAAATGTCACTTGGCTTGAGGAAGCCTAGACAACCACTTAGTGCTGCTGCCAAGCACAGGCATCTCGGCCTGACTGATCAGCAAGTCCTGACAGGCTCACTCAGAAACCCTTCTTGGCCCAGTAGTGAAGGGGGCAGCTCTGCAGTCACTTGAGAGGGGCTGCAGCTGAGATCATGGTGCCCCAGCTCCCAAATGAGGCACCCCTAGGGCAAGGCCAATAATTTCTTCAGAGCCCCAGGCCCTGAGCAGACTGTGGGGTGAGACAGCCTAGGTTTTAGCAACATCAGGCACCACTCCCTGTGTTCCAGCTGTATGGATCCTCTAGGTGACAGCCCTATTAGGGACTGCCGCCTCAGTGATCTCTGGCGCAGTAGTCATTCCAGCCTCATGTGGCTACCAGCGGCATGAGGGCCTGGCGTGAGCTCACAGGTGCTCAGTGCCCACTTGATGGAAGAATGTACGATGCCTGTGATGGCATAGTGCCTTCTCTAGTGGCTCTAGCAGGGCAGAGGTCCCCGTGCCTGGCAGAGCCTGTGGGTGCCAGCCAGAACACCTGTGAACACCCTGTGAAGTGAGGAGCTGGGTCAGCTGTTCTGAAAGGGGCTTGAGCCCTGCTGGCTACCCTGAGTGAGTAGCCCTGGGCAGGCGCCCTGGCTTGCTCTCATCCATAGCAGTGGCTACTACAATACTTTGCCGGCAGAAGGCACCTACAGAGCATTGGCCCAGGGCTAAGCACCTGCCTCTGTGAGACAGGTCTTATCATCAGCCCCATTTTATAGAAGAGGACTGCCTGACATCACACATTTATCAACGGGTAGATGAGGAGAAAGCCAGATGGGCCAAGTCCAGGGCATGTGCCCCTAGCCTCATGGCAATGGCTCCCTCATAGGGATGTGGCACTTCTAGCACACAGTAGGTGCTCAAGTGCTAGTAGCTTTTAAGCTGTTTGAGGCTGGCAGCTTTCTGTGGGTGTTTCAGTACAAAGAGACCCTAGTGATCCAGTGGGGACAGGAGTCAGCGCAGGGTAGTTTCTGCATTTGCTCTCTGCTGAGGGTGAAGTGAGGAGGTCAGAGTAAGGGGACGATAAGTACTCTGGCCTTCACCATTTCAGGAAGCAAGCATGCTCTCTTAAGCTAGTGGACATTTCCCCAGGGCTTCAGGCTGGAAATCTGGCACCAAAAAAAAAAAAGTGCTTTTTCCAAAATGCCCAAGATTTTACAAATGTCAACTATTTCAGAACATTCTCTAGGTTATGAAGGGTAGTGGCAGGGGCATTCTTGGAGGATTGTTCCATCAATACTGCTTCTTCCTGCCATCTGGCCGTCCTAGTGATTTCTGAGGACCTGCTCAATCCAAGAGGCAGGAGTGTGCATGTGACCCAGCGTCTGAGACCTAACTGTCAACCTGTGAAGTCAACATGCTCAGAAAGCCACAACAAAGGGCAGTTTTACCTCAGAAGCTCCAGGGGGCCTTTAAGTCAACTTATTGGGAAAGGAAAGAACACTGAACAGGTGATAATCTTTTTCTCAGGAAGAAGGTAGGTGAGGCATTCAAAAGAGCAGGAGTCTGAAACCAGACACAGACACACACACACACACACACACTCTCACTCTCTCTCTTTCCTTCTCTCTCTCTCCCTCTCTGTGTCAACTCTGGGACCATGGGCAAGTGACTTTGCTTTCTGAGTCTTACATGTCCCAGCTCTGGAAGTGGGATTAGTACCAGTGGGATTAGTATCATGATACCATGATAAGGAGATAAACATATTTATCTCCTTATTTTATGTGAAGCAATTAGCCAGTGAATTGCACATACTGTTACTCAATAAATGAGACTTTTGTCCTGGGGCCTTGACAAATCTGTAATGCTAGAAGTATGCCACAGATCCTGTGCACCTGAATTTTTACCAACTCATAGATATTTCAGGAGGAGCCATTGCAAATCACAGCCCAAACTTAGTATTTCATACAGTTGAAGCATTCACTCCTGAGTCACGTTGTGAGGAGGTGGCTTGAGGTAGCTTTCAAGGACTTGCACTCTGAAGAGTAAAACAACTCACCAGCCCCAATTTGATGGACTTCAGAATGCTCTTGCGATGACTCTGGGGCTTAAGGTAGCAGGCTGCAGTCACACTGGGATAATATTGACTTTCAGCTCTTTGGGAATTTGAGATGTTAAAAATATAGTACTGTGTGTTTTTTGGAGAAAAGCACGTTTATACGAAATGCCATGGCTGGACAGCCACAAATAAAAGAAGCTGTATTCTAGTGATGGGATGTTGGCTCCAGAGAGAAAACAATCATAGAAAGTCATAACCTCAGCGGAGATGCCAGGAGGCAGGAGCAGAGTCCATCGGGTGGCTCCAGTGTGCCAAGCTCTGACATTCTGTCTGGGATGACAGGTCAGGCCATGGGCCAGTGTCTGGAGACCCCTACGACTGCCTGGAAATCTTTTCAATCATTGCAGTCCCTGAGGCCTCCTGGACAGAATAAGATCCACAAGGAATGAGAACTTTGCTGGGTCAGAAGTTGGGAATCATCAAAATGCCCTTGTTAGCTATATTCACTGAGAAACTAAGGCTCTTTAATATTGTGCTTTAAACTAGCCCTGTGGTGTCCCATTTCCTCCAACCGTGTACTTCACTGGTCACCAAATCCTGTTAGTTCCACAGCCTAGATATTTCTGGACTCATTTCTTGGTTACTAACCTCAGAGAAATCCTTCAGCAATGGTGTGTGGAGGCTCTCATTATTTACTAAGGACAAAAAAACTGTCACAACCTACATATCCAACAATGGGGGATTGGCTAAATAAACTGGCTTGCCTAGCGATGGACAGTCCTGCAGCAGCCAATGGACTTAAAAAAATCCAAGACAAGTTGTCAAGTGAAAATAGCATTCATTTAGGTTAAAAAAGGCAATATAATACTACAGTATAAGTACATACCCAGAAAAAGGTATAGACAGATATACATCAAGCTGAGGAAGAGGGTACCTCTGTGGAGAGACCTTTTCTCATCCGTAACACGGGCACAGCACCATCTAACGCACAGGTGGTGAGTGCCAGGGGAAGGGTTGAGTGTGCCTTGGGTCTTTCTGTCCACCCCCTTCTCCCCTGCCTTTCCTGACTCCTGTCGATCAACAACCAAGTCCTCTGACTCATGATTCATCACTCCTCTGCCTTAGATCCTTCAATATTTTGTTGCTTCCAGGGTAGAATTCTAAACCTTCATCAGGCTGGAAGCCCTTCACCATCTAAGTTTTCAGCCTAGGTTTCCAGCCTGTGACTCCCCTAAACCATGGCCATGCCACCAGATGTCACTCACTTTCTCATGCCTTTACACATGCTGTCCTCGCTACGCCTGCCTCTTTGCTTGACATGACTTGCTTATAAGCTCATCTCCTCTCTCCAGTCTTCTCTGTACGGCTTGGCATGGTAGTAAATAATTGCTAAATGCTCCCTCTCTTTATTGACTCTAATTAGTATATTTGTCATGTAACTACCTGGAATTCTTACAGTTGCCATTATTTTTAATCCTCACCTGAAGTTATTTTTTATTATTGATTTTAGAGAGAGAGGAAGAGGTGGGAGAGAAAGAGACACATCGATCAATTTGCCTCCCATATGTACCCTGATCAGGGATCGAACTCACCACCTTTTGGTGTACAGGATGATGCTTTAACCAACTCAGCCACCCTTCAGGGCTCTTATAGTTGCTTTTAAAAATGCCAATTCTTCCCTTGCTCCCCCCACCCCTTTTTCTTCTTTTCCTGGCGGTCCCCTACCCTGGGCCTTAGGAGCTGCCATGCTTTGCAGCAGCCATCTAGGCCTAAAGAAAGGGGACATGTGGAGGACTCAATGATTTATATCTTTTTGAGAACCTTTAGCACTATTATGGTGTCCCCCCACCCCCTTTCTACTTTGTTCTCACTCTTGGTGGGTCCTCATGAATTAATACCTCTTCTAGCCATCTACATACACACTGAGCAATGCCACTTACTTGTGTCCCCTTTTGCTGGATCCCAAGGTAGAACTATTTGTTTTTAGTAAGTGATAAAGTGATTCCCAAACCTTGTTCTGGGGGTGGTGGTGGGAAATCTGGGGTTCCTTGAGTTAGATATTTTAAGGCCAAAATTAAATCAAGGTAGTCTTTTTCTAATTCAGAGATGAAATTAAGGGCTAGAGTTTTCTGTTTCTGGTTTTATCCCATAAATGAGTTGTCAATCCTTGGCATTGGTTAATACTTATCTGCTAATAAGAACTTGCAGTTGATAAAATAAATAACTCAGCAAGTAAAAGTAAACATCATTGGAAAAACGCTTAAAAAGTTTCTTCAAATAGCTTAATGGACTTTGCCTTTAGATGTCGAGACTTGGCATCCACAGAACACAGTCATGATCCCTGCTAGTTCCTGTGTCCCTGCTTTGCACAGGAAATAAAGCACAGTAATTGTCCACGGTGTTCTGCTGAATAATCTTCAGGACTGGAGGAGACAGTGGCTCACGGAGTGCAAGGCAGAATTCAAGGCCTAGTGCAAATCCCAGGCTGGGCACCTGTGAGCTATGCCGCACTGGGCCTGGGGGTCTCCCTTTCTGAGCTCAGGAAGTTTCCTGGTCTGCGGACTGCAGAATGGCCCTGAGCTCTTGGGGCTCTTGTGAGGTTCAGTGGGGAAGGCCCAGCTCAGGCAGGTGTGGAGAAAATTATAGCAGTCAGTATGGAGGGTGAGCAGGTATATATATGCTAGGCTGGGCTGTAGGCAATAGGTCTCTGTTGTTCTGGGCCCCAGCTCTGCCCCTAGGAGCTGTGGAACCTCAGGCAACTCATGTAATCAGAATCCTCACGGCCCTTCTGCAGGAGGCAAATTCTGCCCAGGTGTTCCCTTATCACCCAAAGAAAGCTTTTCTGAAATGAGCATATCTGTACACCATTAGGGTCTCTCAGTTATTTATAGTAGACAGGGCTATTGGGTTATTACATTTGTGGAAAGTTACTTCATGTGTAGAAAGGGAATCTATAATTTGGGATCCCTGGGTCAGCCCTGACTAATGACAACAGAACGTACTGAGCACTTGCAACCTTTGTTGCCTGCTGTACACTTGTTGAGGGATCCTCCTAGGTACTTAAGTGAATTAATTGCTTTATGCTGATGACAGCCTAATGAGGTAGGTGACATTTTCATCCCACTTTTTGTAAAAAAAAAAAAAAAAAAAAAATTGTGGTAAAATGCACATAATATTTACCATATTAACTATGTTTTAGTGCAGTTCAGTTGTGTTAAATACACTGACATTGTTATGCACCGTCCCCACTTTTTTATAGGAATAAACAAACCCAGAGGGGTAAACTAGGTGTCCCAAGGCCATGTAACAAAAGTATAAGGTGGAGCTGGGACTCCAACAGGATCGGAGCTCCAGGGCTATGCTAAATGGCTCCTTGGGCTGATTTTCTCACCTGGGAAAACACTCTGCTGCTGAGAAAAGAAATCCCACAAAGGATGAACAGAAAGAATGATAAAGAACAATGGAGTTTACTTTATGGCTACCTCAAGGAATGAGATTTAGTGCTTTTCTACCTTTTTCAGCTGCTCTGCAATACTTGTGCTTGACTGGTCTAAGAAGTTCGGAGATGGGAACTGATAGAAGCTGCCTCCTCTGAGGCAGGGCCAGGTGTGCATACTTGCTCTGTCACACGCCCGCCCATTTCGTGCTGCCAAAGAGGCTGTCCTGCAGGGGCCCGCCCGAACCTACAGCACATTCCAGGCTGTCACCAAAGTCCAACGGCAAAGCGAAGTGAGGGTTTTGGTCTCTTCCCACAACCCTCTGCATAGCTCTCCACACTCCTCTCCACGAGGAATGCAGAGTGTTCCCCGCTCTCTGATGCACTCAGCAGTCTGAAGTGGATAATGACCCTGAGAAGTGAAGCAACACTCAGTTCTTCAGAACTCTTTTCCTCCCTGCCTCTGCCCCCACCCCTCCCTGGAAAAGTCTGCAGCAGGATGGCCAGCCCTGCCTGCTGTGTGCTGTGTTTCACAAGGCGACGGCTCCTCAGACAGTAAGTGCTAGCAACTCTATTGGGCAAGTGCCTTTGGTGGACATGTTCTAGGCAAGGAAACCTTGGGGGCCCTGATTTAGGCATGAGGCTCCTTCCCAGGCAGTGTGCACAAAATCCTCAGACTCTCTCTTCAAGGCTGCTTTGGGAGTTCTAAGAAGAGGTCTGGCAAGCAGGGACCTATGGATTTAGCTCAGGGCTGATTTTTGAGTGGGACCTGGTTCCCACAATCCCAACCCAACCGCTTGAAGGCTGATCTCTTAGAGATAATTGCTAGAAAGCTTTGAAAGGAGATTAACTCCTGCTGTTTTTGTTCAGGCAGGATTCTGAAGTTTCATTTCTGTATTTTGTCATTGATAGGCCAGGAACATGAGGAGTGACCTTTGCATGAGCGTGACCTCCAGCCTGGTTTGGAAGTGGTGGCCATGGGAAGAGAGTGTCTTTCTGTATCACTGCTGGGCAGGTATGTTCCTGACCTAATGGATGTGGGCTTGGGAATGTGTGAGTGTGGCAGAGGATGGGAAAGGGGAATGCTTTGAGTATGACAGGGATACCCTGAGTGTCCGCTCTCTAATGAGGGTCTGTCCTGTTAGCCTCTGGTGCAGAGGCAGGTGACAAAACTGTCGTGTGAAGCCACTGAGCTTCAAGACCAATGCCAGTCCTGAAGCAAATAAGATTTAGAGGCAGGAAGTGAAGGCACGGATCTCAGCCGGCTGTGTGTGAACTGGCCTTGGTATGAGCCTCAGTTTCTTATCTGTAAAGAAGAGCAACTGACAGCAGCTTCCAGAGCTGTTCAGAGGACAGAATGAGCACATACAAAGCATCAGGCACAGCTAATTTTTCCGGGCAAACTACACCCCACACTTCCAGAAATAGATGACTTTTCTATCTGAAACATCTTAGGGTTGGAGCCAAAAACAAGGTTTTGCCTGATCCCAGTGAGACCTTAGGTGGTTAGAATTTACTTCAGATATGTCAGGTCAGTTAGGAATGAAAGGGTGTGGTGAAAGGGGCTCAATGTCTGACCAGGCAGACCTGAGTTCAAAGCCTTGCTCAAAAGAGAGATTTTACTATTTTCCTTTTCTACATGTGAAGAACCAGATATCAGGTACCCCTCTCCTGAGCTTAAAAAAAAAAAAAGAAAGAAAGAAAGAAAGAAAGAAAAGAAAAGAAAGCCCTCAAGTTTCTGTACCCCCTCACTGCCCTGTTTGGTGGCTGGAGTCTCTGACCAGGGAGTGGAAGGTGAGGAGGTGTTAGGGGAAGGTGGCAGGGGGCTCTCCTTTCTGTGTCACTAAAGAAAGCATGTTTTTTTTGCCGTGGGGAGCTGGAAGGAGATAATTGGCTCCAATCTTATAATTGGAAACGAGAAAAAGAAGAGGCCTAAAAAATTAGTTTCTGGGAAACACCGCCATACAATGACATTAGCACCTAGTATGTTATCCTGAGGGTTGAAGTCAGAGCTGAGGTCTATGAATTAAACATTGATTCTCCCTTCCACCCCCTGCCTTTTTTTAGATGTCAGTCTGAGGCTTTGTGGTCAGCTCAGCTGGCTCCAGGAACACTGTAATCTTTGCATTCTTCTTCAGTGACTTAGCTGCCAAAAGCTGGCTCTGGAACTGTGCTGCCTTTCCAAAGAACTATTGGGTGTTCTGGATCAGTGACTGCCAGGACGGGTTTGCTCATCTTTGAGAAAGATAACACCTGAGGAAAGCACGGCCCTCCTCCTGTGCTCGAGGACTTCAATGTTTGTCCAGAGACAGATGGTGCCCTCAACTCAGTAGAACAAGAAGCTGGGACAAAAAATGAGTAAAGCAGAACTTGGCTCTGATGAGATAAAGTCCGATTCTGCAGCTGGCACCCTGAGCCACCACTATCTGATACAGGTGCCAGACCCAGGAGTAAGCAAGACAGTACTGCCCCTGCTGTAGGGGGTTACAATGTGGGAACCTGAACAAGTCACCCAGCCCAGCCTCCATCTCCCACTCCTGTGTCCACCTGCCATGGCCAGGCACTCAGCACTGCTCTCAGTAGTCAAGGGCAGGAGGACCAGGGCCCTCCACTCTCCCCATGCTAGGGGAAGGAAGTGAGGCAGACAGGAAGACAAACGGGGCAATTTCACTCATGGTAAGGACTCTAAAGACCACAGGGAAACAGTTCCTCAGAAAGTTCCATTACCATCTGACCCTGAAATTCCATGCTTAAATAGATACATCAAAGAACTGAAACCAGATGGTCAAACAAAAATTCATACACACACACTCATAGTAGTACTATTCACATTTGCCAGAAGATGGAAACAACCCAATGGCCATCAATGGGTGAAAGAATGGATGAACTAAATGTGGCACATCCATACAATGGAATATTATTTAGCCATGAAAAGGAACAAAACTCAATACCTGCTACAACTTGGATAAACCTTGAAATCATGGTGTTAAGTGAAAGAAGCCAGATGTGAAAGGCCACATGTGGAATGACCTATGTGAAATATAGAGTAGATAAATCCACAGGAACATAAAGCAGGCTAGTGGTTGCCAGAGGCTAGGGAAAATGAGGGAATGGGGAATGACTATTTAATGGGTATAGGGTTTTACCTGGGGGTGCTGAAAATGTTTTGGAACTAGCAGAGGTGATAGTGGCACAAGATTGTGAACATAGTAAATGATATTGAATTGTATACTTCCGAATAGTTTTAGGTTCTGTGAATTTCATGCCACTAAAAAAATAAAACAAAACAAAAAAAACAACCTAGCTGCTGTACAGAGAAGGACTGGGGGTGGGTGGGGACCTTTGGGAAGGCCCTGGAGAGGTATCTGGGCAGAGCCCTGAATGCTGAGAAGGAACTGCCCTCATAGAGGGTTGCAGCCAGAGGGAAGCATGAGGACAGAGGTCTTCAAAAGGATGAGTTTGCGCCCTGGGACACAAAGCTGGTGCAGCTGAAATGCAAAGAGAGCCCAGGATGGAGAACAGAAAAGAGCCGATAGTGGGTAGGGAGCAGGACAGGACTGCACAGGCCAATGGGCCATGGAGTGAGGCTGGGGACATTGCTGGATGATTTAAGCACTGTTACTCGAGCTAAAAGGCTGGTGGGACCCTAGCTGGTGTGGGTTCAATGGACTGAGTTTGGGCCTATGAACCAAAGGGTTGCCAGTTTGATTCCAGTCAGCACACATGCCTGGGTTGCTGGCCAGGTCCTGGGTTGGGATGCACGAGAGGCAACCACATGTTGATGTTTCTCTCCCTCTCTTTCTCCCTCCCTTCCCTTTTTTTTCCTAAAATAAAAAAAAAAAAAAAAAAAAAAAAAAGGCTGGTGGCCATGGCAGATGATAAACAAGGTGGGGAAGGTTCACTTTTTTGGCCATGTCATTAAACCTCCATCAGTGAGGGCCAGTAGGTGTCAACCCACCACTCAAATCCCTGTAATACCCCGTGGGCTGCAGAGTCCTTCTGTTTAGTTAGAATTTGGAAGGGCCCACCTCCCCACCACCAGGTGCATACCTGTGAGCAACTGCTTGGCCAGAAAGAGCCCAGGGGTGGGAGTTGAGGAGGCTGGCTTGGGGGGCCAGAACCTGGACCTGTGACTGGAGACCACTGCCCCAGTGACCAGGGTCACTTCTGAGGTGCAGTTTTTGCTTTGGGGTCTTCTGGCCCACTCAGTGTTTATGGAGAGACTGCCCTGGTGGGCTCATTTGGAAACACCCCCCTACTCTTCTCCTCCACTGGCAATTTCTGGCAATCAGCTGTCATGATGGGTCAGTGGGATGCATCCTTGAGGATGCTAACTATGGAGAACCATACCTCAGAGCCAGACTCTAGAGCCAGTTCTGCCTGCCCACCCAACGTGGGGCACCACCAACCCCTCCCTCCATGGCCAGGCACACACGCACACCTCTGCCCTCATGGAGCCTGATGTTCTATGGGGGCAAGAGCCATCAACATAAAATTGGCCAATAAACAGTTTGTGATTTCTTTCCAAGCCAAATGGAAGAAGAAAAATATACTAAAGTGGCTAGTTGTCTATTAGCCCTGATTTATATTCTACTTTAATATCTCTTCCAAGGAAATGAAAGGTATATTTTCATCAAATATAATCATTTATAGCTTCTAAAGGGGAGACAAACTGCTCTATGACAGTTACTTGGACCTGCAGATAAAATGGGAAGATGTCTCATAACAGCTAAAGCTCCTCCAGCATCACTGTGTGGCAGGTGGTCAGAGTGAGAGCCCCACACCATCCGGGGGTCTGCAACAGCTCAGCCCGTGCCCAGGGACACGGCAACCACCCGGTTCACAGGCCTGGGCGGCAGCTGTGGAGGCCACAGCACTGGAGGCCAACATGGGCTGTGCTTCTGATGACTCACTCTGGCCCACTCTTTGGCTTTTGAAAACCTCTCAGAAATGGGAGGGCAACGAAATTCAGTTGATATGCAACTGACCCAAATATACCATCCAGTGGGATGCACATCTTCATCACTTTGGTAATGGAAATTAAGCATAAGAATGATGCTTACATCTTCTGAGGTCTCAGTTCCCTCGTATGCCACAGGTTAAACCATCTGTCTAAGTCCCCAGGGGGAATTTTCTCCCTGGTGTTCAGGCAGGGAGAAGGCAATAGGAGGGAACTGCTCCAAGGCTGTGCTCATTCTTCATTCAACAACAAGTGAGTGAAGGCGTAGTGTTAGGTGCTGAGACTCAGTGGGAGTGGGACAGACCAGGCTACCATGGAAGTAACATTCTCCATGGGGGAGAAAGACATCAGACGGCTACACAGATATTCTGGCCAGGTACGGAACCCAGGATTACAGAGAAAATAAACCAGGTTAATGTGATAGAGGGGAGGGAGTAACCTTTCAAGGGTGAATGATTAGGAAAGGCTTCTTTCAGGAAACTGATAACTGAGTAATTAGTAAGAGGCAGATCTGGAGAAGAACATCCAATGCAACGGTCCTGAAGCAGGAGGGAGTTCAGTGACTTAGAACAGTGGTTCTCAAAGCATGGACTGGGGAACTTGGGAAAGTAGTTCCAGAGTTGGAACTACTTTCATAAAAATAACAAGACAGCATTTTCCTTTTATTTCCATTCTCCCAGGAGTATACAGAGGAGTTTTCCAGAGGCCACATAACATATGCTGTCACAATAGACAGAAAGCAGAAGCAGACACAAGAATCCAGCTGTCTTCTATTAAGCCAGATACTAAAGACATTTGCAAAAATATGAAACATTAAGTTTTTTGTTTTGGAAAAAGAAGTTGTTGCTCATTAAAAAACGTAATTTATGTTTACATGTGATGTGTTTTTTTAAAAAAAGTAAATATGGAAATACTTAGCATTTCTCAGTTTTAACTTCTAATCCTGAAATGTCAATAAATACAATCTATATAAACCAAAGCTCTTTGAGTCCCTCAATACTTTTAAAAAGTGTATAAATGGATCTTGAGGCTAAAATTTTTGGCAAATGCTGACTTAGAGGAGCAGCCTAGGCTGGTACAACCATGAGGTCGGGAGCTGTGTCTGAGGGCTGATCTCATAAATCACACAGGATCGGTGAAAGATCTGGATTGTGTTCTAACTGCAACTGGAAGCTACTGGAGGGTTGCAGTCAGGGGCATGGTATGATCTGATTTCTCTTCTAGAAAGATCCCTCTGGCTGAATGGGAGGGAGGGGATGAGACTAAAAGCCAGAGAACATTGAGGATGCTGTTGCCATGATCTAGGGAGAGGTATTGGTAGCCGGGAGGGGGAGAAACAGTGTAAAATAGCGTAAGCAGAGCAGGCAGTGGGTCTGGGACAGCAGAATTCTGCTGATCCTGAGATGCGTGATGGTTGTGGGCTGTCCACTGAGGCAGCAGGAAGTGAGGATGGTGGGAGCCAGGGGGAGCTCCCCTCCTTCTCTCTGAGTGACACTGACTCTCAATGGTTTCAACTTGCTCTTTAGGTCACATCTCCAGTCCAGGTCAAGGCAGGAGGGGTTTGAGAACTCTCTATCCAAGGACCTACAACAGCTGACCTGGAAAACAGACCTGTGAGAATATCCCCTACTCCTGAGTGGCACTTCCAGGGGAGAGACATAGCCAAAGGGTGGATGGCCACCTTCAAGCAACTACCTATGACCTGTCATAGTTTCAGCTAGCCCAAGGTCACGTACCCTGACCTTGGGACCAGCAACAGGACACCGGGTATTCCAGCAGTGTCAACCCCCATGTCAAGCAGGCCACTGTAGGCATGGCCATACCCTACCATTGGATGACCCCACAGCTACCCTGGAGCCCAGACAGGGCAGAAGTAAGCAGTAAGTCATTGTAAAGCCTGCTGCAAACAGGGAGATGATTATGCAAATGCTGAAGAATGTGACATTTGGCTCAATTTATTAACACCTGCCTTGTTTCAAAAAGGAGAGAGCGGAAATAAGGCTGGGCTTTTCTTCTTAACCCATTAGACCCTGAGCTGAAAGAAGCCCCAGTAAACTTAAAGAAACTACTGATAAACTAATATGTCAATTATATATCAATAGAAATTACAAAATGGTGCTTTTTAAAATAAAATTATAACTGGGTACAGAAAGAATGGAAGGAAGGAAGGAAGGAAGAAAGATTTTTTTTTTACCAGGCTGATCTGTATTTAGTTAACCTAGACTTGGTCATCATTTATATTTTCTTAGCAACCATCTCTACAGAACATGAAACGACCTGGAGAATGTTGAACAAAGAATCCTTCAGACCCTAGAGCATGTGGGATCATCTCACATTTCACAGCTGAAAGCAGGCAGTGCTACTTACAATCAGTCTCATAGCCTAAGACTCGTTTTAAGAATGAAAACAGTCCCTGGCTTGGGTGGAAGTGTGAACTGTGTATTTTTCCAAAGTGCACGCTGGGATTACATATTTCAAGATGAAAAACCTCTCCCTTTTGATAGCACATCTGTATCCGTTGCTGGGAATTTATCCCACAGACACGTGGTATTTGCACAGATACCCCAAGTATGTGCACGGTGACACTGGAAGAGCTAAACACTGGAAATGACCCAAATGGCCATCAATACCAAATGTTATAAAAGATTTGTTTGGTCCCTGAATATCATAAAATACCAACAGTTAATGAGCACAAAGTTAATTTATACGTGCTCACATGTAATGCTGCCTTATTAACTAAAAGTGGACAGGTGCAGAATCACATATGTTGATAAACCCAGTGTAAAAACACAAACAAAGACATATATATGACATGAAATGTTTCTGAAAGGATATGTAAGAAATAGTTAAAAGTGGTTACTTTAGGGCCAAGTAGACTTATTTTTCATTTTATCATGACCTGCTTGGATTTTCAAAGATCCCATGCTTGTTTATAGTATGTGTATTCCTAAAATGAATTAAACAAATCAAAGACTAAAAACAATAAATTACAAGGGTGAAGGAGGGACACAATTTTGGACAGGTTCTGATGGCTTCATTTTCTTAAATGTTCCTAAATTGGTAACTACTTTTGAAAACATTCTGCAACATTTGCTACTGGAGTTCAAAACCCGAAATCCTAAATAAACATGGGGAGGTTAAATTGCAGGAGACGCAGGGCCTGTATTCCGAAGTTTTGCAATGAAGAGCAAAGTCTTCTTTCCAGGGATGGGTGTTTGTAAGAATTTACTTATAAATGAGAAGTGTCAGAACAGGAAGGGTCGAGCCCGCCCTTTTGGGGCAATTCTTTCTGCTCCCCATAAGCTGACCTTGAAGTTTCTAGTCACATTTCTTTGTGGGGAGAGGGGAGGAGGCGTTCAAAGTGAGCTTTGCTGAAAGTGGTTAGAGAGGCTCCCAGTTAGGAGACACTGGCAGCTGCTCCATGGGCAGTGGGACCTTCTTTTGAAGTCTTAGTTCTTTAGGGTGTTATAGCAGGAAACACACACGCTATTTTTTTCTAGTCATCCTACATGGAGAAGGAAACTCCTCTTCCACAACCTCATTACTAGTCATCTAAGTATTTCCAAGAAATTTCCAAGAAACTTCTTTCTTAATTCTGAGAAGCCCTTCCATACCCCCAAGAAACCTCTGGAAAACCAAAGCCGGGCAGCAGAACACCACAGAGAAAGTCAAGATTTCTTTCTGTGGCTGGTGTTCAATCTTATACTACCCTTTGATAAATTCTAAGAAATTTACCTGGTGCTTCCAACTGGCTAGATTTCTGAGAAGGGAGAAGAAGCTTACCCAGACTCAACAGAGGGGAAGCCCTGGCACCTCCAGGAGGGGAACAAGTGGTGGCGCCACCTCACCTGGCACCTTGTCCACGGATGCAAACACGGAGCGCTGCACTGTGGGGTCACTGCTGCCTCGGCGGCACTGGTCGTAGAATCGGAAAGGCAGGTGCTGGGAAGAAGAGGAGGAGCCCAGTCCAAATCCTAGGACTTCAGTGGTTGGCTGGATTGGAAGGTCCAGGAGGGCTACATTCAAACAAACCCGTGGTCATGCTCAGTGCCGGGACAAAAATGTAGCTGATGAGACTTTGGGTAAGGCAGTTTTAGGGGGAGTGGCTGTGGCCCTGCCAAGTATATCCCCTGGGTGATGCCAAAGCAGGCAAATGGCAGCCTCAGGCTGGGAAAACCAGAGTGACATCACAGGTCTTGTCTGCCGCTCAAAACACAGCTGATGCTTGGAGGGAGGCTCAGAGATGGATGCAGGGCCAGGTTCCATCTGAATTTTTTGGTTTCGGCACACAAAAGGCCAAGGCTTGGCCTGAGGTACAGTTTCAGACCCCAAGGCAAATGGGGACAATTCTGCTCTGCAGGTTCTCATTTATGTGTGTGTGGGGAAGAGCACAGAAGAGAGAAGATACACATGTATGTGTGTATTTATTTCAGTGTGTGTTTGTCACAGTTGTTTCCTCCCTTCCATAAACAAATCTCATGATAGAGCAATTTGGAAGGGCTTTAAAAAAATCAATATAAGAAAATACCCACCACGTTAGTTCTCACAGTCACTTTATGGCATAATTCTCAATTTTCAAATGAAATATTCAGCCTCCATGCCAGCTGTGAGAAATTGCTTTATGTACAAAAACAAAACAAAACAAAAAACCTCTGAAAATAAATCTTAAAAGGAAGGACTGAATGATTTAAGTCACTTTGCCCATTACAAAATGCTTCTGTAATGATTTTTGTAGGCCAAGTTTCAAATAAGTGAGAAATAAAATGAGGACTATAAGGAATATAGGCCTGCACAAATCAACAGGGCATATGCAGGAAATAACAGAATCCACAGCATCCAGAAACCCTGCTTTCTAAGTCTTTATTTTTAGGTAAAGAAAGCTCTCTTCCTCCCCCAGTGGGCTGGAAAGCCTCCCAGAGAACACACCAGAATGACTATTAGCAGTTGAACCAACAGGCGTTGGTGTCTTGAGAACGACTGTAATTTTAGTACTTGATAGAATGCCATTTCCACAAGGGAAATGTTATGCTATGCTTCTGTTCTGATGAATGGAATGCCCTTATCTCAATGCCTTTCCTTCTAAGAAAGCTGGGGCCAAAAAGGGGATGGACGTAATACAACAACAATAAAATTAAAAAAAAAAAAAGCTGGGGCCTTCCAGATATTGGGCTATACTGGGCATCCTTACAAATTCTCCACAATCCCTATGAAATGGAAAACAACTTCTGATTTCAGGGCTGGGTCCTGGCCCCTTATCAAGCAGGGTGGACTCTCCTGAGAGCTGGGAGGGAATGGGCTTTGAAATAGGAAGTTCTGCATCTGGATCTTCCACTTAACTACCTGTGTGTAATGCTGAGCAAGTCACTGCATGTCAGTTTATTCTTCTGTAAAATGGGCAGAGCAGGCTCCACTGATCTCGAGGATTGTTTTAAGGATCAAAAGCGATAGGGGAATGTTGAAGCATTTTATAAACATTTGAGCTGCAGAATCTGTGTGCAGGAGAGAATAGCTGTCCTACACTGATACCTGCCTATTCGTGGCTTTTTCCCTTTCTGGGCTGGGAGAGCTCTCCTTCTCTGGCATGCAACTCCAGAAACTCTAGAAATCAAATACTTAGGAAGTGGGAAATCTGAGCAGATGCTCCATTTTCTCACCAAAACACATTCCTGAAAGGAATGTGTCCTTTTTGGGAGGAGTTGAGGGGGTGGGGTTCTCAAGGTCAACGTGACAACCACACAAACAGCCCTGTGGCTGCTTCTGTCCCCGAGGGCTCAGAGGACACTGCACTGGGACCAACCACTCACCAGCTATCCTCTGCATCTTCATGCGCCTCGCCTGGATGCGGCCCTTGGCCAGGCGCTGCTTGGCGATGATGCAGCGGATGTGGTCCGAGAAGACGAAGGTGGCCTGGAGGATGGGGAGGGGCTTGGAGTGGGGGCTGGATGCAGGCTTGTGGATGGTGATATTCAGGGCACGGCTGTCATCTTCCACACCGGTCACCTGCATGTCCTGTAAGGGGAGGAGGTGAAAAAAAGTTGTTCATTAGGTTCAGGGGAAGGGCAACTGCTCAGAAGCTATGGGATCCATGTCTTATCTTCAAGAGACCCTCCACCCCTCATTTCGACTTTGCCTTTGCTCTGAAGGAGACTATCAGCTTCCCAAGTCTGAGAAAGACAATGATGGACACAAACTACACCTGGCCTAGCAGGAGAAGACAGCATGTGGAGCACAGATTGCTCAAAAGGAGCAATGCTGCTGGTGGTGGCAATACCGTTCCACAGAGGACACGAGTCAGCTGGTGAACAACGGGGTACTTTAGCCCTTTCAAGGGGCCACAGGAAACCCACCAGCCAAACTCCAATATTCTTACTTCTCGGAAGCTGGTGATAACTAAAATTTATATGCCGCATGGCATAAATAGGTACACGGATTCATCTACAGACCAACTTCTTCCTTGTTTCTCTTAAGAAGGGGGTATCATTAGCCCTCATTTGTGTGTTTCTGAAGATTTTCTAGTTACTAAAGGAAAAAGCTAACTTTGAAAAAGAGAAGAGAGGGCCATTTAATGGGCATCTGAAGAAAACAACATTTGAAAGCCAGAGAAGGAACTCACATAGAGCAGGTGTAATAAGGATAAATCCAATCTAGAATCTCAAAATGGATTCTGTGTAAAAAATTTGCTTCCTACAAAGGTTTGAGGTGATTTAAGATAAAAGCCTGAGATAGGAGATAGGTGTGAATGTCAGACATGCTTCAGGAGGCAGGAAAAATGTTGAAAATGGCTCATTAAGATGTCTGCTGTTCCCAGGCATCAAATATGGCACAGGCTCTTTGGAAATAATACCTGCATGGAAACGTGGCACTGGGGATTGGATGAGATATTACACATTTAAAATGAAGAGGCTGGCATGGAGTAAAGGCCTGACAAATAGTGGCTATTGGAAGACAACCAAAAGAAAAGGTTTATGTGGCTTTCATTGTCTGATGGAGGACACATATTAATCCTTCAAGGGTTGAAAAACACTTTCCTCTTGGTAAATTCTAAAGGAAATTGATCATAAGCCTAGATAAATAAGAAGCCCTAAGTCACCTAATGGACAACCACTTACGTGGAAGTCTTTTCATAAATAAAAGATTCTTCATATAATTGTTTCACACATCACTCTTGGTAAAAGATAGTTCTTAAATGGAAAGATCTTGAAAAAGAGGAGGTTGGGAAAAAGGTTGCCACAGCATCTTCAAACACATGGGTGTTCTCTTGGAGAGCAGCGCGCTGCCAGCAGGTCACACTGTGGAGAGGTGGATGCGGGTCAGCCTGAGCGAGGGGGCCTTGCCAACAACTAGGCCTGCCCAGTAAGGAAACAGACTGTCTCAGAGCCAGGTGGGTCTCCGGCCTGTAAGAGTTTACTGGACACTCAGGGACTGGGGGCTGACAAGAGGTGTGAGCTAGAAGGCTGTTTTCAACTCTTCCGGAATGCTTTCTTCAATCAACCAGCATGCATTAGCCAGCTAGCATAGAGACAATCATTGAGAAACTCCAAGCTCCAACTTGGCTTTTGGCAATTTTGAGCCCAGCTCTGCTGGAGAGGGGGTGAGGACAAAAGAACTCTCACACACTGCCAGCGGCAACAATCTTGTTAGACAGGAATTTGGCAGTGTCTCAGAACACTGAAAATAGACCTACCCCAAGTTCTTGGGATCTGCCTATGGAAGACCCTGCCCAAACACACAAGGAAGTAAGCTCAATTCTGTTTACAGCAGCACTGTTTGTAAAGGTAGAAAGGTAGAAACAGCCACTGGGCCCTGGCTAACCATGCCCTGGTATAGTCAGGCAGCAATTTAAAAAATACCAGTAAGTCTGCATGTACTAACATGGTTAACTCTCCAAGATATACACTGAGGGAAAAAGGGAAGTATATACTACGTTCAATGTGACACTATAAAACATATACATGCACACCTTCTCTCATGTATATGTACACAATTTTAAAAAGTACAGGTAGTTATGTTTATATATGTATTTGGCAGAGAACAAATCTGGAAGGGTTACTGATAATAAGAAGAGAGGAGTGTAAGAACTGGATTTGGGTCAAAGAAAACTTGACCCGTATCTGTGAGGTAGTTTATTTTTTTTCAATAATAATCTGTTTGTGTGATCTTAGCATCATGAGAAATTAACTGTAAAGATGATACTTGTGTGTATTTGTACAGTCAACGGAGAAGAGCTTCTGGGGTTCTTGGCTGTCGTACCTGCAGGAGGCCTGCAAACTTGACCACTCCCCAGCCAAGCCTGGACACGTCGGGTTCTACCAAACTCATCTGGTAAATATCGACAGCGAGGAACCGCTGGACCATGCTGCCATCCTTGGTGACTACTGTGCATGCGATCAGGTCACTATTGTCTGGAAGGAAGGAGAGAGCAGAATGAGACACAGTCTGGCTTCCCAGGCTGACAGAGACACACACACCTGAATCTGAGTTCCTCCTCTGAGTCACACTAGGCAAATTTCTTTACCTCTCTGAGCTCCAGATTTCTCATTTGAACAATGGGGATAATGCCCATCTCTCTCAAAGTATTACTTGTGAAGACTGATATAAAGTACAAAAAGCATTAGTGCAATGCTTTACTGCACATCAGGTGCTCAAAGTGTAGCTAAAAATAAAACAAAACAAACTGGAATCTCAGCAACATTTCAGAGCTTCCTTGCAGACCACTGGAGGTTCACACAGTGATGGTGTTCACTTAAATTAAGCGTGGACAGCAAAGGAAGAGTCCCCTGCTAGGTTACAGAACCACCAAGCCCTCAAACTGGTATCGGGCAATCTAGAGCAGAGCTCTGTACTAGATGGTGTTTGATCCTAGGCCAGGCACTTGCCTCTCTGGACCACAGTTTTCCATCTGTAAGATGGGAATAATGTTCCCTTTTGCAAGATGTTTGATGCATTAAATGAGCAGACAGGTACAAAATTTAGCATAAAGTCTTCCATGCATGCTGGGTCCCTTCTCTTACTTGAAAGTTATGTCCAAATTTGGTGTCTAATTCAATGTCTATTCTGATGACAGTGATATAGCTAGGACCATTAAATCTAAGGCCTGCTGTGAGTTACCTCCAATGGAATCCTCTGCTACATGTCTTAAAAGAAACATTCAAACCAGGAAATAACCTAAATGCCCCCAAATAAGGGAACATTTTGAGTATGATTTTTCCCCATCACGTGGAAAATTATATACCCATGAAAAAATTATGTTTAACCAAACTGTTAACAGTGGTTACCTATGGGGAGGGAAGTGAGAACTGGGGGTAGGAGTGTGTGTGGTTGGCAGGGGTGGGGGAGAGCAATGACAAAACTTAATTTTTTTTCTCTATATACAACTGTTATATTTGAAATTATCTTAAAATAAGAAAGTATTCAAGGTGTACATTTGTAGTATATACTTAAAAACTTAAGTAAAAAATTCCTATTTACAAACAATTACAGTGACATTGGAAAAGACATTAAAATTTTAAATAAGCTCTGGTTGGTGTGGCTCAGTGGATTGAGAGCTGGGTACCTGGGAACCTAAGGGCTGTGAGCGCACAAGAGGCAACCACACATGGATGTTCCCCTCTCTTCCCTTCTCTCTAAAGATAAATAAAATCTTAAAAAATTTTTTAAATAAAAAATAGAATGAAAGCATTCTTACTATGATTTTGGTATGTAAAAAAATCCCTACAAGCCCTGGCTGGTAGCACAGTGGTTAAGGAGCCGGCCTGCGAACCCAAAGGTCACAGGTTCGATTCCCCAGCCAGGGCACATAACCAGGTTGCAAACCAGGTCTCCAGTTAGGTCTGTGGCTGGAGGTAGGTGAAACACAACCATACATCGATGTCTCTCTCCCTCTCTGCCTCTCTCCCTTCCCCTCTTTCTAAAAATAATGAAATAAAATCTTAAAAAAAAAAAAAAAAAAAAACCTACAAAGAAATACAAGTGCAGAGAAATATACTAAAATCTTAAAAGAAGTCTCTGATGATAAGAATGGTAGGTGTCTTTTTACAAACAGCTGTGAGGTATAACTTTATATCATAAAATAATCCACTTTTTAAAAAAATCCTCACCTGATGATATGTTTATTGATTTGAGGGAAAGATAGACAGACAGATAGGAACATGAGAGAGAAACATCAATTGGCTGCTTCCTGTATGCACCCCAACTGAAGATTAACTCTGCAAACTAGGTATGTAACCTAACCAGGGATCAAACCTGCAGCCTTTTGGTGTATGGGATAAAGCTCCAACCAACTGAGCTACCCAGTCAGGGCTAAAATTCACCCATTTTAAGTGTACAGTTTGAAGTTTAGTAAAAATTTACAGTTGTGCATAACCATATCCCTGTTGAAGAAGACTTCCACTACCCCAGTAAGTTCTATCAGGAGCACTGTAACCTAATGTTTGGCTTAAATTTATTGGTGGGGGGGGGGGGGGTAGTGGAGGTAGTAGCATAGATGGTATAAATTCTGGCCCCAAACACATGTGCTAACAAACTTGGGCTCAGGTATTTGCCAAGGTGTTTTCTCCCCATTTTTACTTTTCATTTAGATCTAAGGGATGACAGATAAATTTCTCCTCTCCTTCTCAGGCACACCCTCTCCATGCACAGCTCAGTTCAATGCTCTGAAAGCAGAGTCTATCTGGGATTCTGTCTTCATGGGGATGAATGTCTTCCAACCCATCTTCTCGGCGTTTCCAACTAGATGTTTCTACCTATTCTTCCCAGTTTACAAAGCATGCAGGACAGGTAGCCAGATGGCAAGCACTGGCCCCAAGCTTCACTCTCTGGACTGCACTTTCTTACCATCTAGGACAAGAATCTTCTTCCTCTTCCCAATAGTCCAGCCAAATATTAAAAGATTTCTAAGAACTATTTTATCCAGAATTTCTAGTTCCAATCTGGAAAGCATGTAGGTAGTCTTCAATATTATCAGAAATGTAAGTTATCACTTTCCATTCTTATAAACATTTCCTTTGTGATAGGTAGAGTTTATTTTCTCTACTCAATTCTTAAGACATGTTCCTCAATGGGAATCTTTCATTTTTTAAGAATAGAAAAGAAGACTAAATGACTAAAAGGTTCTTTTCCTTTCCTTTTTTCCTTTTCCTCTCTCTCCCCTCCCCCTCTAAACAGGATGACTCTACCCTCTTTTTCCTACATTCACAAAGGGCGTGTGCTCTGGGAAAGCAGGCACAGACACAGGTGTGGTGTCAGTGGGTGTGTTGATGACAGTGGGGTTTGTTAGCAGGCAACCCCTTCATAAAGCGTAGCAGCCTCAGGGGCTTCAGGGGAAAAAAGACCTACCACCTCTGCCGCAAAGAACAAAAAAAAAAAGGAAGAACTAAACCCCAAAGCGGAACAACTTTCAGCAATGCAATTGAGACATCAAAGCCCTGTGAGAGATTTCATAAGAAAACTAAAAGCAACTGTCACCATGAGAAGGATGGTTCTGAGAGGAGGGAGCCCTGGGTTTTCAGAACCCGTGGGGCAGTTAAGAGAAATACGAGGGCTCCCAAGGACAAAGGGAAGGGCAGCTGCCCTTCAGAAGGTCAAAGGGATGCTGGCTGGAGGACTCATTTGCGGGTTCCTTGAGTGTCATTTCAGGGAACTCCTTCATGACCTCACCCCTCAGCTGCTCTGTCCTCAGGGACAGGGGCTCTCTGGTAATCTTTGAATGGCCTCGATGTCTCGGGTGGAGGAGATCACAGGACACAGAGCTTCTGAACAGCTCTCAGTCTGCCCACAGTCTGTCCTTTGTTTGCCTGCTACCTTCACGCAGGCACCTGTGAATGCCACTCTGAGCCGGGGGAGCTATGCCAGGGACTGAGGTACTGGGAGGGACACGGGCACCTGGGAAAACTTGGAGGCAGGCAACTATGAGCCTCCCTGCCTCTCAGGAGTGGCCTGTAGCCAGGGAGGACAGTGTCGGTAATAGGTCATCCATACACCGGCACTGCCCAAACCTCACTGCCTAATCTAAACCTCCCAGGTCTTTTTCCCACCAACCTCACTTCAAAAGGGGGAGGCCTCTTTTGACTCTTAAAAAAAAATTACAGCAAATTATCAGAGAATAGCAATGTGACCTTAAGGGAAGGAAAGGATTTCTTTAGAAAGAAATAACATATATATACAAATAAACAAATATAAAATTGGTAAACTAATTCCTTTTTAAATTATTTATTTTTAGAGAGAGGGGAAGGGAGGAAGAAAAAGAGGGAGAGAAAAGAGGGAGAGAAACATCGACTGGTTGCCTCTTGCACACCCCCAACCAGGGACCTGTCCTACAACCCAGGCACGTGCCCAGGCTGGGAATCAAACAGGAGAACTTTTGGTTTGCAGGCCAGCGCTCAATCCACCAGCTGGGGCTCTGTTAAAGTTTAACTCATGTATAACAGATGACTTTATAACTCCATGGATAGCAAACAGACTAGGGAAAATATTTGCAAACTATCTCTAAGAGGCAAAAGATGAATAAAGCAGGTAATGTGAAGGGCTCCCACAGGTCATTCACAGATAAGAGAACTAAGCACACATAAAGGTGCTCACCCTCAGAGAAATCAGGGAACAGATTCAAACAAGATACCATTCCTCTCATATTGACAAAGTCAAACATGTCTGATGACACCAGATATTGGTGAGAACAAAGAAAAACTGACATTTTCAAATGCTGCTAGGAGAATTAATTAACATAACCATTTGAAGGGCATATTAGCATTATTTATTAAAACTGAAAATTTCACAACATATGACCCTGCAATTGGTAAGTTCCCAAGAGAAACACACTTGTGGGCCAAGAGACATGAACAAGAATGCTGATGACAGTATTTGGGTCTGTAATGTCCAGTAATAGGAAAGCCGAAAAACAATGGTGTACATTCATTCAGTGCAAAGCCATGTGGCAAGGAACAAGTCAGACCCCTAGCTATTTGAAGAACATACCGGTGAGTGGAAAAAGCAATTTGCAGCATGGCACATGCAGTGTAACACAACTTGTGTGAAATTCAACTACAGAAAATAAAACTGTATTATTTTCTATGGGTTCAGGTATGTGGATGTAAAAGAAAAACTTGGGAAAAAGTCTGGCAAGTGCACAGTGAAACCTGTTGGGGTGGGGAGGTAGAATTCAGGGTGCAGGGTCAAGGTCATTTTAGTTATTATGCAATGTTCTGCTTTGTTAATCCCAGCCTGGGGGAAAGCAGCAGCAGCAGCAGCAGGACATGCTGCCAGCCAGCCAGTTCTGCCTGATCCCCAAGGTGGTGGCAATCAATCATCTTGAAAGGGTGAAGGCAAGCAGAAGGCAATCCCACAGCACCCCTTGGTACACAGATGTGCATGTTTCCAACCTAGCCAGGCGTGAGCTGAAGAACTCTGGCACCGAGTTCAATAAACATGTGGGTGTCAGGTGCTGTACCAGAGAACCAGACCTCAAAGAATGAGGCTTGGCCCTGTCACAAAGGGCTCAGGGACTGGCAGGCGCCCTGGGACTAGGGACCACAAAACCAAGTCTCCATCTGGGCACCCCATGGGCAGAGCATGTGAGATGTCAGATGTCTCCATTGTACTCCAGGACCACAAAGATGAAGTATGCCTCCCAGCAGACCCTCAGTCCAGGAGGAGGTAACATGTCCCTCCTACCTCTAGGCACTTTCATTTACTTAAAAGGGGAGATTTGCCATTTTATTTTATTTGAAAATGTGAAACTTACCAATCCCTTTGAATAGGAAACATACATATTTGTATGTTTCCATTTAAAAAGGCATATACATATTTTTACAGTAGGTATTAAGTCTCCCTGTCCTTCCCAGAGGCAACAACTGTAGGAATTTATTTGCGTTACATTACACATTTCAGAGTGTATGTGTAAGCTACATTCTTTCCACCTTGTCCTTCATAAATGGTGGAATCTCTCTCTCTGGGTTGTGCTTTTGCCACTTAACCAGGAGTCTTGGTGACCCGTCAGCACACAGAGACCCTCCTCACTCTTTGTCAGAGCCACACTGTCTTCCACTATAGGGATAAGTCATTTGACAGCTCCCCAGCTGTTGGAACATTCTTATCTATGCATGTGAGAGTAAATTTATAGCAGCAAAGAACTTGTGCTTAATTTTTCTATTGAAAATGCTCACAAAGTTTGACTGAAATAAACTTCAAAAGGAAACTTCTACCATTGCCACGAAGATAAAACCAGAAGTCCTTAACAATAAAGTGACCATGAAAATAGAATTAAAAGACAATTGGATTGACAGCTTAAAGACTGTTCTTTGGATAAAAAAGGAGACCCAAGAATTAGTAAAATTCTAAGCCAAACCTGTACCAACCTGAAACTTTCTCCTTAAGGTAATAAAAGGACCAGGGGGCATTGAAATGGATTTTCTTATGGACTAAACTTTGCAAAGATGGCCACAGCAATATCTCCTACCCTACAAGCGCTTCATACAGCGTGACCTTGATCTTCTTTCCAGCAAGTGGTAGAGTCTATGTCTTTTCTCCTTAAACCTAAGTGGGTCACTAGGATTGCAGAGTCACTAGGGCGTGGGTCACTAGGAACCACAGAGTACAGTGGAAGTGATTCTATATGAGTTCTGAGGCAAGCTCAAGTAGCTGTGGAGCACCCCAGGAAAGGCCAAGGCTCCAGGCTGCCAGCCACCCGAACTTGCTAGCCCCCCATTGATTGATCCCCAGCTGAGCCACTCCAGGGAACACCATGTGGAGTGCAGAGGAGCTAGTCCCACTGAGCCCTGGATAAATTATAGATTTTTGAGCAAAATGAATGACTGCAGTTGTTTTAAGTCACTAAATTTTAAGATGGTTTGTTACTCAGAAGTAGAGAATTTCAACAGTGATTTATTAAAATTCAATGTAATTTAGTGATGTATTCAGTCACACTTAAAATTCTAAAATTACTTCAGCACCCACCAAGGGGCTGCATACTGCATTGTGGAAGGCTGGCCTGAACACACAGCTAAGGGCTGGTGACTTCACACATGCAAACGGTCCTGCAGTGTTTAGCGCAATGAAGAAAAAGGAGTATAGCCATTTTCCAATGGAAGTTTAAGACACTGGGAAAGAGGAGGAGAAAAGGGAAAAGCATGGAAGAGCTGCTTTACCATTAAGTGCAGAATCTGAGTAACTTGGCCTGGTAAAGTATCTCAGGCTTTGGACCCATGGAGGTTTGGGTTCAAATCCCAGCTGTGCTATTAATAACTGTGTGACCCTGGACAAGCCACCTCCCTCTCTGAGTCTCAAGTTCCTCCCCTATAACACTAAAATCGACCCAGTAAGGGATGGTCAAGGGAATTTGAGAAGAACCAGAGGCTAAGTCCAGTGAAGTGCTGATGAACATCACAAACACAAGCTGTGTGGTCTTTATCAGCTTAGAAGTGCCCTGACTTTTTGAAGCCATGACTCTGGAGTCAGGTCTTTCTGCTTGAGGTGAAGTCAAACTCTCTGAACGTAGGCTCTCGAGTAAGCAAGCTCTACAGAGGGAGAAAATGAATCATGGTTGTTGGCTGTTCCTCAGAACTCCAGTGGGGTCATGGGCAGTGAGTTACACAGCCATTCCCTATGCCACCCCTAACCCCACCCACACACTCTCCACAACATGCACCCATCTTAGCTCCTACTGCACCCCAGTGTCAGCCAGTCTCCAATCATCCCATTCACTCTCTTCTTCCTGCATGAGACCTGCTCCCTACCTAGCTCTAAGTCCCAAGGGCTAGGGACTGACCTGTCTCATTCACTGCTGTGTCCCCGGGACGGGGCCTGGGGCAGTGGTGGGGCAAAAGAATTGTCACTGGATGGAAAGGAAGCTAACATCTTCTGGTCCTCCCATTTTCAGGCAAAGCTTCTCTCAACCAGCTGTCCTTTCAGCCCCTGGGCTGCAGCCTTCCCGCGTAGCTCCCGGACAGTGTAGCTCATTACTGAGCAATAACTGGGGCTGATTGACTTTTGCTGTATTTAAATGATCCCTTCGTAATAATATATGGGTGCCAATACCATAATTTAATTCTTGGCATTGGTGGCTCTGTACACATTTAGAATTGAAGTCTTTATCATTACAGTGAGGTTTCAAGGCCAGCCGAGTTCCAGTGATTTGAAATGCAATATCAAGGGCTCTAGGGCCAATTCAGTGGAATGCCATCATGGGTGGAGTTCAGATTAGCAACTCTGTAAACACAGCCTCCCCTTGCCAGGCACGTGTTGTTAATCAGAGGTCAGGCAGGCCCAGAACAGGGTACACTGATTCTCTGAGAAAGGTATGTACACCCTGTGTGGGATTTCAAGATACCAGGCCCATGGAGAGACTTTACAGCTGATAGCAGCCCAGGATTTCCTTTGTAAGAAGGCACATGGCTCCTTGTGCAAGGAACGTGTGGTCCCCACCCCTCCTGGATTCCAAGGGCAGGCTGGGTTTCTACTCCAAGATCTGTAGGTGTGCCTGGCATTAGTGCAAGAGAGACTGCAGTGGCCAGTGGGCCCTCACAGGGTGAGCTAAGATGATGGAATTGCTGACTTTCCTGGAGTTGGTGGCTCTGTCCTGTGGGGATGCAGAGCCACTTGGGGGCTTTGGTTGTCTGAAGCCACCTACTGAAAGGCTGTCAGGGCTGAGGTTCATGACTGCTACAGACACCATGACCACCACCCTTGATCGAATGCTTCTGTGTGCCAGGCGCAGAGCCTCCACTTGACATGTTTTGCGATCCTACGAGGTGGGTTCACTAACTCCAGAGGACATGTACCAAGGGGCATCAAGTAACTTCCCTGAGGACACACAACTGATAATGACATGGCAAGGTATGAAGCCAGAGCAAACATGTTACCTTCACATCATCCTGAACAAGCCAACTGTAAACTGGATTCTAGTCCTCTGGGTGGGACCAGGGAGATGGGGACACCCTCGACCCAGGTTGGCTGATTCTGACAGGGGGACAGTCATGTCACAGGACCCACACTCTCAATAGGCAGGCCCCAGGGTTTTATCTCACGGTGGTTGATGGTGTGAAGCAACCTGTGTGCTCCTGGGCTGCCCTTGGCAAGGTTCCCCCTGCACCAGGCACCGATGGACCGAGCCCCTGCTCTCACAGAGCTTTCAGACCAGTGCACAGATGGCAGCTGCCTAGAGCTGTCCAATACCAGGAATTAGCCGTGGGAGGTGGAGAAGGTACTCTGTGGCATTGAATAAAGCCTCCACAGTGACTCCACAGGGAAAACCAGCCTGGCATGGCTCCCTGAGGGCAGAATACAGCTGAGGGGAGAGGCCCTAACTGACCAGTAATGCATGGCTGGGGAGTGACTGATAAATCATCAGGCGCTGGTTGGCTCTCAGGGGAGGAAGGGGGCTGGAAGGGGAAAGGCAGGCACATCAGTACAAGGCAGTCAATCAGAAGCCCAGTGGGAAAGTGCAATCCATCTCCCAAATGTCACCACTCTATCAATATCCACTACAAGAATGAAAATGATTGCCGTTCTGGGGCATAAGAAAGTTACTCACATATGTTTCCTTGGGAGCTACCCTGAGAAGGAAGGGAGCCTTTGTGCCCATTCATACGCAACCCAGCAGAGCTGGGGTGACAGGGAACTTGGTCAATTCTACAGACCCAGCAGAGGAGAATGGTCTCGTATAAGAGACACCCAGACCTTCTCGAGCCTGATTAATGCTAGGGGGAGACACCACATTCTGAAGTCAAAACTTGCAAGAGATCCAGTTATTCCCTCTCAGGGTGTGAACCAGAGCACTCAAGTTGGTTGGCTGCTTGTGTCAAATCAATCCTTCGATGAAAATTAAGTAAGCATTTCTCCATCAACGCAGCAACAGCCTGTGGGTTATTTGTTGCAAGTAGCAATCAATTACTTCGTCTTTTTTGAAGCTCCCTAAAGCCCTCCTTCCCAGCACAGCACCAGGGCAGGCGTAAAGTGCAATATTTCCTGGATAGAGCTTTGTCACATTTCTACTGCCAGGCATTGAGTCTGGTCCCTCCAAGAATAAAGAAAAAAAGTGTACCAGTGCTGTTCCTAGGTCTGCAAGGGGAGTAGAAAATTAGGGCACAGATATTAGGACATGGGCTGAAATCCAATCAGTCAGGGAAACTGTGACCTAGTACTCAGTTCCAAAATTTCAGCCAAGATCACTCAGGCTACCCCAACAGCTGCCACACTGGGGACCTGGCCCTTGGCCTCCTCTGCACCAGCCCCAACCCAGAGGTCCGAGAGCTCTGTGCTCTCCTAACACATTCCACCTGCACTGCCACACCTGTAACCACAGCTCTACATACAGGGGAGCAGTGCAGAAAACAGTCACCAGCCAGGCCTGAGTGCTGGCTGCCTGGAGTTGAGTTGTGACCCCACCATTCTCTAGTTGTGTTGACCTTCGGCATACATGTGACTTTGTTTTAGTTGCCTCATCTGTTGGCCAGGGTAATGAAATGACAAATGACATTATGGCTCTACTTCATGATATGCATGCTGATGTGTTTAGGAATAAGGGTACTGATGTCTGCAGTTTACTTTGCAATGCATGAAAAAGAGAAAAAAGAAAATGTAAGTTGGCGGCTGAATAGAGTAGATAGACAAGAGAACCAGTATAATGTTAGTGGTGGAATGGAGATAGTAGGTATTAGAGTGTTCACTGTAAAATTCACTCAACTTGGTTGTATGCTCGAAATTCCTCAAAATAAAATGTTGGGGAGGAAAACTGATCTCCTAGGGTTGTAAAAATCACACAGGTATATAGCAGTGTGCATGACACACAGGGACTGGACAAGCAACATGATTATTGTTAATATTCTTACCTTTTTTTGATCACATTTTTGGATGATTAACTACAGATATCCTTGCTATGAAAGTCTATTTGGTTCCTGAGTTTGAATAGCAGGAATCCTAACAGAGTTTGGGCATGAAGGGGTACCTGTAAGTGCTCTTTCTAGCATCTCTTAACCTTGCAGAATCTTAATGTCATCCAGTGAATTCCGGGGCCACCAAGGACACTAGGTCAACGCTCACTTTGTCATTTGTTCATTCAGCACTTATGTGAGCAGTTACTATGTGATGGGTCAGTGTCCTGGTGGCTATTAAATGACCCAAGTTCAATAATTAACTGGAGGGAGGACACTGGTACCATTCTCAGGCCAGGAGATTAAGGCTTGGGGAGGTCAGGTATCTTGCTTCAGGTGCTCACAGGCTGTGAATAGTGTTGGGCTCCAGCTCAGCACCAACTGCTTCCAGAGAAGGGGTTTTCCATGACTACTTCCTTTCTCTTGCTTGAAATGCCATTACTAGTACAATAATGTGACTGTTTTTCACAAAGCAGCCAAGAAAATCCATCACATGTCTTCTCTTTCCCTCTCGGAAAATTTCAAGAGATTCTCTTCTTAGAAGAACAAAGAATGAGAATTTGACACGTCCAGACAGGTATGGGGCAGCTCCCTCTGACTGCTCAAATCTACATAAGGATGGGCAACTTGCAAAAGCTTTATTCCTTGTTCCTTCTTCACATTAAGCAAAGTTCACAGATAAGACAACTCGGTGAAAACACAATTACCAGAAACAGCATCCAAATGAGCAGCAATTCCAAGTAGAGTCTGGCATATCCCCTTATCAAGTGACACACAGCCTGCCACCAGAGGCACAGCAATCTGATCTTTATAATGCATTGGTGACCACACTTATCTCTACACTCACTCTCCCCGGAATGCCACATTTGCATAGTACATTGCATAATTTCCTCTCTGAAAATGGCCCTGTTTAGCATGAGTAAATAAAGTTACCTAACTGTGGCAGCCGAATGGAATACTTGAGATTTCCAAGAAAAGATTTGAATACCCAAGCTCTTCACTAGGCCATGCAAGATAGTCTAGCACAGAATGACTTTCAGTGCAGCTCTCTCCTTCCGGCTTCTCAGCAGACCAGCAGCAGAAGGTGGAAATGTCCCGGTCTGTCGGAGCCTGTGTGTCCTGCTCCCGCCCTGCACAATTTTTCTACTCAGAGCCCCTCCACAGGATGTGGCCAAGCTGACCTGGGCTTGGATCAAAGTTCTTTCTTTCCTTTCCTTTCCTTCTTTCATTCTTCCACAAGTCTCTCCACCCAGTATTTGCCTGCTGGCTACTAGGTGCCAGAGACTGGGGCTGCAGGGATGAAGGAGGGCAGAAACAACCCTGCTCTGGGAGACCTTTCTGATCTTCAGTTTCTTTATCTGAAAAATGGACACACCACTTACTTTATAGGGATTCTATGAGGAGTGAATGAGATGAGATGTGCAGAAAAAGCTTTTGATTTTTCTCTGCATGGGGCATGTGGGCACATGTTTCCTCTCTTCTTCTGAAGAAAAGGTTTTTAAAGATAGGGCCAAATCTTCCCTTGGATTTCATCTGTAAGATACTTCCTCAGAAAAGGGTATTCCAGAGAGCAGGTCCTGGCCCAGGAAATTCTCCCTTTTGGGGCAGGGGAGAGGTGGAATTCGGGCATGGGTTGTTCCACCTGGGAGGGCATCAGCTAGAGCTTTCCCCAAGTGTTAAAGCCCCAGGGTTTAGGTTTAATATTGCTAATGCCGCTGGCTGGAGAAGGAGTCTGTGGGGGACCCATGCACTCCCAGATGGTGGCACAACTTCAGGGAGCTTGGTCAGCAGCCCTGAGCTTGGCCTTCAAGGCCCTTCTTGGGTAAGAAATGTTCTCTCTGCTATATCCAGCCTGGACCCTCCTCTTGAGACAGGCCAGAAGATGGAAAATGGCTTTGTAGGTAGAACCATTTACACCCACACTCTGCCTCACTGTCTCAGACTTGCATTCAATCATTTCTGCGGCATTTTACGCTAGAAAAGTGCCTTTTGCTTGGCAAAGGAGGCCACAAAGATAGGTAAGACTCACCCCTCAGCAGCTCCTGTTCAGTGGGGGAGACCAAACAAGTGACCACTATATTACAGTGTTACAAATGTCATAGCAGAGGAAGACCAGGGGGCTGTAGAAGGCTGAAAGAACGTCCACTGACACAGCCCAGGGGTCAGAGAAGGTTTCCTGCAGAAGGTGATGTTTTAACTGAATCCTGAAAGAAGCCCAGAAATTGGCCAAGCAGAGGAGAGCAGTGCTTCAGGCTGCATCAAGCTGCTGTCTGTCTCCGGAGGGCTCACAGGCCCCTCTCTGATCCGCTCCTGCACTTGACCCCTTCTGGACCAGTGCTAGCGTCCCCCTTTCCACCAACCCTTTGGCTGCAATGCTAGAGGGGTGTGTGCCTCATTTTGGTTGCAATGTCTGGATGGGTGTCCATATGCTCTCCCTTGCCCATCATGTGGGTCTTCCCTTCCGGGGTTTTACCCCCTGGAGCAGCACAGCCACACGGGGGAGGGGGTCAGGCGGCTCAGTGCAGGGCCTTAGCACATGAGCTCCGACTCTGGTCCTCAGGTACTGCACCCAGCAAACATGGGAGATGATAACAGAACTTTCCCTCTATGGCTGCTGTGAAGTCTCAGTGATATTTTTAAAGAGCTAGAGTCGTGCCCAGGACTTAGAAATATTAGAAGCTCTCTGAATTCAGTTGAGCACAAGCAAGCAGGGTTTGGTGAGAACCGTGAGCTGAGAGCAAAGAGAGGCCTGGGTGTGAATCCCAGCTGGGCACTTAGAAGGCTGCAAGGCCTTAGTCAAGGTAATCGACCTTTCCAGGTGGGCCTCAGTTTCCTTCTGTCTCAAATGAAGAGGCTGGGCCTAAACCACATGCCTTATTTCTGATGGGAAAGAACGTCTAAATTTCATACCAGGGGACACATTTATGGCCGTTTGGCAGAAATTAGTTCACAGAGTGAATGCTTACCGGCATAGCAGTCTGATTTTTAATTAGCTTGTGGGAATTCAGTATACTTCAAACATTAACAGTAAAATATGGGAGACCTCTGGTGGAGGCAAGCCATACCTTTGGGCTTAAACAAAAGCTGTATACTTCATACACCAAAGTGCCTGCTTTATGTTTCTAATCTCTAGTGCTCAAGCAGAGAGTCAATAAATGTTTGGCACCAGAACAACACTTCCAAGGCGTATGATTTAAAGTGATATGGTTAATATGAAACTAAATCTTATCAGCCTAACTCTGTATATCCTACACAACCAATCAGCAGGCTTTTTGAAAATGTTTAAACTATGTTTCAAACAAGATAAAAATCAAGGATCTCAACTATTTTTCCTCTCTGGATTTTTTTCTTCTTTTAAAAATGAACTTAAACACAGTCCTCTATTAAATTCATGAAGAACAAAATGAGAAAGGGAACTTCATTCATTCATTCATTCATTCATTCATTCATCCATCCATTCTACTTTAGTCATTCAAGGTGGTGGTTCCTCACACAGCCTTCTGAGAATGTGCTGAAGTCAGCAGGGGAAGAAACAGGAGAGAACATGTGAGTTCCGGAACCCTCTGTGCTTTGGTGGGGCTGAAGTATGAGGATCAAGGCAGCAAGGGCTGGTGGGCTTGAGGCTGGGGACCTGTCAGAAAGAGCTGTTTATTAAAGCCAAGCCAAGGAGTGGAGACAGATGCCCAAGAACTGGGGACTAAGGAAAAGTTGTTATGGCAACTAAACATTCTGCCTGTGGTAATTTACTAAAACTTAATTCAGGTCTTTCATTGGAAGTTTATAATTAAGACCCAGATTGGAACTTATACATAAAAAAGGGCTACTAAGGATATGAAAAAAAATGAACATTTCCCAATCATTCCTTTATTTATTAATTTAACAAAATATTTACTGTGTTCTGCTTTGGGCCCAGTGCAACCCCAGGCACTAAGGATGCAGGGGTGAAAAAGAAGGTTCCTGCCTTGATCTGGAGGAGGCAGAGAAACCATAAACAAATTACTCAGATCTGTTTGTATAAATTTTGCTAACACAGGGCAATTCGAAACTCTTCAAAAGTTCATTTGCAAATCCTGCAAATAGACTTTTCAAAAGTTCCACTTGCAAATGTCTGTCTATGCTAATTTCAAATAATAAGAGCTACAGTTGAGTATTTTTAACAAGTGCCTGGCTCCGTGCTATGCACTCAAATCAATCTAGCAAAGAAGGTAATATTATCTGCGGGTTCCAGGTAAGAAAACCGAGACTCTGACTGAGTTATCTATTTGCCCAATATTGTGCTGCTGTGACTTTTCAATGAGGTCAATTCCCAGGACCCCAGGCAGGAAACACCCATCAGTGAGTCAAGTCCAAGTTCTTTCACATACTGGAAATAGAACCCCAATCCTGTAGATGGGTCACACACTACATTGTTTAAACTAATCTGGATCAGCCAGGAAAACGTTTGACGGCCTACGTTAAGACATAGCTTTTAGAGTAAGAGCTCTGGTGACTTCATTTTGGCCAGGCTGTCTGGACATCACTGCTTTGCTGATTTCTTGGCAGGCGAAATCCATCAACAGGGAGAGAAAAGGAAAGGTTAAAGAGACAAAGATGTTGGCAGGACAGTAGGAAGAAATAATAGGTATCAAGACAGCTCAGACTTCAAGGAGTTGGGAGCCCTGCACACCTACCTCTTTGTTAGTGTGGCCGGCACCGAAAACCCTGTGCCTTCTTGAGCACAAAGCATGTTTGCAAAGCTAGGATGGATACACAGATTCATATTTCTTAGGCAGAAGGAAAGAAAAGGTGGGCATTGCTTTATGTGACAGCTAGTCTGTTTGCCAGGGAGTAAAGAAGACACAGGCAGAGGAGAGGAGGAGACTCCCAGGTTGTGGAGGCAGCTTGGTGCAGACAAGCTTCTAAGCCACAGGCGCAACTCTGGCTGCACAAGAATCACATGCCCCACTGTTCCTGTTTCCTGCCACATGCTGGGCACTCACCCACAATACAGGCTCTGGGCCTCTACTTCCCCATCTGTAAATAGGGGGAAAGCGCACTTAGCTCTCAGGACTAAATAATAAACAAGGAGGGAGTCAGTGCCAAGTAAACATTGCTGTTCTTATCATCACCTCTTCACTTGCCTTCAGGCCACAGGTGAGGGCACTTTGCGGCTCAGCAGGGTTAAAAACAGAGCTGGTATTCTGAAGACTTCAAAGCTTGAGCTTTTCCTGACTTTATCCCCACCTGTCAGACAGTGCTGCCCATCAGGACCTTCTATGTTGATGGAAATGTTCTATGTCTATGCTGTCTAGTCCAGGAGTCCCTGGCCATCTGTGGCTCTTTAAATGAAAAGAAAATGAAATGAAAAATTCATTCTCTTTCATGTTAGCCACATATGGCAACTGAGCATTTGAGATGAGGCTAGTGAGACTGAGGCACAGAATCATTGGCTTGATTTAAGCTTAATGCTATTTTCATTAATTGCTATTTAGATAGTTACATGTGGCTCGTGGCTAGGGGAAACCAGAGAGAGAGGAGATGCTGACCGCTGTGGGAGACTGTGGGAAATGGCCCAGCTTCGTCTCTGCCTAGGAGTTCATAGGCAAATGATCTGTCTTAGGAAACCTTGGTGATGCAAGGAGGTATGACCCAGGACCTGGGAGCTCCCTGACCTGGAAGGAGGGGGCGCTCTCTGCACCCAAGTGTAACCTTAGCTGCTATTGGAGATTGGGAGAATTCCCCCCACCCTGCTTTAGTTCTTAACAGCTGGACTAATACAACAATAAAATTGGCACAAGACCAGATTAGCAGGAGAAAAAACAACAACAACAATGTAATACATGTGCATGGGAGAACCACAATATGATGCTCAGGTAAAAAAGAAAAAATAGGGCTCAAAGAAACGGTCAAACAAGACACCTTTAACATTTTTTAGAGAAAGAAATCAATGAATTTGTGGTAAACTGATAGGAAAAAGAAAGTGCAAATTAGAAAGGAACCTAAGCAAGGTTTGGGTATTCATTGATGAGAAACGTAAACAAAGTAGTAAATTAGAAAAGAGGCAGTATGACTTGGTGATGGAGGCTTTCAGCTGAGTTGTTTAACTCTAGCGATAAGGGGTATCTCTTCCAAGCGCAGCAGACACTTCACAGGGGAGATTTATTTCCTGCATCCAAGGAGACCATCCAAGGGAGGGTCAAGGTGTCCTTCTGGCACTGGCTGCTTGTCAAGTAACTTTAATTCAAAGCAATCAGTATGCTGTTGTGGGATATTTGAGAGCAGCTTGTCTTGGGCCCTGACAATGATGTGGCCCTGCAGATCCCACAGAGGGAAAACATCCTACACGGCTCTCTGGAGCATTGTTGGGCGGGTAATATGGCTGACCGGTGCTTCACTCCTGATTCACTTCTGGGGGGAGAATACTCATGTGCTGACTGCTTCTCTCCTGCCTGACCCCTGAGGCAAAGCAGGGCCTGGTGTGCCCATTGCCCATTTTCTCTACATCCTGGCCTCCACACGGGGCTGGGCACAGTGGCAAGGCAGGGCAGAAAGGCTCACAGAACAAATGGGATGGAAAGGTCCTCCCTCACACCTAGCACTTGGAAGGGGACATTCCAACAACTGAAAAGGCTACCATTCGGACACACAGGCTTGAGGGATGCAGGATTTCTCATAGTCAAGACCATTGACAGACTGGGCACCTGGGCAATGCAGATCTCAGGACTCCAGACTTAGCAGGTGGGGCATGGGAGGGTCTGCAAACATGCTTTGGAGACCTGTTGGAGCCCAAATACAAATACAGAAGGTCACACTGAAGCCCAGCATTTATGACCCTTGATGAAGAAACCAAAGGCGGGCCTGGGTTCCCTTACTGAGAGGAGAATGATTCTCCCTGGCAGAGGGGACTCAGCAGTGACACGACGCAGATCAGGGCACAGAAATACCTGGTGGCAACTTAGAATAAGAGGCTGGCCACTCCTTGGTCCTTCTATCTCTTCCTAGGCTCCCAGGCACGCTTAGGCAACCTTCCCAGGATGCAGAGTCACCCAGCCCTTCCTCAGAGAGGAAGCTGAGCAGGATCTGATTTCTGATGCTCTTCCTTTGCCCCAAACCACCTCTTCTTATTTATTTATTTTGCGGGGCGGGCACCCTTCTATTGGTCACTGTGCTGGAAGCCTCAGAGGCCTCAGTGAAACCTTATAGCAGTGGCTCCCAAACTCTGCAGCACATGGAATCACTCAGCTCCCACCCCTGGACAGTCTGATCTCACCAATACGGGTGCGGCCTGGGCACATAGACTCTTAACAGCTCTCTAGGTGACTCGACTCTGCCCTCCAGCATCACCTGAGGAGGCAGACTAGGCCAAGGCCACACCTTGCCCAACAGTGAATCCAGCCTTAATGAGAAGGCTTATGATTCACTATTAAAATGCAAGGAACATGGACATGGACAGCAGTGTGGTAACTGCAGTGGGGTGGGGGGAGATATAAGAGGATTAAATGGTAATGGAAAAAGTGTAATAAAAAATAAAGTAAATAAAATAAGATGCAAAGAATTCTGAAGTCCACAATTAATTCAAAACATAACACAACATCCTTTTCCATGTCTTACGCTGGGACACTAGGGCAAGATGTTACAGGTCATTCACAAAACTGATGTCTAATGAGGCCAGAAAGCTGATGAGGTTCTCACACGCGCAGAAGGCATGCTGAGAAACCTCCAGTAAACACACAGGGTGCTGCAATGCCATCCCAGGTCTGATGGATGGCTTATGGTGTCCTTGGGATTTCTTGAGAATAGCCCTGAATTCAGTCCTATAACTCAGCACTCTTTGCCACTTATGATTCAGGTAAAGGAAAATGGGAAATAATAGGGCAGGGAATGAAATTAATTGAGGAAGCCTTTAAAAAATATTCCTGATACATCAAATTCTAATTAAAGATTAACACACATAATGGAAATATTAAAAGGTACTTACAGAGGCCCCCAGAACACTGGGGAAGCATATCTGACAAGGGTGAGGGAAATGATTAAATCTTTCAGATAAGGGAACTGGTTATGAGGCACTTACAGCCGTGAAGTTAAATCAGGAAAGCAGCTCCTGGTTACCCATCCTGCTGCTCACACTGGTGCAGCCTTCCTGGAGGGCAGCTTGGCATCAGGTAAAGACAATCTTTCAAGGAGCTTGCCTGTGAATCTATACGTCCACTTCTAGAATTGTAATCTACAGCCTCACAGAGATTCAACTAGAGGAAGTTCAAATTCTTGTGGGAGGAGGGGACTTAAAACAGAGAAAAACTCATGGATACAGGGAAACTAAATCTTGGCAGACCCTCATGATGGAGTGTTATATAGCCAGCTTTTAAAAATGCTCCTAAAGTGGTGTTTCCTAAACCTCAGTCATTTCTTTACCACCCTAAAGATTATTCTGTAACGATAATAGCCTCTGTATTATTTATTTGATATTTTCCTTAAGTTATGACTCTCCCTTTTAACTTTATTTTAAAAGAAAACTTTGTATCATTTACTTAAGTACATAATTAGCACCATCTGTCAACAGAGGACATATCCATTTATATGGACAAAATATTCATAGGTGAAACACCAAAAACTGCCCCAGACCCCCTCTTGAAAAGCCCAGCTAAGAAGGACTATTGACCTGGAAAGGCATGCCCCTAGGGCCTGGTGTGAAACAGAAGGTTACCTAACAGCATGCAGGGAGTAACCTTGCTCTATGTAAAACAAACTCACGTGGTTATCTTTGGGAATCTTTATTATTTTTATTTATTTATTAAAAAAAAAGATTTTATTATTATTAGAGAGAGAGGAAGGGAGGGAGGCAGAGAGGGAGAGAAACATCAATGTATGGTTGCCTTTTTCACCTCCTATGGACCTGGCTGGAGACCTGGCTTTGCAACCTGGGTATGTGCCCTGGCTGGGGAATTGAACCGGTTACCTTTGGGTTTGCAGGTGGGCGACTTATCCACTGTGCCACCAGCCAGGGTTTTCTTTGGAAATCTTTAAATGCTTATCTCTATTTTTCTAAATGTTCTACAGTGAGATGGTAATTAAAAAAAATAAATTTATAAAAACTTCTGTGGCCCTGTATTTCTTGGAAGGGTCTTCATTCTTGGGACATAGTTTTGGAAGAACACACTCCACAGAAGTGGGTAGGAAGGGGTGGGGAAGGGCGGAATTCCTTAGTTTTGTTATCTTACAAGGACAATGTATTTGTACAATATTTATACAATTAGAAGTTAGTGAAAAATGTTAAATTACAAAAGTGAAGGCCTGTTTGGTGACAATCTTATGCCAGTGCCACATATCCAGCTCCTGTTTCCCTCGATCATACAGTCGCATGGCCAGCTGCCCTGCCTTTGCCCCTCCTCTGGTCGCCCCAGTACGAACCTGGCCATGGGAAGAATGACAGGTCCCATCAAGGTGAAGACAGGTAGGACCTGGAGCTAGAACATGACGTGGGCAACTGGCATTAGGGCCTGTACAGCCTTGATCCCTCCCAGGGGCTATTTTCTGTTCATTCTCCACTCTCTTCTGCTTGTTGACCTTCCTGTCTTTCTTCTCTTTGGTTTTTGATCTTAAACCATGGCCTAGAAAAGGCTGGCTTTCCACGTTTCATAACATTATCACCCACTTTTTCCTCCTATTTACATCAAAGATCCCAAGTTCACATATTTGAAACCAAATATCATTTAAAAGATTACCAATTTAGAAAAAAAAGAAAAAGCAACTGTTCAAAGAAACAAGTCATGGAAAATCTGACTTTTGTTCTGGTTCTGCTTGATCACACCTCCCAAGAAGAAAGCAAACTTCAAAGGCATCCGGGTACTGAGGAGCCCAGACCTGTTAAAGGTTTCTTGCTATTTCATTGGTTGATCCATGGGTGGACAAATTTTTCCACTTCTAACAAGGGGTGGTGTGCTTAAAGGCTCACGGCCCCTTTAAAATGGCCCCTACTTCTTCATTAGGATAGCTTGATTCCTTCTACAGACTTTATTGATTTAAATGTGATTCATGCAAAATTTATGGCAACCATGCAAAGCTAATTTTTCACATTTGAGTTATATTATGAACTACACAACAGAGACAGTAGGGAAATGAGAGAAGGTACATTTGGGCAGTGGGGGCCCATGCAAGTGGGCAGGGCCCCAGAGGGAAAAAGGGTGGGATTCTTTCTTAAGAACCCAGATGCAAAAGAGATGCGTGAGTCCAATTCTCAAGAAGGGAAATGCCTGGTGAACGTGGTCAACTGTGGCAACCAAGATTTGGACTGGGTGGGGGTGGGGGTGGGGGTGTGGCCTCAGTCTTCAGAAGGCACGGTCTCCTGTGAGATGCAGCTGTCCCAGTCTGAGCAGCTGGTGCCTGGAGGGCCCGTTAAGCCACAAGAGTGCCTTCTGCCTCCTCCCACAAACCTTGCACCTGTAGGTGAGGCCTAGCCTTTGGGGATTGGGTAGGGGCCCTCCAAGCTGTTCACTGTAATCATACAAAATGGCTGGAAACTTCTCAAGCAAGGTCTGACTGGGACTGGTTCAAAGCTTCTGGGTCAAGCCTCTGGAATCCCTGACTCATACCACCTTGCCGTTTCCCTGTGAGCCCCTGAAGACAGTATCTTCTGTCACCCACAGGTGACACAGCAGTAGGACTTGTTACAAGGTAGTTTATTAGGACACAAGCTAGGAAGGGTCTTGAAGAGTCAGCAAGTACCCTGAAGAAAAGGTTGAGACAGGGCATCACTTAGAAGAATGTTTCCTAATGCTGCTGTTATAAAAGGCAGAACTAAACTGCTATGGCGGCCACAGAGCTTGAGAAGACCTGCCTGACTAGTGTCCAAAGGCACTATACCTCCTCTGCAGCAGACCATGAAGCCAGAGGACCCCCTCCTCCCAACTCCACCTGTCAGATCCCCTGCACCACCCCTGCAACCTGCCTTGCGTCATGTTATCATCCTCTGGCTCAAGGTCCAACAAGAGGGACCTTTCACCAGTCACCTGCCTCCAGCCTTGCTCTCTCACTACCACCCGTAACTGACTGGAAATGACCTTTCTGGAGAACACTTCCTAGTACATCGCACCTCTTCTCAAGGCATAGCAATTCCTTTCTTCTGAGGGTCCCCTCTTGACATTGCTTTCTCACCCTGCTCTCCACTCACACCCTGCTCTTCTCCACCACGCTGTGCCCTCTGCCTGGTGCTCCTGCCCACTCCTAGACACCAGGAACTTCAAAAGTCAGTTCTTTCTGCATCAAGAGATATTTATTTGCTGGCCACTTAGTGCCAGGCAGCATGGAAAGCGAAAGAAACCTGACCACCAGTGCCATCCTTTCATCAAGGGAGCAGAGGCCAAGGCAAAACCAAGGCCTGGCAAAACCCCTTGCATGTCCATTGGGGTTGGCCCCATGGTCCTTGGCATCTGAGGTCTGCCATTTCTTGGGCTGAGAACCACATGATGTGCCACACTATACTCTAAATACACATTTTTGAGTCCTGGACTCGTACCTGCTGGGGCAAGTATGGCCACAAGAACTGAGGGTGGCTGAGGAAAAGTGGCTTCTTTCCCCAGATGCCCTGGCCCCAGGCTCTCTGTGAGGGAGGGCAGGGATGGGCCACTCTATTAGTCACTCTAAGTAGGACCTCTCTCTCTCCCTCCCTCTGCTTTGCTGAGCAGCCGAGCGGATCTCACATGAGATGAAGGTGTACTTCATGCAATGCCCTGAAAGCTCCGTGGGGTGGGGTGGGGTGGGGTGGGCTGTTCAGGAGAGGAAGAGTCATGAAATAGGTCCCGACGGGTGGTCCAGGTGAAGGTGGCTTCTCTTTGTTCTGTGGGGACCTCAGCACTCCTGGTCTGTCTCCCACCATGCTGGGGATGGTCATGACAGTGAGGACAATAATAACAGCTAACATGCACTGAGCATTATATTATGGACCAGGCATTTTCTGGTATACTAAGTAATTGAATTCTCACAACAACCCTGTTTTAAAGAGATTTAGGAACTTGCTCAAGATCACACAGTGAACAGGCAACTGATCTGGTGCTCAAACCCTGATGGATTCTGACTACAAGAGCTCTTTCTGTTACCACTGTGTCCAGATCAAAGGAAAGAAAAAACAAAGAAACAAAACTCAAAGTTTTGGGGGTAATAACTGAAATCAAGTATGTTTAAATTTGTATTTCAAATCAACTTTCAAAGAAACGATGGAAATGTCGGCAAGCTGGGGGATGCATTAAGCGTGTTTTAAGGGCTTATTTCCAAGGAAGTAAGGAGGGCTCCTGCACTGTGAGCCCTGTCAGACCCTACAGTGACCGGACTGGCTGGTGGAGATGCCTTCTGACCAAGTCAACCCAGGGCACCTGGGGTGATAATGCTCAGAATTGTCTTGAAAGGGTTAGGGCACCCCTGCTCAGGACCAAGTACATGGGCACATCTTTCCTGGAAAGGAAGATGGGTGCTTTAGAAGGGAGAGCTCAGGCCCTGGATGGACCGCAGCTATTCCCAGAAGCCTAGCAGGTCAGTTTGCAGCCTTATTCATAAAACTGGTTCATGCCTCTCAGAGGCCTGCTGTGTTTCAGGCACTGTGCTCAGGGACTTCTGGACAATGCTCCTCACTTCCCAGATGAAGAAAACCTCTGGCTGAAGCCACCTAGCTGGTGAGCAGCAGAGCTGGCTTTAGGGCTGGTGGTCCCACATGCGCTGCTTATCCTGTCCTCTCCCTCTTCTTGCCACTGCACTGGGGCCCTGCCCTACGCTTGTGTCGATGCCTCATGACAGCGTGCAGAGGTGAATGGGAGGCCCTCAGCCCTGTGGGTGCAGGAGCTGCCTGTGTCGCACAGCTCTGCCGGCCCCAAGTGGCCAGGCCAGAATCCCAGCCTCCAAAGCTGCTTTCTCACCTCTTGGCCCTGCTTTTTCAGACCCTAGACTAAGTACCCTCACAGAGTAGACCTTCTCCATTGAGTGGCTGACACTGAAAAGGCCAGTGGGTTTTTACTGAAAGCCACACACATCATCTTTTTCACCCTCTGGAATAAGTGATATCTTTCTCTACACTAGTTATCAATCTCCTGTTTCTTTTAATAGAAGCAGTCTACAGTGCAAGTTGGGATGGATATAACACAGGATGAAAAACTGCTTACCTCAGGCCTTTACTAAGAAAGGGGGCTGGGAGCTTTAAAAGCAAAATCCAGAGGCACCTCCTAAGACACAGGCCTGCAATTCCATGGTGGTGGGGCAGGGTGCCGGGGAGTGAGGGGGTGTTACTAGGATACAGTAATAAAATAGTCCATTATGGAGACATGGCGGTATTTCGGATGCCTTTTGGCATCCCGCTCTGCTCCCTGAGGTCATCTGTCATGCAAGATTTCCAGTTCAGGTCCCCCACAGTCCCTTTTCTGACTAGCCTCTAAGAATCACCTGACGAAGCTTTAGTTTTATGAAGCAGGTCCTCATCCTGTGGTTTTTCTGTAGAACCATGCAGGGGACATACTATATATCACATGATGTAGATTTGGCAAAGAATCAAATAACTAAGCAAGCATATTTCTGATACTATTCTAAAATAAACAACTGCACTGGTGGTTACAGAATAGACAAGGAGATGTTAAGAAGAATAAAGGAAATGGAGAAGTCAAAGAAGTTATATGCATGACACATGGAAATGAACTATGGGGGGCATTGCCAGAGAGAATTGGGGATACTAGGTGGAAGGGGACAAAGGGGGAAAAATTGGGACAACTGTAATAGGAAAATGAATAAAATATATTAAAAAATATATATGCCCTGGCTGGTGGCTCCGCCGTCCTGTGAACCCAAAGGTCGCTGGTTCGATTCCCCAGCCAGGGCACATAACCAGGTTGCGAGCCAGGTCCATAGCTGGAGGCAGGTGAAAGACAACCACACATTGATGTTTCTCGTTTCTCTCCCTCTCTGCCTCTCTCCCTTCCCCTCTCTCTGGAAATAATAAATAAAATCTTTTAAAAAAGTTTAAAAAATAAATAAAATAAAAATACATGGAACTAGCACGGAAAAACCATGGACATAGACAACAAGTGGGATTGACTTTGGCAGGGAGTGGGTGGGTGGGGAAGGGGACAGAGGGGAGGTAAAAGGAGATAGATGTAATAAAACAATAGAATTAAATTTAAAAAAATAAAATAAACAACTGCCAAGCAGAAGGCTGGGAATGTCTAAGCAGACATCCTGAGTGTGAAGGATGGTGGCGGTTTGAGAGGACACATCTGTGTGTCCTCTAAATCCTGCATGGAGGCAGGATTCCAAAGGTAGGAAGTCTTTTCTGATGAGCAAAGACCAGGATGGGAACAACAGAGGCAGGACTCAGGGTTGGTGGGTCTCGATGGTGCCTCAGGGAGCAGAACCCAAGCTTCGAGTGGAGCCTGGTGCTTCTTACAAACTGCCCTATCATTTTCCATCAATACTGTTCCCTGGGTCCCTCACTGCAGTCACTTGGGGCCTGAGAGCCAAATTCCTGCAGCCCCCTTGACTACTTAACCAGGTTAACGACACTTAGAAGGATGTGTTTGTGTCCACCAGGCTGGCACAAATTAAAAAGGCCAACAGAGGTCAGTGTAGGTGAGGGGCAAGGAACTGACTCCCCTACACTGTCAACAGGAGGCATGCTGGATCTAGCTACCTCTGTGAAGGACAGTTTGATAACTGCTTTCCTGCATATCAAGACATCTAACTCTAACCCAGCAATTTTACAATGCAGCCTTCCTCCCACCAAAGCGGCTCATGAGGCCCAGTTCTTTGGAAGAGTGAAGATGTCCAATGCCCATCAGCTGGGGGTGTCTGCATTAGGACAGCACTCAGGGCTCTTCCATTTAATGCAATGATGTGCAGATAAGTTCCACTCATTGTCTTGACACAGGCAAGCCCCACTTTTAATTGCAAAAGCCACGTTGTGGACCAAAATGAACATGGCCTTATTTGTGTGAAAACAACAGGCACAGCCAGGCAGTCAAATATTTATCACATGCCTTGGGAGGGAGTGGGGGTAGGGGGACGGGGGAGAACAATGGGGAAAAGTTGGGACAACTGTATAGAACACCAACAAAAACCTGTATTTATCACATACCTACTAAGCGCCAGGCCCTGTGCCTGGGGACCCAGCAGCTGGGGCTCTGGAGGCTGTTTCTACCTCATCCTAGCTTTGTACCTTTGGGCTGATGACATGACCTCTGGGATCCTTGGTCCTCAAAGATGTAAAATGAAGGTGTTACCTGCTTCAGAAGTGCAGAAAGATTCCTCTAGAAGCCTTTCACTTAGTACATAAATACTCCATGGAGTGCCTGGTGCAGAGTAGGGCCCATGAATGTTACCAACAGTGAGGGATGAGGGAGGGGGTCTTGGTACAGGGGTCCTTTTGGGGATGGAGAGCACCCAGGTCATGGAAAGATTTAACAGACTCTAAGGCAATAAGAACCCTGAAGCCAATGGATTACAGCAGCTCAAAAGGCCCTGGGACTTGCCCCAGAAGGTACGAGTGGCTCGTGCTCACAAAGTGTCTGATGTGACAGAGGTTTCCAGGTTAGCTATGCACATACAGGAGCTCTGGTCAGCATCCTGGGCCTCTCCTGCCTCAAATTTGCTAGGCTTTCTGGCCCACACGCCCTGCATGGGAGCAGTAACCTTGCGTGGGCAAAACCCCTGCCACCCCTACACCACCTGTCCCTGCAAGAAATCAGCATTTTAAGTAACTAAACCTAGTGATCATGATACATGATTGGTTTGTATGGGGTCTGCCTTCTTGGAAGAAGTGTTGATGAGATAGAAATAGATCCTTGCCTGGGCCCAAAAGAACCTGGGGGTGGATCCTACTAGTATTAGTCAAACCCAGCCTTCTAAACCAATGTGCAATCAGGTAAAAGTTGTCCACATTAACATCTATAGGTGGCTAAAGGAAACCAAGAAATAGGTTAGGTTAATTTTATAAATTAAAAATGTCAATGCCAAGCCCTGGCTGGTGGCACAGTGGATAAGGTGCCGTCCTGTGAACCCAAAGGTCACTGGTTCGATTCCCCAGCCAGGGCAACATAACCAGGTTGCAAGCCAGGTCTCCAGCCAGGTCTGTATCTGGAGGCAGGTGAAAAAGGCAACCATATATTGATGTCTCTCTCCCGCTCTACTTCCCTCCCTTCCCCTCTCTCTAAAAATAATAAAATAGAACCTTTAAATTAAAAAAAAAAAAAAAGTCAACGCCAATTATTAAATGTGGTCTTACAAACTGCCTCACAGCCCACCACTGTAAGATGAAAATAACAGCCTGACCCCTAGAGAGGGAGTGCTTTTTCCTGGAAGCCCTGGGAAACAGCTAGGAATCTGAGGGCAAGCAGGCCCCCAGAGGTGGCTAATAAGGCCACCTACGTGCAGACCACAGGGGACACGAGATGGTTTTAGATGGCATATGTGTGGATGGTTACTTTCATTTTATATTCTGTATTTATCTTCATATGTAGTGAGGAAAATACATACTTAGCTCATGGATCCCAAGATTCATGGGCAGAAGTTACGGTTAGCTTAACCCACCCCACCTGGCCTGGAGTAGGAGAACTTGTAAATAGATACAAATAAAATGATTAAAAAACAATAGTAGGTGTTGGGAGAACTGGACAGCAACATGTAAAAAGATAAAACTAGACCACCAACTTACACCATACACCAGAATAAATTCAAGATGGATAAAGGATTTAAACATAAGCAGTGCCACCATAAAGGTCCTGGAGAAAAATATAGGCAGTAAACTTTCGGATATCCTACGCAAAAATATGTTTACTGATTCTTAACCAAGGGCAAAGGAAATCAAAGAACAAATCAACAAATGGGACTACATCAAATTGAAAAGTTTCTGTTCAGCTAAAGAAAATATCAGCAAAATTCAAAGGGAACCAACTGTATGGGAAAACATAATTGCCAATGATACCTCAGACAAGGGTCTGATCTCCAAAATATAGAAAGAACGAATGCGACTCAACACCAGGGAGACAGACAGCCCAATTCAAAAATGGGCAAAGGACCTGAACAGACAACTCACTGAGGAAGATATACAAAGGGCCCAGAGGCATATGAAAGAATACTCAACATCACTAGTCATCAGAGAGATGTAAATGAAAACCACAATAAGATACCACCTCACACCTGTCAGAATGGCAATCATCAACAAATCAACAAACAACAAGTGCTGGCGAGGATGCGGGGCAAAGGGAACCCTCGTACACTGTTGGTGGGAATGTAGGCTGGTGCAGCCACTGTGGAAACAGTATGGGGTTTCCTTAAAAAACTAAAAATGGAACTGCCTTTCGACAGCAATTCCACTACTTGGAATATACCCAAGTAGTATAATACCAATTCATAAGAACCTATGTACACCTATGTTCATAGCAGCACTATTTACAATAGCCAAGTGCTGGAAACAGCCTAAGTGCCCACCAGTGGGTGAGTGGATCAAAAAATTTCGGTACATTTACACAATGGAATACTATACAGCAGAAAGAAAGAAGGAACTCGTACCATTTGCAACAAT